>WBMW01000421.1:66089-307938 GCA_013396635.1 Penelope pileata | reverse complement strand
AAAAAAAAAAAAAAAAAACTTGATAGTTGTTTGGTAGCCAGTTGCATCACTGGGAGTCTTCTTATATTAAGTATTTTTAGAACAGACCTTATCCATACAACCACATCTATGGCAACATAAAAGTTCATTTTAATTAAAGACAACCAGAAGACACCTCACACTCTAGCAATCTCTGAACACTAAGCACCCAAAAAATTCTTTCTGCCTCTGCAAGCTCAGCTATAAAATGAAGTCATACTTCTTAAGTGTCTACAATAACTGAGCTCCCTCATTTCACTTTGCTGACTCACGTTTGTTACTCAATCTTATTAGATATGTGTTTCACTCTAATGTTTACAGGTCTCCCCAGCATGTTTCCAGCAGTGTGTTTGGATCCTCCATGCCAAAAATATAGACTAAGTTGATTCTAGTGAAACTGAAGACAACTAACTACGGTAGCATAGATTTCTGTGCAAATCAGCATTATTCAGATCATGAGCTAACACACTCTTCCAACCTGAACCATTCTATGATTCTATGATTCTATGAATAAACAATTCACCTCGATGTAGATATACTGTATTGTGCATGATACATATTCAATAAAGATATATACAATAAAATAAATTATTGATGTATGCAGTGTTTACAAGGCAAAACAGAAAAATACTACAATCTAATTTCAGTGGATTCCTTATTGAATCAAAGGATCTTGAAATTGCAAATGGGGACCAAAGCCCGTTAATACTCGAAAGCACCATTAGTGATCCCAAAACAGGTGTCTATTTACATGTCTTTAGTCCCACTGAGAATGCCCAAAGTCACTCTCTTGGTTAAACCAAGTGCAAGTTGGATACTGAACATACATTGGGCTATCATACCTTGTTCTCTGCAGTGTGCCTTCCATGCTTCTAAACAGGCAGACAGTCCTGACATCTCTATGCTGAACTTCACAGATTTACTTTTAAACGTCTTGAGAAACTTTTCCAATTTATTTATTCCAACAGTCAGATTTGCTTTTATTTCCTTTTCTGTTGATATCTGCAAGGTTTTCCATTGCTCCTGTTCTTTCTTTTCTTCTTTTGCTTTTAGTCGCCTGTCGTTTTCCTCTGCAATTATTTCTGCTTTACTTTTCTGCTCAATAAAATGGAGATATTGAAAACCAATCATTGTTATGTGCAAGCACCATCTGAAAAAAACTAATCCCTAAACTGAAGGTTCATTATAGTTTTCAATTCACCTGTGTGAATTGTACATTGTGGTTTGAGAATTCTTTAAATTCTGAGCCAGACAAAATTTCTGAATCCCAATGTACTGCTCAAAAGCTTACCTAATCTTTATTTTAGAAGACAATAAAAAGCTTGCAGAAGCTTACGATTATACAAACAGCATAAAAATGCACAGGCATGGAAGAATTAAATAGCAGATACCTGATTTTTCTATCCATAGGTAACAGTAATTCTAGTAACAAGGCTTTTTTAATATATTAAGTAAAATTGAGAGTTCAATCTTACTTGAACAAAAATATTCCATATATGGACTTTTACAGGTGATTCAACAGGCCACAATCTATAATCCATACTAGTATAAAGACAGAAATGTTATGAAATATTGCTCAAATTACTATCGCTCAGTATTGTTCATTAGTATGCAAGTACATGCTACTTACCATGCGACTTCTGAAAATGTTCATATACAACTCTAGATAGAATTAGTAGCAATGTTTACAGGATCTTTCATGGTGAATATTTCCAAACACCACATGGGAAACAATTGAATAGTTGATTTTACAGTATTTCTCAGTTTCTTTAAGTAAAATTAATGTAGTCCGGTTTCCTTTATTTCATATTCTATTACTGGCCATGTGCAAAAATCCACCAGCCTTCACAGACTTGTACTTACTACATTTTTGATTTGTGTCTTTTAAAACAGAATCAATGACCAATACTCCCAACTAGGAACAAAAATATTTTTGCCATTTAGCCAATTAAATTTGAAGTACAAAATAATTTGATTTCTTCAACTAAGAACTGCTATGCATTTAAAGTATAAGGTTTCATTTCTGGAACTCATAGAGTAGAAATGCTTTTTTGGATAATAGAAAGTATATTTGGAAAGACCAACTTGCTTATACTCACCTGTACTTTTTTTGTCTTTTTGACAGCAGTATTAGTATTCCCTGGCACATCCTTTTGGTGTACAATAAACTTTGAAGTGCTACCTTCCAAAGTGCCTCCATATAAACGATAAAAAGTCTGTAACTTTTGAATTTGTCTTCTTTCACTTGGATCTTTGGATTTTGCTGCAAGTAAATATGATTGATTCAAAAACACATCGACAGAATTCCAGCGTAAACTATTTCCAAGAAAACATAACTGAGTAATGGATACATTTAGCAAAAATTCTTCATTGATTAAAAGGCCAAAACCACATATCAAAAGAGGCTTGCTACAAAGACTCACTGAAAGTCAACAGTTATTCAGTTATCTGAGAGATAAGTCAGACTCAAATTCAGATCACTTTAGGCACACGCTAAAAATTGGAAAACATAAGCAGAAAACAAATTATAACTGTTTGAACAAAATGCCTAGGCTTCTCACAGCCAATGAAAATAAGAAGGCATCTTCAAAAGGCAACTCAGATTATCACAAAGAGACCTCAATGAAAGCAAGACTCATCAGAACATAAACAATGCTCCTGGAAAAATAAAATCGCTGCCCAGTGAAAGATATTGAACACATGGATATTCCCACACTCAAGCCTAGGTATTTCATACAATCATAGAATCATTAAGGTTGGAAAAGACTTGTAAGATCATCTAGTTCAACCATCAACCCATCACCACCACACTCACTAAACCATGTCTGTCAGTGCGACATCTACCCTGTTCTTGAACACCTCCAGGGACGATGAGTCCATCGCTTCCCTGAGCAGTCTGTTCCAATGTTTGACCACTCTTTCTGAGAAGAAATTTTTCTTAATATCCAACCTGAACCCTCCTGGCACAACTTAAAGCTATTACTTGTCATCCCGGTAGAGAGTTTAATTCAATGTATTATACAACAGATGACGGGAACATCTTCGAGAGAAAGAGTTTTGTATATGTGCTGGTACATACACTATTGTGTACTTCATTTCACGTACATATGCAAATCTAAGATCAAAACTAAGGCCTTTAGTCTGTTGTTTGTTTAGCGGTTTGTTTTCCTTGGCATCTCAAAGTGGAAAAACTTAGAGGAAACTATAGTGCGTAATAATATTTATGATACAAATAACTTCGCTTACTTTTCACTTTTTTTTAAAATTCTGCTCTCAAAAGATATGATTGGCTATGCATGTGCTCTGCAAACACCTAAGTAGATTTTGCACATATATGAATTTGCTTAGTAAGCATTATCCAAACCATAGATTTAAACATTAAATTGCACATGTACATAAAGCTTGTTGATATAAATCTGTGAAGCATTTTACAAGCACAAGGGAATGTGTCATGGACACGCAAAGAGAAGTGCTCTGTTACACTTGTTGGAGCTATTAAGATAATACACAACATACAACCCGTACACATACTGCGCAAGCTCAGTAGTTTAAGCATAATTTCGCTATTGCAGTAGTTCTACTTTGAAAAGCATTTATATAGTTGCAAATATTTTATGGAATGAGAAGTCCTCCTTTAAAACAATGACAATCTTTACAATATTCTTCTAGCCCAACAGACGTGGGTATTATTAGCTCTTCTTACCATCAGCATTACACTGTACTCGTTCATACTCCTCAGTCAATGGTCTGCCAGAATGCCAGTGACGAAGCTCATCAAATTCCTTGTATTTAATAAGTGAAGTAACTGCAGGATCATTGCTGAAAGATACAAATATTAAACAGAGCAGAAATTAAAATGCTTGTCTGGCATCTCTAATGAAACATTCAAAACATGAAAAACCCTTGATATTTACCAGAACAGTCTTACAATGGCAGACAACCAATACAGGGCTAATTTCTACTCCAAACACAGTTTGTCAAGATAGACTCAGATTTTCAGAAAGATTTACTAACAAATTAAAACTGCATTTTTCCACTTACTTTCATACCGTTTAATCATGGAATATAATGTAACTACATAACTCACAGAAACACTTTTGCTTTCCCAAACTGGCTAAAAATAATCATTTTGCAGTACACAGCCAACCTTCACAAGCAGCACAGCAGGGCAAATATAAAGGATAATCTGCTCTTTTATTCAGTACTGTTATTCAATATTTTTCTGTTCCCGAAATCAATCTGAGCTTTGCTATTTAGGATGAGGCCTTTCAAATACTAATTGGACATTTTAAAAAATTGTTGCAGAATGTCAAATAAGAGTTTTCAAAGACTAATGACAACAAATAATTGAATGGGACAATAGGAAAGCGCTGACTCTCACTCATTCTTGTTCTGAACTTTGTTCATGTTTATACCAGTGCATGTAAATCTTCCCCAGTCATAGCAGAAGCACTTCTAAACTTTGCACAAATCGAGCAGAGAATGGATGCACAGTGCAGAGGAGCAGGAAATAAGTCTACACAATCTTATTATAATAATACTCATATACCTACCTTTCTAAAAGAGGAAGGTCTTTCAAAACATCTCCAGCGTAGTCTTCAACAAGATCAGATTGCACTGGGATTAGTCCTATATCAGGAATCTTTTTTTTATAGACTTTACAACATAAAAAAAGAATGAATACTGTTTGATTAAAAAAATATATAATTTCATGTCATAGCTAAAATTCTGACAAGTTACATTAGAAATGAAATTCTTGAAACCAAATACACAGAAGGTAAGCAGCAGTTCACCAGTTGCCCTGTTCCTTTTTCTTCTCAAGCAGAAGATGAATAAAGCAGACGTGACTGCTTCTGAGTAGACAGTCTCAATTTATTTTAGACTCTTACACTAGTTTTTTGTGTGCTACAACTACCCTCATCTCACAGGCATTTACTTTTCTGCACTACTTACAGAAGTAGGCAGTATGAGCGTTGTGCCAGAAGATGCCTTTATGTGTAAAGGTAACAAAAAAAACTGTTGTTTTTGGCCACAAAAGGCCACATTGCCCACCCAACACTCATTGAAATTAGCTGAAAAACATTCAAACTTAAGTAGAATTATGCTACCCTTTAATGAATTTCTTGCAAACTTTTCCTTCTTAAGATCTATACAGATCGATATATTTTATACAAACGTGAAGGGTGTAACAAAATTGGCTCTCAATAAATGCCAGATAACAGGCAAAAATATCTACCTACTCCTTTCAAATATTGCAAACGGGTCTTACAAATTCAAGTCATGTGTAAGCCAAGTGTGCACTTTCCCAACTACGGGCTACTAAAAAGTGTGATAGCATAACTTAAGACACTTGCCCATAAGTCACATTTCTGAAACTTTCAAGGAAAGCAGCATGATGGCTAGACATTCTACCAGCTTTGGAAGACAAACCTATATTTCATTGAATTAGCTCCTCCCATGTCTGCCCAAAACCTGCGTAACCCCATGCTGACATGTACAAGGAGATAATTTTACTGCAGAATAAGTGTCAGTTTAATTATGATTAATCATTATGTCTTTTACACTAGTCATAATGTCTTTTACAATGCATGCAACTAATTTGGGCTAGTAAACAAGAAACAAAAGCCAATTTGTTATGAAGTCACTAACAATACTTGTGCTGTCTATAGTGGAGTCAGAATTTCAGCTATAAGGGTGAAAGCTGAAAGTTTTGCTGATGGGAGGAAAGGAAAGAGGACGGGATCCATGAAGCCTGGATTAGATTTGTGATCAGGATAAGATCACTACACAGGAACTTGCAGTGACAGTAATGATGGTTGTGTGTCTAACTATTCAATTTGTGGAATTCTTAATACCTCTAAATGATGTCTGCTGCTGATCAAGAAATAGTTGAGATGTATTTCGTATGGGGAAAGCATCTCCAAAATCATATTTCACAGTCAGTTTGGTTACAGTGTCCCATAAAAATCGGTATTCATTCTCCATTTCTTTCCCCAGCTCCTTCTGGAATTCAAATCCTGTACAGGAGAATAGAAAGAATAAGGAAAGGAGAAAAGAAATTAGGTGCTTTACGATTATAGTTTCCTCAAGCAGAACCTGCTTATCCACTTGATTCACCTGTGTAGCATCAGGCACAAAGAGCTCAATCCTATTCAAGGTCTTAGGAAATTGGAACAAACGAGGACAGGATGTCATTACCAGTTTTTAATAGGCCAGGGTATAAATAAATATGCTGAGAAAATGTATTTTGTACAGAACACCAGATTTAGACTGTCTGTGGAAGTTCACAAATTCCACAGCTAAAGAATAGCTTTTCCTCACGTGGACTTCCTGCAGGTTAGGATCTTTAATTCAGAATTTTATCTTTAGTGCCCCATAAATAATAGGAGTTATATATTCCTAATTCACGCTTCATTTAAAAAAACCCTCTACACTTACTTTATTAAGGTACATACACAGGACATCTTGTGACTTGATACATAAAGTTGTATTTTACTATCAGACAGACTGACTGCCAGTGCTCATCACAGAGGATGTCAGGTAAACAGAATTACTGTGAAAGAAATTTTGGTACAAATCATTTTTCATACTCTCTTGCTCTGTCTTTTCTTTTTCCTTTTTTTTAAAAAACTTTTTTGTGAATCTTAACACATATGATGATGTTCTTCAAGTTCCAGGTCCCAAATTCATGCGTTTACAAGGTATCTGATTTTGTTTGAAGTGACCTCATTGCAAACTAAAAAAAAATTCTTTGATGTCAGTGACATTACGGATAGAATCTAGTCTTCATTCCGACTACGTTGCACTACAATTTCAGGATAGAAAACTGACTTCAAAACAATGGTTGAAAATATCCTATAACAGTGACCCAGAACTCTCACTACCTAGCTATGCTTTCTTTCAATAAGTACATCAAAGCTATGATATGGGAAAGTATTCTGAATGACTACTGGTGAGACAATTGCATATCATTTTCCAGAAAATGTATCTATTATCATACAGGTAGTCAGAAAATTATGATCTATGCTTATAAAAACATTTTCATTTTTCATTCTGCAGCTTACTAAAGATATAAAAGCACAAAAGAAAACTGTTCGGCAAAGAGAAATACCTTCAGAGTATTCAATCTCATAGTAATGTGCCAGATTTCTGAGCAGTGAATCATCATTTAAGTCAGGGAGATAAGTTAAATCCAGTTTCCAACCATTTGTGTCACTTAGTTGTGTGAGAACAAAGTGTGCACACAGCTGTTGCTGTTAAGATAGAGCAAACAATTAATTCACATGGAGCACCTTTTCATGTGGAGGAATCAAAACATCTTCAAAATAAAGGTAACTACCATAGGTTTTATGGGCATGAAAATCAACATGCTGTTAGGTTACTTCTCTGTGACCAGGAAGCATTTTAGTAGCACATTTCTAGGTAATTGCCTTCACTGCTCTCTTTCACTAATAACTGACTTTAAATAGTATAAAAGCTGGCCATCAGACTTCCCATATTGGCTGAGACCAAAAGGTCTATCTAGCCCATTATCCTAACATTATCACTGACCAGTAGATGCCTAATAATAGGTAAACTACATAGAGATACTACCCCAAACATTCTTCTTAGCCCCATCGATTTGTGGCTCACAAGACTCCTGAAACAGGTAAGTTTTCTTTCCAGAAGGTACATTAAACTCTTTGATCTCAGACTACTAAAACAACTTACCACAAAAAATGAAAACCAAAATGGTGAATGTACCAGATGACAGGAGAAATAAGACAGTGATGTACATACCATTTTTATTAATGGTAAAACTCGTTTAGTCCAGCAGGATTCCATGATCCTAATCTGAGCTCTCTGTGAAAGAGGCATATGAAGAAGAAAAACCACTGTAAGACACTGCATTCTGCAGAGGTCAGCAGCTTCTTCTCGAGATAGTGGTTTACTTCTTCCCTGTTGAGAGATAGTGGAAAAAAAGTTGATTACATATTTCAGTAAAATACTGCGTCATCCCTACATAATTCAGTGATTTCATTTTGTTAAAGTAGCTAATAATTTTGATCTATTTACACAACTTGTACATTGTAATTACTTCTGGATTTGCTTCAAAATGAACATTCTAGTATTGTTGGTTGCTGCAAATCAGTTATAATGTAAAAAATCTCTTATCTGAAAATAATACTACTATTAAAATCAAGATAAAACTTAAAAATAGTCTGTGCCTAGAAATTTTATTGCTTAGGGGGAAAAAATAATATCTATATATATGCTTATGCTTTTTCTCAATTGCACAGCAAAAACACTGTACAGAAATCCACCTGTGCTAACCACTAGTAGCTCAGGCACATTGAATTAGCTGTCCTTTAGTCCACTGAACACGTTTCTCCCACAATACTACTAATGCACTGCTTCTGTATTAACTTGATGAAAATACAAGGCTCGCAGTGCAATCACTAAAATGACGTCATGACTCTTTGCATCGAGAAAGAAACATTTTTCCTGAAATGTATTCCTTACCTGAGGAAAAGTGTATTCTCCTATAAAGGCTACTGAATGTAAGAAAAATTACGAGCCTAACTACTTGCTAAGGTAAAACTTCCTATGGAAGTTATCACTCATTCTCCTGGAACAGCCACTGCTGCAGAAGGCACAGTAACACCCACAGATAGACCATGCTCCTTTGGAGAAGCTGTGTCCCCACTAATTATCTGAACCAGACCCCTTCTATTTGCTGTATTCACAAAGGAAGCAGCTGGCCCTCTCTTCTTAGCATCTGGAAAAAGCATCTCTCCTGTTAGCAACATGTTTATAGTCACTGTGCTGAAAAGATATTTTAAAAATTCTTACTCTTCCTGATTGCTCTGTTTTTGCTCCCAAGGAAGCATCTGCATTTTCCAGCATGTCACTGTACATTTTTAATCCCACTGCACAAACAAGAACACAGATCACACGCCGAATGTCAGATCCTTCAGGCCACAGCTTTTTCAATAGAGGGAGAATCTGACAAACCTACAATCATAGATTAACAAAAAGAAGGACAATGTTTATCCTTTACAGAGTTCCATCACAGGAGAAAAACTACATGAGAACTACAGAAGGAAAAGTATGCCCAATCATTAGTAAAAAACTCCCTCCTTTTCATCATGTCCATGAGGGCACCAACAGCCCTGACACTCCCTGCATGCCCCTTGGTCTCCCCCAACCCTACCCACAGCCCAGGCTATTATTTCAGCCCCCAGGGCCTGCAGCAGGGCCGGTCTCCAACTCCCCACAGGCTCAGGTCCTGACCCAGCCTCAGTCTGGTCATGTCCCCAAAGAGAGGCCCAATGCCCAGGGCTGGAGCTGTCCCAGTGTCCCCAGCTCCCAGCTGGGACCAGAGGACAGGCTCTGGCTGTAAAGTCCTATCTTGCTGCCCCAGGACATCCCACACAGCGAGCAGCTGCCTGCCCTCACTATGCCCTGATGCTTTTCCTGGAGTATCAGGAACTGGCCTCAAAAAATAATTATTATAAAATGAAATAGTAGCAGCAGGTAGGCAACCGTATTTCTACTGACTTTAACATTATTTGCAAGCAACACAATTCTTTTCTAACTTGAAAATTCAGCTTGATGTACCCAGTTCCATTCCTTTTAAAGTCCAAGGCTTCCTTGCTGTTGTTCTCAACAGGAGCAGAAGCAGAGTCACAACATGCTCAGGAAAAGGGCAAGGGTATATTATTCACTAAAAGCAATAATTATTCCATAAGAATACCTTGTTTTTTCTCTTCTAAGTTAAAATGTTGTAGAACAAGATTAAAGAATGAGCTAGTTCCCATATTCTACAAGACAAAGGTACATAGTTGCTAAGGTGGAAATATCCCATTAGCAAGATCCCACTGATCAGCCTCCAGCTGAAGCATCCTACTTTAGTGAATCATAAAGGAAGAAATAACTTCAAGCAGAAGACAACTTCAAGAAGAAGATTGGGATCTTTCCATCCTCAGGGTGTCACTTTAGGTTAAGGAAGTGGACCCCCATTCTGGCTAGAAGAGAATTTCAGTTAAAGGAATGGAGAAAAACAGTCAACCTGAGGAGAAAACAGAAAAGGGATGGAAGAGGTTGGTCAAATTACCTCTTTTTGTATGCCTTTCAGACTCAGCTTGAGATGTTCATACAGATACACGCGTGGTTCTTTGTTCCTGACTATGGCTTTACAGGCACATTGCAGATCTTTTTCATGCTAAGAAGTGCAGAAGTCAAATCATATGCAAAAGTCAACAGATACAATGCATGAGGGACTACTAGCCACAGACAGAAGACATTCATACATACACAAAACCTCAGCATCCAAGAAATATTTATTCTAAATAAAACTCCTCTAGACATCACATCCCTGGCCTAAACAGTTCTCTGACATATTAAAAGTCAGTTAAGGCTTAATTGCAGCAATGACAATATTTTCCTGTTAAGGCTTTTGAGATCACTAGATGAATGATATATAAGATGAGCCATGTATAAGTGCTATATAATTATAATATATGAAATATAACATTCATACTGAGGTATTTTAATTAAATCTGCTAAGTAGACCTAGCACCCTTATTTGCAAATCAACAAAGTTGTTTAACTTACCTTTTGAAAAAACAGTCTGTGTTTCCACATACTCTGAAGATGATATCCATAAACTCTAAGAGTATCATATCCCTGTCCTGAAGTAAGTACAACATTGATCTTCTTTGACAATGAATGAGAAATAAAAATAGACAAATAGTTGGTTTGGAAAGAGTTTAGTCCTATGTCAGATATTACGATGAAATAAGGATAGGATTTCTTCAGGAAGATCTCCCATTTTGGTGAAAAACAATTGGAAAATTCTGTATGAACAGTGGCATGTGTGTTGTGCTTCAGATGTTCTATTAATGCGGTACGTAAGAAAAGAAACTGAGGATACATAAAGTACATCTGTTCTGCATCCTGTGGAAAAAGAATACAGCGAAATTATTCAGTTACATTCCAGTAAGTCACATTCAAATTCTGATTAAATATCATGCAATCATATATTTTATTTACAGTTTCTGAATGTCATAATGTTATATCACAAATCATTAAAGTTCTTTTGTACATTGCCAGTAATTTTCCTCTAGTCACATCAAGCAAATTCAACCCAAAAATAATTTTCAGATATATAAATGTTTACAGGATTCCAACACTGCATGATTCAAGAAAATCATGGTTAAAATCTCCCACAAGGCAATGGGTACATGGGTACCAGCCACCCTTCAGGCATGTAACGGTAGATTGCATAGCAAAAAAAAATGGTATGAGATACACTACTGAATTTCTACAAATTTGGTGAAAATTGAAAACAAATCCCATATGCAAGGAAGAGATGGGGAAAAAAAAAATCATGTTATTCCTGGTGAATGTCACTTCTGATTTCTTGATACACTGAGGTTTCTTGAACCTGATTAGAATCAAACAGTTGCTTTTGATGTAGTGCAGTAGTATAAATAGCAAAAAATATTGTTACTTGTTCATTACCTTAAAGAAAACAATGATGTATTTTGCTCCCTTTTGAGTGAAATCATACAGAAAGCATTCAACTAGGTAAAATAAGGTTAGATGTTGTATTTCCTCATTTAAGAACATAAGAAGTAAGGAATCCCCATCTATCACAAAGAATTCAGACTCAACAAAGTCCTTTAACAGACTGACATACCTGAAAAGGAAATAGTATGTACACAATGTTACTCCAAGTTGTGGATATGAAACAGAAGAAATTTGCTTACTAATAGTTTTTAAAATAAATGTTTTTATTAATTCAACTAAACAGCAAATACATTAAATAAACAGAAAATCTTTCTTAAAGCTAAGGTCAGTTCCATTTAATGTTAGACTGTGTTCTCCTGCTCTCTAAGTACCCAGGAAAGTCCAGGGACATGATGTTTGACTCAGGACAGATCAAGGAGGCAAAAGAACTTTCATAGGCCCAGATGAAGAGGCAAGCACTTCTAGTAAAGGTTTTCTGTTTTCCTGTTTGTCTATTACATATTACTATGTAATGTACAGTGTAATACGTAATATTACAATGCTACTACATATTATGGGAACATCCATACTCTAATGGTAAGACTGTGTTTATTTTCTTCAAGGCTGTCAAAAGTGCCTGATACACACCACCTCTGATCCACACCTGAGAAGGCCCAGCCTTCCTTTTTGGCTGGGATAGATAGCCTCTGGCTTACAGTCCCTGGCTGATGTCTGATGGAATGAGCAAGAACAAAAACTACATAAACCTCGGTCTCACACATTTAAATTTGCTGCCTTCAATTATTATTAATCTCAGAGGCATGTCAGCTCCAAAAGCAGAGAAGACACTTCACTGTCAGTACGGACTGTGCTACTCCTAATCCTTTTCAGTATCAAGCAGGGAAAGGAATCTGGAGCTGAAAAAGATTGTGCATGAGAATAAATGTGCTAAGGGTACACCAGGTATGTACGGTAAGTAAAATAAATAGCAACATAGCAATAAATAAATAGCAACATAGCAATAAATAAATAGTGAGTCAGCTCATAAAACACGCACACAATCCTTCATCTTTAAGCAGGATTCCTGTTGTATTAGGAGCCTTCCTTCATGTTGCTGGGGGAAGTATTGAATCCTAAATGTGCCTTTTTTCTCCAGGTTTTCCACAAACCTAGATGACAATAACATAGCTGCACTACAGGATAATAACACTATGATGTCTACTAAGTTCAAAGAAACTGCTTTCACTGCATTTAACTCTAATTATTTCAGTGAAGTCCCCTGTACTTACGAAGCTCTTGATAGGGATGGCCAAATGTGTAGCTTCAACTTCTTCAGAAATTCAAGATGTTTTCTTATTTCTAAAAGAGCCATACATATGGTTATTGATGGAACCATAACCCATCAGTTGAGAGTGAAAGAGCCAAAAGGTAAGACACAGCAATAAAAAATTCAGATACAAGCTTAAGGTGACAGCAGCTCCTTACCAGGGCTTTGGGAATCCTGCAGAACTCTGAAATCCTTGCCTTCATTTTGTGATTCCTGCTGTATCACTTCTTTAGTGGTCAAGATATTATAAGCGTCACCATAATCCAAACCTTCAGCTTCTTTTTCTCTGTCTTCCTTTTCTTTAAGCATCTGCACAATAGCTGCTTCTGCATTGTGACTGGTTTCATCCTCCTTATCACTATCACTTGTACTCTCACTCTCTTTGTCCTCCTTGGGTGCAATGAAGCCAATGTTTTCACTGCCGATACACTCATTGTCCTCATCATCACTACCATCCTTAACAGCACTCTCATATGCATCATCATGAGTGGCCTTCTTGAAACTGCCTTTTGCAGAATCCATCATCAGTCTTGATTCTAGTATCCAAAAAAGAAAACTCTAAGAAATCAAGAGAGAATTTTCAGGAAATATGGTATGCTCTGCAGCTTGAACCAGGAGGTTATCTACTTCATGATCAGATTGGAATAAAACCTGCAGAAAAATCAAAAAGCATTTTGTGAACATCCCTGTAAGATATTTGTTTTAAAAATCAAAAAATATTTTTATGAACTATAAGGAAAACATCAGCTTTTGTCACTGCTAAAGTTAATCAAAGAACAGCAAGTCCATTACATATTTGTTTTGCTCTACATATGAAAGAATCTTTGGTGGGGGTTAATCATAATTTGCTATATTGGCTATCAGCTATGCCATGTAGATATATGGCATGCTCCAAGGAATGATCCCTGTTTCCTAGTCCAAGTGATTTGCATCCACACTGCACTTGCCAGTCCGCTCTCAAGCAGACCAACAACATCACCATTGCATGATGGCTTGATCAGGATTTGTTACCAATCCCATTTAAATTTTAGCTTCTTTTTTTTCCAAGGGTAGGATTATCAAATCTCACATGAGCATAAAACTATAAGAGATAGGATAACTCTCCCCATTACAAGGTCATGGTTTTATGTTCCTTTGAGCTACAGAACAACAAGCAGCTTGGGATAAACCTTCATAGTCCCTACCACTTCAGTTTGGTTCTTCTGAACTTTGCTTTCTTCAGTTTTCATTCAGGTAATGCAGTACTCAGACCTTATACAGTATTTTTCATCACAATGATCAACAATACAATATTCATTTGGCTTCAGTATAGTTGTCCTTCACTTTCCTGAGACTATAAAGTAACTATTCCATCTTTTTATTTCATTTTTAGTCTCAGAGCCTCCCATAAAAAAAAAAAGACTGAAAGAAACTAAACTAAAATAGGCTCAGTTTTTCAGATTTCATGAATTCAGAAACTGACCAGAAATTTTCTTCTTGATTTTCACCTTGTATTAGTTTAAATTCCTAAAATGCAAAGATAAAGAAAAATATATATTTGTACTACCTACTTGTAAAATAATAGAAGCAGCATGCTATATTACAGCGGTGCAAATCCCAGCTGAGCTTTAACACCTATTTTCATTAAACGTAAGCTGTTCATGTACATAGCACTACATAGCCCCCTTTTGTGCATCTGCATACATACTTCTTGTCAAGGCAGCAATAAGCCTGACACTTTTCACCATTTTATTAATTACTTTGAAAAGTCTTGAGAAGACTGTTCTCGGATGAATCATATTTTTGTACACTGAAATTATTACTTACCTAAAAACTGTCCATCACTACTTCAGCAATCTCCTAACCAAGTATGACTTTCTATACCTGAAAATAGAAAGTTTGAAGTTTTTGAAGCAAAACTGTGTCTGTATATAATCATGGACGGACTGCTGTATTTCCTTTCAAAAAAAAAGAAAAAAGATGTTCCAATACTTTGCCACAGTGACATTTTTCTATAGTGCACATGATGACATCTGAGGTGCCTGGGGCCATGGACTGGGCAGGCACAATCAGCTGGCTCAGATGCTGTCTGTACCCTATCCCTGGTGTTCGCATGCATACTGTCGAACCATCTCATCCAACCCTAAGCCCAAATCCAACCACAGCCTAATGCAAACTCAGCACCATCTCAAGCACTCAGTTCCTGTCCCAAAACTAAACCCTCAGCTTCAGTCCCATTCTTGGCCCCCAGACTAACCCTAAGTCCAGGCCCAATCTCGTAACCTTAAATGTGACCCTAAATGCGACCAACCCTAAATGCGACCCTAACTACCACCTCCAATGGTACCTGCTGCCGCTCACTGCTCTCTGTGCCGTGTGCCAGCTGCTGCTTTTGAGGTGCTGCCACCGCCTGTTCCATCAGCTTTCAGTTTCTATTCCCAAAGTCAGTTTCATGTTTCATTTCCTAGGCGCAGGAAGGCGGGGTCCCTGAATATGGCACTGCAAAGTATCATTAACGTTTCCTTAAGTCAATTTGCACTTTTCAGACCCTGCCAGCTTCAGCTAAGGGGCAAAGAGCATTTACTGCCTTATGAATATTGCTAATGTTCATTGCAATATGCAGTGCAGAACATATTAATTCTTATTTCTGTCCCTGCCACTGCAATCTCATCCTACCAGCCTGTATCTACAGTATGAAATTCCATACAAAAATTAATTTTACACAATTCCAACAACTCCTTTAGCAGAAACAGCACTGCATCCCTAACCATATGTTTTAAATGGCAAAACCTCAATTCATGAGGAAACTTGGGTACCTAAGCACTGTTCAAGACAGCATTTAGGGAATTAGAGTCTACACAACAGATTGTCCAGGAGAGAGGCAAAAAGCCTAGATTGTCTTCAGGTCAGTACTTGCACAGGATACAGCACAGAAAACCCCCTGGTCTTACATATGCATAAGTAGACTCCTTACGAATCTAGGGACATTTGGGGCAGCCTACCCGAAGGACAGCTGACAAACAGCACTTGCCACATAAACAGGTCAGAGGTCTTTTCCACACCCTACTTTTCCTTTGAGACCTGTCCAAAGACTGCAGCAACTCAGGAGAAAGGTATCTTCTACAGCACAGTAGCACATCTACACTGCTGCAGTGTAATATTATTGAGGTGCTAAGGGATATGATTTAGTAGCTTAGTGGGTAGGGATGGTGACAGGAGGATGGTTGGACTAGATGATCTTGTAGGTCCTTTCCAACCTAGTGTTTCTATAATTCTATGATTATAATTGTGCAGCTCAACTGACCAAGATAAACTTCTGCTCTCGCTCCTCAGCATGCTTTTTTTTTTTTTTTCCTTTTTTCTTTCATAGGTAAATATGTAGTAAATAAGTAGAACTATTTCCTTTTCACAAATAAAATGGGAAATTATTTTTCAACAGGTTTGGATCCCTCTGGATTACGTGTTTTGGTTGAAAAAAGTGTGTTTTACATCTCCTGCTACCCTACCAAAGGGCAGACGAGACATCACTTTTCTAGGTAGCTGGTGCCATCTCCGTAAAAATATAGCAAAACCACTAAGGCTAGGTCCATCCATGGAGGACCCTATGCTGGAGGAAGTTGATCTGCCCTGAAAGCATTGTGGCTCATGGAGAGCCCATGCTGGAGCAGGATTATCCTTAAAGACTGTAGCCCATGGAAAAGGCTCACACTGAAGAAGGAGTAAAGTGTGAGGAAGAAGAAATTGCAGAGGAAATGTTGTTTTATCTGTTATGTCCTGACTGTAACCATTCACCATCCCCTATGTACTCCTTATGGATTTGGAAGAGACAGAGGAGACAGCAGTAAAGGAGTAAAGTTGACCTAGGAAAAAGGAGGCTGGGGGAGAAGGTATGCCTTTTTGTTTCTCAGTGCCCAAATCTATTTTAATTGGCAATGAATTATTTTTCAAGTCAAGTCTGTTTTGTCTGTAAAGCAGCAGGTAAGCTTAACAGGTAAGCAGCCCCTCTGTTTTTGTCTTTTCCATTCAACTTTGTCTCCTATTCTGTTGAGAAAGGGGAGCAGGAAGCAGCTGAGTGAGCAATCACAACTGGCCAAGGTTAACCTACCAGCATCTTATAGATCTTCCTACACATAATGCATGAGACAGAGGGAAGGAGCAGAGACACATGCTTGAGATGAGGACCTGAGGCTACCATTCATTCAAGCATAAATTAAAGTGTCTACAGTCATCAAGCAGCTGGCAGTGATCATCTAGTCACTAGCTCCACTTTAAAAAGAAAAACAAACAAAAAACCTTGATACACCTTATAAAGGGGAAATACAACCTTTAACTGCTCAGCAATGACAATTCAAGATAGAGCAATGACGTGACCTGGCAGCAGGTAGGTCTAACTCCAGAACCGGGTTAAACAACAGAAGCAGGAATGGCAGAGGTAGAACTCCACGTGACGGAGCATAAATCTCCTTGCTGATAAGAAATGTCACAATATTTACTTGTAACAATATGCCTGCTTCTGGCGCAAGTGCATATGAAGTATCAGTGTACACTGCATTTTTGTGGTCTCCCTATAGAATCTCTTGTGGTAGTATGGCTCTGTCCAATGCACTGCCCATTAAATCTCTACAAACACAAACGTGGTTAATTTGCCTCAAGGGGCACAATAAAAATTCCCTGACATTTCCTTGAAGCTGTCAAGAACCACCTATCTAAGCTAAGTTCTCTCCTTAAAATAAATGCATAAACGTAAATATCACATAAATTGTGTCTCAAATGGCATTGGAAGCTTGCCCTAAATGTATTGCATGTCGTGGAAAGAGATGTCTGAATGGAGAAATCTTCAACCCAAGTCAAAATGTTACAAGTGTAAATTATGCCTAGCAAAATACAGTGATTGAAATACACAGTTCAACTGCAATACCAAAGTGATTCCCTTTACCAGTCTCTATAATACATTCACTGTCATAACGCTAGATATCCTCTATTACCAATAAGGAATCTGTGGGTTGAAGACAGCTGTTATGGTTTGACTCAGCAGATAGCTGAGTCAAGGCCATTTTTCTTTACAAAATTCTTCTTGTTGTTTACTTTTTATACTCTGTTGTGCTGAGCTGCTTATTCACTCCTTCCCCTTTTGCTGGATAACATGGGGAGACATGCACTCTGTTTTCATGAACTGGAGGAGAAACATTTAAACCACTCAACTGTTGACAGCCATTTATCCAAAACAAAGGCCACCCTCCAGTTCTGTTTGTGTTGAGGGAGTCAGATTCTTTGCAACAGCTGTAGTCAGTCACACCTGCATTAGTCTGTGAGCTTCACAGGTACATTGCCCTTGCCTGTCTCCACTGAGCCTTCTTCTATTGTAGGGGTTTAACCCTGAAAGTCACAGTCCACACTTAGGGATTTAGCCATAGTTTAGACAATTTAATAAAACCATCATAATCCTTGCCCAGGAACATACTTATTACATAAATAAATTTAAGCTCAAATTACTTCATTAAAGTCAGATAAAGTATTTAAATAAAATTAGATACTTACAGTGATTTATAGGTTTTTAGTCCAAAGTAAGCATATTTTGCTGTGCCCAGCAAAGTCATCTTTCCAATAACTGCCACACAATCTCTAGTTACTGTACCAAATCTTTAAAGAAAATGATTCAGATGAAAATACTTTGAAAGGAAATTTTCCATTTATTTACAGCACAGGCTGGAGACATGAACCTGGAGACAGGTTTTCACACAGGCTACCCAAGTCAGCCAGAGAACATCCACAAATCTTCGTTTACACTTTCTGAATGCGTACATGCTATACTAGGATTTCTTGCAGGTAACCAGGTAACAAAGGAAAATGTTGATTTATAATTGTGTGTAGTATCCACATATACATACGTATGAACTTTACACATTCAGTACAAATGTTATGCTACATGTTTGTATACCTGTTTGTAGTACAGCGCACTCACGTAAACAGAGTTCTCTAAAAACACAACAGTTTTATGTGGCATGCTGATTCCTAAAGTCCATGTCCTAATTGTGTAATCGCCTAAAACAAGAACCAAAATGAAGTGAAAATTCCTGGTTTTCCTTAATCATAAGTGTCTATTTTGAAAAACATTTCCAAAGAACAAAATTTACAAAATCAAATGGCTCTTCTCCTTAATTCCTTCAGGCACAGGGAAGATACACAACAAGTGCTCTACTCTTAAAACAAGAGACATAATAGTAGAGATTAGACATTCCATTTTTCTGCTTAAATGTTGAACTTAGACTGCTAAAAGTCTACCCACCTCTTAGTTACACTTTAGTGTGAATTTGACACTGTGGGTTTCATGATTCAAACATGGAGCACCTGAGCAAAAGATTCTTCAGGTACTCTTCGAGATTTAGCCTGTTTAGTGCATGCACTTCACTGTCCCATGAGAAAAGTAACATTGAAAATGCTATCAATGAAAAAGGAAATCAAAGCCCAAAGAACATAACAGTTAGTACTGTGAATGCATCAAGAACAGTAGCCAAAGGGGTTTGCTACAGTTCCTCAAATAAAAGTTTGTCTTCACTGTGCAGAGTAACAGAGAAAAAAGTCACAGGATAATAAAGTATGAAAATTAATTTTATAAGGAAATGCCTGTCAGGTAGGAAAATAATTATGTAATGGAGTAGAGATGAAAATATAATTGAGTATTTAGCCATTCTGATATGGTACCACTTTGTCAAATTGTGCAGTTATATCATTTAATATATGGATTTATATCAACATACTTCTATTTAATTTACATCTTCAATGTATTTAATGTTATTTTTGTCAGGGACTATGCATATCCCTAAATTTATCCAAGGGAAATAGGCATTTTACAACAGAGTCAGGTGTGCTCTGAAGTCAAAGACAATTCAGGAGCCAGCCAGTTCCGAAATAACAGTGGAGAGAGTATGTGAGTTGATTAAGAGACTAACGTAACACTCAAAAAAAAACCAGACTATTACACACCACGTAAGTATTCTAATCTACATCTGTTCTTTGTACTGTTTTTCCAATAGCGCAATCACCTTTATCAGCTACCCTGGCAGAATAAACATTTGTTCAAATTCGGTTTGAGGGCAACAAAGCGAGCACTCGGGCTCTGAGTGACAGAGTTGGCAGTGCCATTTTTCCAGCATTAGTTGAAGATTTTAAAAAAGCTGGGATGTGTTTGTTCCATGCTAGTAAAGGCTACCATACTACCTCCCCCATCAATAATAATCTCTTTTCTGCATCTAATAAACAATACCAACCAACAGTCAGGAAAAGGAGGATATAAAACGGCCTATCCTAATCACTTCCATATTCATTAGTTCTTTAAAAAGAACTGTATAAATCACCTTCTGAGCAGTATCTCTACCAATTGTCTTCCTTTGTGGTCTGTATCAGCATGATGAGAACCAATTCCATGAAAGTGATTTTGTTTGTTTCATTGACTTTATTTGATCAATCAACCTCTACAAATTTTAAATAATAATTAAAACAAATCATCTATGGTAATATTTTCCAAGCAAAAAAAAGCAATGTCAAATGAAATGCCCAGGTTGTGAGAGGATCCCAGTCTCCCAGCCACACATTTCAGTTGCAGAATTCTCTGATTTCGCTGGAGCTCTGTATCATGGAATTCAGCTGTGAGTGTTTTAGTTGATTTTAGATCTTACTTCACTGGATCAAAACCACGATTAATTTTACTACTGAACATTACCATAACAACTTTCAAATAATAGTTTTTTAAGAAAACAAAAATAAAAATGAAGTAAAATTAATATTATCTGCCATCCTCATTCATATCCCCTACAGATACCTTCCCTTTCACTTCTATTCCACGTCACTCACTAGCAACCATACAGCCTTATCCCTTATCTGATTTTGATTCTGTCACTCATTTTACTCTTCAGCGAGCTGATGCAGCTCACTAAGTTAGCAGAAAACTATTCACTTCTTTCTTGTGTTAGTTCTCTCCTGCATTGTCTTCACAAATTCTCTTACTGTTGTGCCAGAAAAGCATCAGAGCCAGCATGAGATAGGATAGAGCTTTGTATCTGGGACAGGAGAGAGAAAAGGGAGCGCACAAGGGTGAAGCAAAATTAGGGTTACCTTTTTTTGCCCCACCAAACTTTTATATTGGCTTAGCTCAGGACCTCTGACAGCACCCTTCAGAAATAGCCATATTTGCAAAAATGCTCACATTCCCATTTATGTCAATGGAAACCTAGGTACTGAAGATGCTGACAAACATGCGATCCAATTCTAAACATAGAGTTAAATGCCTAAACTTAGACACCTATATTAAAAACAAAAAAGTAAAAAAAAAAAAAAAAACCTATTTTAAACGAGAAAGATTAATATTTGAACTATTTTCATTTCCCTTGCTTACCCAGTCTAACACTGTATCTTTTATTTACTGCCTTTGTAGCTTTCTGTTTTCTTCTTCCTTTCTTGGAAGTTGTCAAACTGAAACTTTCCTCTTTGTTTTCAGAATGTTGCCAGTATCTCTTCTTGTAACCATCTAAACAAAAAACAGTGCGATACATTGTACTACTTCTCCAGCAAATAAGACAGGTATACAAACCTGGCAAAGTCTTCAAAATAGCAATAGCAAACTCCTCAGAATTTTGACAGAGTCCGCTGGCAAAAACATATGACCCTACATCTCTGAGCAACACATTTTTCATCGACTTGTCTAACAGCCATTGGGTGGCAGACCATGAACACTACGGAAGTGACCTGCTGCAGAGGCTCTCATTTACACAATTTGTGCCTGATCAGCAAGAGATTACACAGGTCTATCAACCTCTTTTAAGATACAGAGTTTGCACAGCAGTGTTTGAGCAATATTTTTAGATAAAGACCAATGATACAATCCCACCCATGTTTTTGAATACAAATACAAACTTGTTTTATGTTATACTTCTTTCCCCAGGATTTGACATGATAGACAAGTTCTGACATAGAGTTCCTTCTGTAAAAAGTGGAAACTACAAATAAAATTATCAAGCTGGCAGAAACGCACTCACAGAATGCACTGAGATCAAACAAATTAAGATAACAAAAATTCATGACAATGAGACTACTAATTTATAAGGAAAGAATCTGATTTACTGAGCAAAATGTTCCAGGTTACCGATTGTGTCAGAGAGACCTAAAAATGGACATCAAATCATAACTAGAAGGTGCTCCTAAATTTCTGCTCTGATATCACCTCCAAGGCAATGGATCTTTTGTTGAAAATAAAATAATTTTTTAAATATTAATGTGAGAAAATAGACACACAAAATACCATATAGTGCATAGCGTATAATATGTTATGTAGCATATAATGTACAGTGCATATAGTGTGTAATATACAGAGTACATACATGAGGGGTGTACTTTTTAGCCAGGGCATTAGAAGTGCAGGCTGATCTAGACATCTCTAGCACAGTACAGGGAATAGCAGCACATGTTCTTCTCATGGTGATTTCTAGGAAACTTCCTTTTCTTTCAAGACAAACATATGAATTAACTTCCTTCCTTCAGACCAGTTAAGAGTTGTAGCAGTAATTGTCAGGGTCATCCTATTCAAAGGAGGTTATGTTTTGTGGGTATTATATCCACGGTTGCACTTGGTGTGTTATCAAGAGAGCTAATAAAACCGGCAATACTCAAATCTACATGGAAAAAAAATGCATCAGGCATCACCGACACAGAAGTGGAGGTTTTTTAAAATGCTAAACTCAATTTTACCCTTGACATTATTTTGGCTGAAGACAGTTCAAAGTTACAGTGCTCGTCAAGTAAAAACGAAAATTCTAACTCATTAAATACACCATACCTAATTGTTTTGACCAATTTCTGGTGATGAGGTGAAATCACCAGGATTTCAAAGCACTGAGTCACTGTTGCTAGTATCCAAAATATTTTTCAGACCATTAAAGTGAAATAATGGACTTTAAAGATTTTGTTTTTGTAATTAGATTTTTAGGATTATTAAAAGTACTCCTAATCTTAGGCAAATAACAAGTAGTGGTCTGCATCACAAAAGTTTCAAGATCTTAAATTAGCACAGAGCTATTTAAAGTTTCAAACACATATACAAAAATTAAGTCAGACACTTATTTATTCTCACCTTTAAGTTTCATGCTTTCCCTAATTCTTACAGAAAGAGACACCTTTCTGCAGATTTTGTCTACTTTCCTGTTTCTCATACTCTCCAGAAAACTTGTTTCTAGCTTGGTCCTAGTTCCTGAAGAAATGTCAAATGTGAAATCTAAAATTTGTCTTCTACATTTATATGTAAACTCTTCAATAAAAGAAAACACAGCATTTAGTATCTTCATTTTCTTGACATGGTGCCATGCAAGGTATATCATTCAGGAAGAGTACATAGTAATGGCTCTGAGTTGTTCCTGACACCCAAACTGGTTTGTATAAAGCAAGCGCAGGTAACCTACAGGAAACTGTACTGTTCAGTCAGATCTTTTGTTATCTGTAATCAGGAGACTAATTTATGACCTACTTTAGAAATTCGTTTGAATACACACTCCTTATCTTACTGAAGATTCTGATTCTTACAGTTCAGATGACTCCACTGCCAAACTCTCTCTTTTCTTGTATTTTTTATTGAATATTTTCTGCCTTATTTTGGGAAGAATCATTTTTATTGTAAACTTCTTCAGCAGCTCAAAACAAAGCATGAAGTTACAAAAATTCATTAGAAAAATAAGCTTTATATTATTAAGTGGTAGACTGGGGTTGGGTTGAGCGTCAGTACCTAGGGATAAAGGAAAGCAGAAACGTAACTTCAAACCACAGTCTTATTTGTTATGAATTATGAACAACACAGATAATTTCACTAGAACTTTATTGCATTACTTTTAAAATTTCAGTGTTTTCTTTCTTTTTTTTTTTTTTATCCTCTATCACTGGATGAGCAGCAATGTAATATTTTCAGGTTGACTATATATCTTTATATTGAATTAAATTTCCTTAAATATGCTTGATAGTGAAAGGCAAAATTATTTGAGAAGATATATTTAAAAGGAATGTAAATAAAGGGAAGACAAAATGTTTATTCCTAGCTCATTTTAAGAGAATTTTGAATTACTAGATAAGCTGTATATGAAAACCTCCTGACCGATGGTCATTGTATTCCTTGCAAAACATAGGCAAGAAGTCAACTTGCTAACAGCTTTTTTGAGATAGATTTTAAGGAATTTTTGAGAACAAGCAAAAATACATAGCATTAGCTCACAAAAGTTCAGAATATTCCTCTGTATCTTAAAGAATTATTACACTATATCTTGTTTGTGTGACTTTTCAAGAAAATATCAAAGTTGTCTGCAGAGAAGATGATCCTCCCACTTTGGATTTCTCACTGAGTTTTGATAAGATATTCCACTGCTATGATATCCATACTCTTTCCTAATTCTATCTCCCATATCTAAATTTAGGATTTGAGTGGAGAAAACGTTGAACAGTTTGTATTAGAAATCTTGGACCTCCTTTTTCCAGTCCATTAATGCCACAGCATCAGAACTGTACCCTACAATGTTTAGTCATTGGCTCTAAAGCCATAATGCCTAAAGAGAGGTGTACTTACTACATGTACAGAACCAATGCTCGTCAAAGTTCTAGCTCTTGCTTTTGATGGAAATAGTAGGTGGACCCAGTCTTGGGCCCCAGACACTCTGAACTGGCCCCAAACTGAGGAAACAAAGATTTATAGCACCACCACACAAGTTCTCATTGCCATTGAGGGAGTCTTACTTTCCCTCTAGTTCTGAGGGCTCCACGTCATTCTAAGAGCATTTATTTTCAAAAATAATTTATTCACTACATGAAATTTCACTAAAAGCAAATGCTAGATTTATAATGAAATAAGTTTCTATTCAAAGGACAATTTACCCTAGAAGAAAATATACCATTTTAATATAAAGCCATTAAAAATTTGCTGTGGAATAACATGTTACTCCCAGATTGTAAACATGGGCTGTTGTATTTTCAACTGATATTGTTGGGTGCTTTGCCTGAATCTTTTCCATTTCACATCAGAAAGAGAGAAAAGAAAAATTCGGTTAAAATTTTATACAATACAGGCTATCATAAAACAAAAAGTAGGCGGCCATTGCTTGTCTATGTGCCACTCACCATGTCTGGAATATTTCTGCCACCACCTTTTTCAGCAGCTGCCTCTTGGCCAATCAGAAAAAAGCAAAGGGCCTGAAGTCTCTCCAACTCCATGGAAACTCTTTCCAAAAATACTCCCAAGCTAAGTGTCTCCCTAACAGAAGCTAGTGATTGACAAATCTCTCAGCAGTTCTTTCTAAATAGCCAGCTGTAGTGTAATTTTTTTAAAAATAAGTTTAGTCCTACTGGGGTTAACAGCGGAAGTAATCAGCTGTTCAGTGTACCCCCTTCAGCGTTCATTCCTCTTGCCAGAAGTATGGATGTCACATTCTTGAGCACTCGTCTTTGTTTAGCACCATGACTTCTGGCAGCCACACACAGCTGTCTACCCTTATCTCCCATCAGACATATTTCTAGGTGGCATGCTGAGCTTTCCTACAGACCACAGGGATATGCTTGGCGTAATCAAAAGACAGCTCGCAATAGCTGTTAAAAAGGTGAAGTAACGCAAAGCTCTATTATGATAAAAGGAAAAAGAAAAATATTTATTTTCCTAGAAATCAGCATTTCACAGTTTGCTGAAAGAGGCGCATTCCTGTTTCAAAGTTAATCCCCTTGGAAAGAAAGGGGCTTTAATCTGGTATTGAACTTCAGCAGTGTCTGTGCTTGCTCAGATCAAACACATTTCACATGCTAAGAAGGAATGTGAGCACAACTGGCTGTGAATCTAAACATGTAAGATATGTGCTATAGGCTTGCAGCTAAAATTAATCTAATGGAGACCCTTTTCCTAACGAAGAGGAAAGTCTAACTGAACAGCACTGACAAAGGCTTAGTACATAACAGAAAAAGATGCCAGGTGATGCTGCAAAGCATTAACTTTTCTCACTGGGCAGCCTTGAGATTTTTAAGACATGCATTAAGTGCAAAAAGATTTTATAGAAAAGAATCAGATTTTTTAAAATCATTTTTCACAAAGGTAACAGTTAATGGGAATGGGACAAATACATGAAGTTACATAGGAGTTCAAGATTATATAGGACACAAAGGGGTGGATAATATTCAGATACGGTACAGAGGGTGATAACCTATAATTAATTTACAAAATTAAAGAAATGGAAAAACCACATGAATATGACTAACATTTTTAAAATACAGGACAAAATCAACTTCGAGAAGACAAACAGTTAAAACCAAGCAAAATCACAGCTATAGTCTCAAACGTAGAATCCTTCAGAAGATAATTGTTAGCACTAACCTGGTTCTTCTTAAAATTAATTGTTTTGCACCACTGGGACACTTAACTCCTAGCACTTATAGCTTCTTTGAAACAATGTATGAGGCATTGGTTTAAGTTAGAATCTTACTCTTACAACACAGATTTTTCTACTAGCCCATGCTAACTATAATTAATTTCACTTATTTTCCTAAGAAAATTATGTAGGACTAGTGAGCTAAACATCCAAAACATAGCTTAAGCTTATTATATAATCCAAAGTCTTTACAAGCTAGACTTGCCAATCTCAGTCATTCCACCATATGCTACACTCCCAGAACTTATCCTTGCCTTCTCTGTTCCCGTGAGAGCACATTAGACTCATCTTCTGATACTTGCAGTCATTCCTCATTTGTTTCTTACTTTGGTATTAAGTGGATTTCTTGATTATTTATTTTTGGTGCTTTAACATCAGCTGTATTAGGGACTTATTTAAATTCTTCTTTCCAGAAGCTGAAACTGGAAACACTTAACCACTGAAGACTACCATGACCTAGTACGGTAGATCAGTCAAGCCTATCGTTCCACAAGAAGTCCCAAATTCTCACAACTACACCAGTCCTCTCTTCTGACTACTCTACTTGTCTCATGCAGAGCTGAGAGCTCCGTTCCACACCACTTCCTGCTCCCTTCAGCTCCTTCCTCACATTGCTGCTTCTTTCTGAGCTCCTAACCCATCTGAGCTTTGCCTGGCTGGCCCTGTGGCAACCCCTCCCCAGGCCCAGCCCTTGCAGTCACAGGGGAGCACAGGTGCAAACAATCCGCCTGTGCTCCCCAGGCCAGCCACACCCCTTCACCAGGTGCTCCATCACCAGTTCAAGCCCTGACCTAACAGTTCCCCTACACCTACAAACAGATTTGGCACCTTTTGCTGAACCAGGTTTACTAAATTCTGCAGAATTCATTGCCACCCCATTTCTCATCTGTTAATGGCACCCGGTGGCGTGCCTTCAATGTTCTGATGGAGTCGGGCAACCCGCTGACTGCCTGCACCGCCCTGCTTGGCCCCAGGGGAGGAGAGAGAGGAGGGAAACCCTGGGCACCAAGACAACAGGACCATTCCAATTAGGAACCCTTACTTTGACTATTTGGACATTACATTTTCATTTTTAAGTACTGCATTCAGTAATTAGGAGTAAAATTGCTCATCTCTCAGTTTGCTCTCTCCGCCCTTGCATCCCTTCATGGGTTGGCCAATGTACAAGGATGTGATCATTTCTTAACAGCACTTCAGTGACTTTGAGTGAGCTGAATTAAAATAGCAGCATTGAAACACATAATGGTATTTTACCGGGATAAAGAACATCCTACAGGCGAGGTTCTGCCGAGGCAAGCACCATCTACCGTGCAGCACTTCACCTGCTTCTGCTGAAAACCAGTCGGGACACTCCCCGCGTGGGAACCTGCTTGGCGCTTCGGATGTTCCTTGAACAGCTCCGAGATGAGATGGAAGACAGAACGACGGCATTCAGGTGAGAAAGCCGAAAGCAGCGCAGAAAGGGTCGGGCCGCCCCGGGAATCTTCAGGCCGCTCTGGGCGCCGCCTGGGGCAGCACCGCCCGCGCGACGCCATTTCCCGCCCCCTACCTGCGGTGCCGCTCGCGCTGGGGCTGCCCGGGCCGCCTCCCCTCAGCCAGCAGCACGCGCCCTCCTCGCCTCTCCCCCGAACGCCGCGCGCGGTCTGCGTGCCCCTACCCGCCCTCCTCCTTCGGCCCTTTTCCCGGTGTCTGAACCTCGGAGGAGCGGGATGAGCGCTAGGAGGCTGCCAGCATGGTCCAGGCTGCACCTCCCCGCTCAGGTAATGCGGGCACGGGGTGTTCCCCGGGCACTACTGCCAGGGATGGAGCCTCTTTGCTTTTTGTTTCTGCACCCTTAGTGCTAAATCCTCTGAGGCCATGATCTGCTTGGCGGCCCCAGATGTGAAAGCATATTAGCCAGCATGTTACAAGGGCTCAGAATCCTCACAAAATCCTTCGAGGTTTTAGGGGATGCTGAAGACACTCTTCAATACTGTGAAAATTTGTTTGTGAGCTCGGCTTTTGCTTGTTTGGCCAGTGAGGGGCTAAAAAATGAAGCATCCTGAGAGAGTGATGGTGCAAGTGCGCTGGGAAGCTGAAGGGCAGGTTGCTTCACTAGGACCTTTGATACAGTAGATCTTGGATGCAGAAGCCTTCATCTCTTTCCCAGTTCAAGAAACAATTCTTTGTGAGTTCCTTCTTAATTATTACTTTAATGGTTTTCTTTCCTGCTCACAACAGTGGTAATTCTGGAAAACTGCTGTTTTTAAATTTACTGAACTGTTGTTGCTACTAACTGTTGATCAGTAATTTTATTGATGAAGTATCCTGTGAGTTGTTATTACTGTACATTCTAACAGTTTCATTTTAACTGTTGTGTTTCTTCTAGGCCAACTGCGCCATGGCAAGCAGCACAGAAGGTGTATGAGCTTTCCTGTTGCTCTTCTGTAGTTTCCTCCTAGGAAACTCCTCAGAAAAACTCTGCCAAAGACTTGGAAAAATGGTTTTTGAGTACCATTGACACTGTTCACCTGTTTCTTTGACACCTTTGAATGTGTACAACAGGTAGGTACTTCCAGCGCACTGTCTAGAAACAGACAGTTCTAGCTATGTAAAAGATTTTTTCACAAATGTGCTTGCAGTCAAAGTTAAACAGCTGTATTACTGTGCATACTGAGGGAAAAAAACACACACAAATCTATGTATGGCATCAAACTACAGCAAAGCTATAATGTGCTACAGCACAGGCTGCCTCATTTTATTTCATTCTTTTAATTTTCAAAAATGTTGTGATTCAAGCAGAAATGAAAGGGAAACAACCTATCAGTGACTCAAAATGACTGGATGATTCTGTGTATTTTCAAAGGTCTTGGAAAGGGTATTTTATCTTGTCACTGTTTAAAATAAGATACAAAATAATCTTGGGATCACAACAAGGGTTTTCTGCTCTCTCATATAAGCCCGTGGATAGTTGGCTAAAGAACTGTGCTTGTCATATATTCTTTCTAGCCCAATTAAAAATGAAAATCTTTTGCAGTCTAACAACAGCAGATGTATTAGAAGGCTTGTGCACCTGGAATATCTCTATAGTTTGTGACATGAGGTTTTGAATAACTTGGTCTGACTGGCATTAGAAACTCTTGGTAAAGCTTCAGGAGAGCAGCCTAGCTATGCTCCACCGAATCAATAAAAAAAAAAATTTGTTTTTCTGGAGCTCTGTTCATCAGTTGAATGTGCCACTGTACTGCAATAGAAACAGAGTGAGCATCTGTTGGATAAATCCTTTATTCTGTTTGCATGTTATTATTAATTTTCACTTTTTACATATAAGCATTAAATCATTGCATCTTATTGCACGTTTATCTTTTAAAATGTGTAATTTTCCAGCACTTTAGTCCTACTGGCATTTGCTTATCGTATTTTACTACTGCCTACCACTTTTGTAAAGGAGTACACGTTACATTTGCAATAAAAGTGGAAGGTCTTGATCAAAAAATAAGTAAGTTTCCAAGAGATTCAGCACAGGTCAAAGGATATAAGCATTCTCAAAATCTTAATAAAATGATTTTGGAAAAATGTGTTCATGGCTTAATACAGTTGTATAAAGTCTTACACTGCGTAGTTTGCAAGTTATGACCAGTATTTCAGTAACACTTGAAGGCACTAGAAATAAAATGAACACGGATCTTTCAGTTTCTAGATAGACATTAGTATCATGCTGTACAAAAAGTAATAGGCAAGCCTCATTTGCATACATCACCAGTGTAATTATATTAATAAAAGCTCCATTACTTTAAAAATTATTTTTGCAAGTATCTCCAGGCAGATATGTTTTCTTCCCAGAAGTGACAATTTAAAGACATAATTCCAAGAAGCGGGATTTCATCTACCCCCTCCCTTTAGAAAATACTGAAGATAGCCCAAGGCAGTTTGTTGCTGTTTATATGCCGGCTATTTTTGACTCTCATGCCAAGGTGCCTCACTGTTAAGCATTAAGTGGAAAGGCTAGCTGCCAGATACAGGGCCTGGATTCCACTCTGCAGGGTGACTGACTGAAAAATAGACATACAATGGTTAACTGCTAGATGATCAGCTCCTTCTTTTGTGTACTTTTTTTGCCTGGAAATTTTAGAATGGGAATTCTGTTCTTATTTCACTCACTGAAGATACCTTAAAATGACTTGCAAGAAAATCATTTTCTGTTAATTTCATGATAACACAGTAATGATCCCATGGCATAAGAATGGGGTCCATATACATTATGAAGTAAGTATTCCTAATTCCTGTGTCTTTTAAAAAGTTCTGACTGGGAGAAAGTAATTGACTATATACCTATAGTATCTGCAGTAACCACTGAAATAAAACGGATGATAACTTGGTAATGTGTGAAGATGGTCTAGGACCAACAGGAAATGATGGGCCTGTTGTGAACTTCTGTCACAACAACGGGTTAATCGACCACATGGCAATATTGAGCTAAAAACGAGTTCCAGCATACAGAAAGAGTTTAAATCAGAGAGCAGACAAAATGGACAAAAATCTGTAACATGTATTTAGTATGGTTGCTCTATTTGACTTCTCCTGATAGTCTGGAATCAGGCAGAAGCAGTCCTACTCAAATTGTTTTTGGAAATGATGTGATAAAGCCAGCAATCTTCATATGTGCTTCTTTGTTTCCCCTAGTATCAGGGGAAATGATGTGCCTGAAAAGGCACAAGTGTAGCTTCGGACAGAAATTTTTTCTTCCCTGAGGCACAACTCACAGGAGTCCTTAATGAGGTAAAAGTACTTCTTGGCAAGAGCAGTAAAGAAGAGTTGACTGTGGTTACTCACTACACTTTACAGGGCTAGAGAAACAAGCAGTGCGTTTTGGTTGTTTCTGTGTTATTATCTGGGTTGCAGCTGTGGGGTCTTTTTAAGGCATACATGCTTTCCAGGGATTTTGTGCCTCATTTCTGAGGGATGGAGATGCTTATTTTCTCATAATAGGACTAGCTCACATAGAAAGTTGTACAAAGTGAAAATTTACTCAGTCAGTAAATGTATTTATGTTGTAGTATATAATTGCAGGTTAATAATTGTCTATTGATACAAAAAGATACCACCAATTCTGCTAATCAAGGTGTTTTCTTTTTTTTCATAGAATCTTTAAAAGTATACAAGGAAGTAGTTTTAAACTACTTTTTGTAGAAAAAGTATGTTCTTCTAATGATTGTCATAACATAATTAAAAAAAAAATTCTATTAAGACAAAATGATGAAGAAAAAATATTTTTCCACATTTAGTTTTTGCGCACTGTGTTTTCTGTTCCCTGTGGAGGTAGACACTTTAATATTGAGCAAAAATCACATCCTCAATTTCAGAGTAATTGTTTACAGCAGCTTAAACAGCTGCGTTGAATACAACAGGAATTATTCATTTAAGTGATTAAGTTCTCTGAATTTCTGAGTAGTAAGTGCACAGAACTTTGTATCACTTCCAGGCGTAACACTGCTTCTGCTGGAATCCTAGATAGTGGCAGTCTGTTGAAACATGAGTTCAGTTGCCAAATATAGATGAGTGGGCTAAGAATTATATAGGCACAGAGGACAGATGTAACGCACAGGCCACAGTCTTCTCAATGCTTACTGGGGACCAAGCAATCTTTAGTGAATAGCTGGAGCAACTTTAAGCCTACTTAGATAAAGAAGGACAAAAGCAACTTTGCCTGCTACTAATTGTACTTCAGACTCCTCATATTGGCCTGTTCATTGTAAGGTCTGTCTTATTTTCTGCTAAATTTAATTGTACTTTGGGGAGTAATTGTGCAGGATTTCAAAATCCAAAGGTAAAACATGTACTGTTTCTGTTTTTAAAATTTTACTAGATACGTTTCTTTTTTCATATTACTATGTTAAATAGATTAGCTTTGGGTTGTATATATATTTTTTTTAGGTAATTATTTTTCATTGCACGGCATCCCCAAATTCAGGATGCTTACACTTGTCTTGAAATGAGACTTTTCATTTTCTGTGTTCTCCCATGTTTTGTTATTTATCTCTTGAATGTCCTAATTTGATTCAGATGTTTTCTGAGATGATTATAATCTAGTATGCTTTGAGTTGGCTATTTACCATATTATTCCGTAGAGCATCTACGTTATTTTGTGAAGAAATAGTCAAATAGCATGATATTAAATTGTATGTTAACTTGTAAGCATTTTTTAAATACAGAGCAGATAGGAGTACGTGAATAGTTAATGTGTAATAACACTGGAGCCTGGAGCTAAACACCCTGACCTGCGTGCAATGTTGTATTTTACGTTTGTTTATGTCTTTAAATGATACAGTATATGGCTTTACACATTACCTAATGAGTAATGATGACGAAAACTGTTATAAATAAGTTGTAGTGTAACTTGGAGAAGCTAGAAATAGCATTAGGTATTTCTAATTATGATCTTATATGCTACTTGATAGGGTTAGCGATATCACCTCCAGCTCGCTGCAGCTACAAGTTATTCTAAAAGAACAGTGGGTTCATGTGTTATAATTTGACTGACAAAAAGTCTTTATACTGGAAGCACTCGTTCAGCTGTCCAAAGCAATACATATAAATCCATTTTTAGGCACCAGAACTTTCTCACTAAGTATACTAATCGGCACTGAAAGCTGCCAACAATGAGCACATATTTAAATAATCAACTTAATCTAAATAGCCAGCTACAGATTGATTTACCTAAATTTGAACATTGAGTTTTGAAAATAATGACAACTGTAGCCAGTAAGCTTTTCTAGTGAACAAAAATACAGCACAAAAGTGAGTATGAGGAAGAGATACACCAATTCATAATACATTCATTTCAATCTTTGTGTCAGGTGGCTAGCAACAGGTGAAATTTTCTGTTGACCTGTAACCTGTTGAAATGGTTACAGATTGGGGCTGGAAGTTGGAGAAGTTTATCTGTATATGAAATATATCAATTTGAGTTGGGAGCAAGCCAGGAAGCGGCATGAATCAGATCTAAATAAAGACATCATCAGAGCACAGACATTTACGACAATAAATTATCCAAATAGAAAATTAGTATCATTGTTCGTTTGAATACAAAGTTTTAAAATCTGACGAAGGTTATGGAAATAAAAGCTCCCCAGATTTAACCCTTGGTTCGCTGGCATTCAGTAAGCTTATGCCTCAACAGCTGAGCCTCTAGGCCAACTGTTTGTTTGGCTTTGGAGATTCATTCTTTGAAGCTGCTGTGTGGTACTCAAGTACACTGTGTGTACTTTTTTAGATTTCGTTAACAATGGATTGGCATAGTTACTAAATTTTTTGCCCTGAGAACTCATAAAAAGAGAGAAAGGTAGAATCCCATCAAAGAGAAAGCTGGTCAACATATTCTATAAAAACACATTTCAAATTCTAAAGTGCTTTGACTTGCTTGTGCTTCTCTTTTATGTGTTGAGTTGTACTCTGTTGGCAAGACAAGCAGAGATATGAAAAGATGCATATGCCAGGCCAAGAATCTCAATAATCTATCAGTCAGTTAATGACCACATGCCGGGTAAGCCCCAGGGAAGTGACTAAAGGTAATTGGAGCTTGCACAGGCTGATGTAAAATATATCTGAGTGCATCTCATGAATGTCAAGCCACCTGTATTTCACTGAAGAAACACTTCTGAGCATTAGAAGGAAAAGATGTTTTTATAAAAATCTTGTGTAGAACTAATCTCATCTAAATGATCATTAGAAGGGGAGAATTGCCAAGAATAATTAAAAACATCGATGTTCAACTTAATTGTTTATTCTGCAAAGTATTTAAGTACTTTTAAGATCATCCACAATCTAGTGACCAGCAGGACAAATAAATTTCAATAGATGAGATTTCATTTTCTCCTTGCCTTGGGAGAAGAGAGATTTCTCTGCTGTCTCATTTCTGCTAGCTTTACAGAAGTAGAGAACACTCATTTTCATTCTGAAATTGTGTGAAAAACAGAAGATGCACAGATACTTCTATACTTTATGAAACTGGTGCAGAATATGCCTTACGCGCTCCTGTGTGGCAGGATGATACATAGGTTGTGAAATGTTTCTTTGGTGTTGTGCTCTTAGTATGTGGTAATTTGATATTCCACTTACCAGGGTTTAGAAAGGGGAAACTACAGTTTAATAAAAGTAAATAAGTTTAAAAACATTTAACACAATAATATTAAACACATCATCAATATTAATTACAAAGGGATAACTTGGAAATTCTGATCCTAACATCCTTGGTATTTGTCAATGTGTAGATTCCTATAATGGTTTCAACTACTACAGTGTTTTCTTTCAGAATTTGATGGCTTAGTGTCTAATAATCTGGAAGGCAATGCTCTGTGAGAGAGAAAAGTAAATCATAATAGTAAAAAAAAAAAAAAATCATAACTGTAAGCATTGAAAAAGTATAGTAACATTGTTGTGAAATAATAAATCACTAAGATTGATCCAGCTGAATTGAGCTTGTGCTAAGCAATGTACAGAGAAAGGATGTCTTTGTAAATAATTCTGAAGGAAGATGAATGAGAAAAATTACTCCTAAGAGCTTTTGTTTCTACCAAGAAAATTTGTAGTTCTGGCTTACTTGAAATTGTGAAATCTAAACCAAGGTTTATAGCAAGTATTCTATGCACCGCTGAGCTTCTGCTCTTTCCCAGTTTTGTGTCTAGTTTGTATGATCCAGGATACAGCGAGCTTTTTTTGACAAGCTGTTTTTTTTTTTTTTTTTGTTAAAGAATTGTGTTTGTGTCTTCCAGCACGCAAGATAGAAACTGTGGCCAGTCATTGCCTCTGTCTTTAATGCTGAAGGAGGTCCACTGCGCAGAGAGAGGCGCCAGTAAGGGATATCCTGAAAACATGTCAGAAGCTTCATCCTGCCGTGACTTTTTCTATGATTCCCTATCAGGCATACAGAATGGAGAATTTTCAAATGAACTTTCTGCCTTCCTTACCCAGGAGGAGATATGTAAGAGCCTTGACTTAGCTCGAGAAGCAATTGCCAGTTCTGGGAAGGAGGATCAGAACGCAGCACCAGAATTCACTCCTTACAATACCTCTCTTTCTAGTGCTTCAGAGCATCCTTCTTTCTGGGATACCAAACTGCATGAGCAAGACACTTTACAGAGGCCTCAAGCAAGCAGTCTGACTTCATCTGCTGCAAGTCACATTCCCCCAGCGAATCAGAAAGAGCAACTCACCTCACCTAAAACAGCAAGTAGTTTTGTCACACTCTCCAGGAAGCAAGCAAGCACCTCACCTTTGCTAGCAGCTAGTCCCAGCTTTATTAGAAGCCTGAAACACTCAGAGAAGTATGGTCCAGGGGTGCCCAAGATAAGCCCAAAGTCTGAATCTGCATCCCAGGGAGAAATTCCTTTCAGGAACAAGCTGTGTGACAAAGCTGCCACATTCATTGAGGAACTGTCATCTATATTTAGAGAGGCAGCAAAGACAAGAGGCCGAAGTCCTGATGGGGACTCCTCTTCTCCAGACAGTGGATACCTGTCTCCTAAAAAGAAACAATCAACTCTAAGTACCCCAAGGAATCAGGACTTTGACAAACCACATGAAGAGACTGAGCCTGGGGCAAAGTTATCTGGGGATCATTTTAATGGAGAGCATTTTTCTGAAAAGGAGAGCACCGCACAGAGTGAGTTGGTCCTTTGCCACCCCTTCATCAATGTGGAAGACGATCAATCTTCACCACCTCAGTTCACTCAAAAGCTCCGAAGCCAGGAAGTAGCTGAAGGAAACAAAGTACTACTGGAGTGCAGAGTTACTGGCAACCCAGTCCCTGATGTCAGGTAAGCACAATGCCTTTTAGAAAAATCACTGGGTATCATCATCATCTTCTGATCGCAGAAGATATCTGAGGAAAAGTATCAGTGGACCTACTTGGAGGTAATTAGTCACGTAACAGTGTATTGTGCAGCAGTTTATAAGCACATGAAATAACAGATTCAGACTTCTGCAGTTCTCTAGAGTGTTCCATTGCTTGGGAAATGAGGTTCTACTTGATTCAAGAGTCACTCAGCAAAGTTAGAAACAGAAATGGCTCCAACAGCATTCTTTATGGCTTAGCTCATTAATGTAAGTGGAAGAATCCACAGTTTATCCCTGAAGAGCATGTATTAGTCTTAGAGATATATGCTTTTATTACCAATTAATTAGAACGTTTCCAAGTTTCATACCAGTGGAATTTTAAGTCTTTAATATGATAAATCCTGAAATTTCCTAAATCTAGCTAAATATCCTCTTCTGTAAAGCATTTCCAGAAGACATTAAGATGGCCCCAATTTCAAAACTTTTTAGTGGTGAAATTTATGTGCGCATGGTCCTGTCTGATGACAAAACTCAAACATACGTAGTTGCTGCATTCCTTTTATTGTTTTTAGATTCTTTGTTAACATGTGTTTATAACAGTTAGAAAAGCTCCATTTGCAGTACCAGTGAGGGCTGAGTAACTCATAAGACTTCCCATTTTCTTCCTTTCCTTCAAAACATAATAGAAATTAACTTTAAAACCAGCATTGTACAGGCTGTATTTGTCGCTTGACAGCTCTGAGCCTTAATGCTAATAGGATTGCTTAGCACACACAACTAGATTTTCTGTCTAGTTTAACAGTCCCTCACCTCCTTTTTTGTTTTAAAGTCAATTGAGCTTATTTGATAGTCATAAGGGAAAACTTCATCCAAAAAATCCTATTTGGACAGGAGAAAATTTGTAGTTCCTCATTCAGAACTTTTTGTAAGGTTCTTTAGTTATAACTAAATGTAATCTTTCAAAAGTTTTCGACATTTCCTTAAAGGAACTTAGCAATCATTTTCCTGCAACACTTGTTTTGCTTTAAATTCCTTCAAATTATTTGCTGTGATGTCTTTCAACACTTTGAAATTACTAATATTTTGCACTGAGTTACCTCAGATTGCCCACAGATACAGTCAGATGTCTAGGCCTTGCAGCTACGCAAGCTTGGAAATTCGTATCCATTCACTGAACAGTGCCTTAATGCATACCATAATTGAACTTCTCCTTTGAAATCAGTCTTCAGAACCTTTTTGAAATCTGTACTACTTGGTGTAGGTTTACAGAGGGAAGGAACGAAGTTATCCGTTTTAAGATTTTAGATCTTTGTCAACAGGATTAAAAAAGTACAGCTTTGAAAAGTCATGTTATGCCTGTGTATGCTTATTTATGCTTTCATTCCAAGGCAATAGGGGTGAAGAGCTACTTTGTGGAAAATACATCTAAAGATTCCTCTGACTGAAAACACCAACATTGCCTTTATCTTCAGTCTTCAGTGACAATGTGTCCTAAACAAACTGAATAGTGAGCAACTGAATTTTTTACAGAGTAGAGCAATCATTTATAGATCATCAAGTGTGTTTCATTTTTCTTGTTCTTGTGGAATAAGTTGTACCTCAGTGCGTTCTTTATGCTCTCAAGCTAAAAGCTTAAATCATTCTACAAACTGGAAGCAATATGATAGCCGTGTCATCTCATTAATAGTTGTTTGGTATTTTAGCTCTGCTGGTGTTGCAAAAGCCTTCCAGGTAGATGTTCATTCACCCTCAAATTTTCATGGAAGGGGAGCTGTAGAAGCAGCACGGTTGTGAAAGGCAGTGGATGTTCCCTCTTGTATTTTCTCATAGATTCTTCTTTCTGCCTCACTAAGATTGCTGCCTGCCTGTGGGACTGATACAGACTTTAGGGCAACACAAGATGTTAACTTCCAGGGATTCTTTTGTTGTTGCTGGATTAGATAATATACTGTTACTAATACTTTTTGAGTTGTAAAATAGAGTAATAGCAACAGACAGAGGTACAAACTCTGAGGAAAAAAAAATAATTACTATTAATTAATAGTAAAAGACTTTTTTTACCTAATTTACCTGTCTATGCATTTGATATTTAACATCATCAAGTCACCTTAGCTTCTGTCTGCAGTCACTAGAGAGAAGCACATCTGCTAAGAGTCACTTACTTCACATTTGGTACAATGACAATAGAAAGAACTTAGGGCAAATGCTTGAGCCTGAACACTTTGTTATTGGCTGGAGGTGAGGTGAGTCCCACCCATTCTCACATCTCAATGCCAATGGAAGGCCAGGGAAGAGGAGTTTCTTTGCCAACTCTAATCCACAGGTAAAGCAACTAGAAGAAAAACAACTGAATTGCCTTTACTTGCAGCTGATAATTCACCTAGATATATACTTGCATCAAAGGAGCTTAGTTTTTTTCTAGTATTTGAATCTGGAAAACATCCTCACTTCCGCAACTTGAACAGCAAACTTTCTTACAAAATTTTTCACTGTGAAAGTGAGAGACAAAGTTCTTAATATTAATTATCAAGTCATTAATAAGACTATTAAAGTTCTGAGAGTCAGTGTAGACAGTCTTGTTTTGCTAGAAATACTGTTTCTATTCACTTGAATGTTACCACAATTATGCTTTAACACATACCTCAGTCCTACTGAGTGATAAAATGTATTTTGTGAAGTGAAAATGCTCTTAGAATGGCCTACACATAAGCATGGAAGATCTCTACAACTTACAAAATTATGAAGCACATTCACTACACAGAGCATCACATCAACAGGCACTTCTTTTAACAACGCAGGAAAAAAAAATGTTCTGGAGCCATTCGAGTCACGTACTCTATTTCCTGCCATTGATACAAGAAAAGTTCTGTTTAGAAATGATTAGAAGCTGTTGATTTCTTCTATGAAATACAGACAGCATAGTTTAGGTGAGTTTGACAGCAACAGTGAGGTTGCAGTGTTCTAAAAGCAAAGACGTTGTAATGCTTCAGAATCTTGTTTAATGGAAGCTCTTCTTTTCTGAATCTTACCTCTGGCAGAATCATTAAATGAGAAGGCAAATCTTAGATCTCTAAGCAGAATGAGTCATGGGAAACACTGCTGAGTTCATAGAATCACAGAATGGCTTGGGTTGGAAAGGACCTTCAAGATCATCTAGTTCCAGCCCCCTGCTGTGGGCTGGTTGCCACCCACCAGATCAGGTTGCTCAGGACCCCATCCAAGCTGACCTTGAATGCCTCCAGGGATGGGGCATCCACAAGTTCTCTGGACAGCCTGCTGCAGTGCCTCACTGCTCTCTGAGTGAAAAATTTCTTTCTTATATCTAATATAGATCTACCCTCTTTTAGTTTAAAGCCAATACCCCTTGTCCTATCACTGTCAGACTCTGATAAAGAGTCTCTCCCCATCTTTCCTGTAGGTCCATTTTAGTTACTGGAAGGCCACAGTGAGGCCTCCCTGGAGCCTTCTCTTTTCCAGGCTGAACAACCCCAGCTCTCTCAGCCTGTCTTCACCAGAGAGGTGCTCCAGCCCTCTGATCATCCTCCTCATCCTCAGACCAGCCCTCTGATCTGCCTCCTCTGGCCTCTGTCACGTCTGTGTCCTTGTGCTGGGGACTCCAGAGCTGAGAATGGAGTAGAGGGGGAGAATCCCCTCCCTCACCCTGCTGGTCACGCTGCTTTTGATGCAGCTTTCTGGGCTGCAAGTGCACACTGCTTACTCATGTTCAGATAATAATGCATGATTGTAATATCAAGCATATTTTAAAGTAATCTCATCAATATAAATTAATTTGAAACTCTTGGTTTATTTCCTTTTTTGGAACCCTTAATTTTTGTTAATAGGGTGCAGATACCACCGCTGCTGACTTCTAGCAAATGTGATTCATTCCAACTTCTCAGTCTCTTTCAAAGCTCCTTGACAGTTAGTTTAATATGTTTTAATGGTCTCCCCTCAAATTGATTTTATTTAACAATTATTAATAATCCTTCATTCTGGCAGCAGCATACAAATTTGAGAATAGACTTGAAGATGACATTTACTAGCACTAAAAGAAGAGTTGCTTTTCTAGCTTGCCACTAAAAATACACCTTCCTTTAGTCTTAATTTCGTTCTGATTCTTGAAGAGAAGAGAAATACGGCAGCTGAAGTACAGCTGCTATAACTAGGCATTTTGGCAGCCAGAAAGACTCTGCGCCGTGACCTTACTGTGATCATGCTCACTTGGCTGAAGAGGTCACTCGCAGCACGGGCAGACTTCAGGGGCTGGCTTTCTTTTGAGGACAGAGCAGCACAAGGGGGCAGCACGGAGCGTTTTATTCAACGCGAACCTTAGAACAAAAGGCAAGGCACAGCGCTAGCCCTGTATGGGCAGAGCACAGATACTTGCGTGCCGGTTGGATTAGATTGAGTCCTAACTCTAAATCTTGGGGAAAGGAGGAGATTCTTTCCTTTAAAAGATAAGAAAACACAGAAACAAGCTGTATGTTGTTGTTGTTGTAGACTCTAGATTATCATTAAATTGCATTAAAATTACTAGGAACTTAGATGCTTAGTATCATGTCTGCAAGCTACTTCCCCTCATTCCATGGCTAAAAGAATTTTATGGTGTATCCCGAGTGTCTGCTAAATAGCCAATGTTGCAGTGGAAAAAGACAAGTCTATTTTAAACAACCGATGTGTCACAGAATGGGTGAAGAATACTTGTTGCTTGAGCTAGTTTTAGGGACATTTCTCTAAATTTGAGTTTTATGTATAATATATATAAAGTCAAGCAAGCACCAGTGGGACACTACTAGTTGATCATTCTCTTGTAATTCAGTAATGAAAAGAATCTAGTTTTTGAAAGTGCTGTACTTAGCCATTTCATTAGGCTGAATTTCTGATCTGTAATAGTTGGAGAAATTCTTTGGAGCACAATTGTATGAATTGGAAAGATTTAAATATCTCCAGTTCTCTGATTCAATTGGTCAGATGAAAAAATATATAGAACATAGTAAATTTTTTTAATGAAACTGCTGGATAGGTAGAAGACAGAAATGTTCTTGCCAAAAAGAAGGATATAGAACAAGCTGAACAGTTACCTGTTCTGTGAGACATAGCAGCAGATGCAAAACATGTTCAACAAGAGATGCAGACAGGGATGAGCCAGGATTACCGTAGTCTGTACAGCTGCACGTAACTATAAATTCTGCAGAGATTAGGCTTCAATTGTTGCGATTCGTCCCAGAAAAGCTAGTTATGATAACATAGCCACTGCAAATAAAGTTTTTAGAACTCTTTCTCCGGGAAGAAAATAACCAGGAGCCATAGTTCCTAAAGCCACGATGAAATAGCAATAGCTTAATGGTGGCAAGGCAAGCACCGACTAAATTGTGATTTTTCCCAGCACCAACGGAATTGTGCTATTAAGCAGAGCTGATGTTTAGTCAGAATCAAGCACTGGTGGCCATTAGTAATCTACAGCAGAGCAAAAGGCCTTAAAAACAAACTACTTGTGTATTTCTGAACATTTAGTCTGTTATTGTTACTTTGCGCATCACACTTTTTTTTTCAACCCCCATAAAATTTACAACTGGATTTCTTCCCTTTTCATAACTTTTTTTTGGAGCTAAACTTTCCAAAGTCCTCAACCTATCCAAATCTGAGCTATAATCCTGCCTTAAGCTGCTACCCTTTTTATAAGACCAAGCATAACAAGGTTGTAGAACCCTATTGTAAGCAAAGAAACATCAAATACAATGTAGAGACAAAGTTTGCACTTGGAGATTATTTGAACAGAAAGGCCTCTTAACTTTTGAGTTCCTTGAACATTCATAGCTGTGTCATACAGAAAATAAGAACTGTCTTATCTCTAAATATGAAAGATATCTCATCTTAAGTGTCTTATCTCTAAATATCATGGTTTGAGTGACAAAACTTCATCAAAGTAACTTTGTTCTATGGGAGTAGAATAAATAAACTTAGACAGAAGCACCTGTAAATAAATTCTTATGGTTGAATCCCAAAAGAAAACACTCAGTTAAGTTTTAATTCCGTGCCTGACTTACTAATGCTACCAGCAAAAAATTGGGTATCTAACAACAAAGATTTAGTCACTGGTCAGAACAATTTTAACATTGCCATGTAATCTAGATTCCTACCTAAGACCTAGCAAAGTACTGATCAGAACGATAATTTGTAGGATGCCTATATTCTTAAGAAAATGTGAAGCATAGACTCTGCTTTTCTTGCTGGTTCTGATTTCAAGTCGGGAAATGGCATATTAGAGGTTGTATTTGATTTTGTTTCTTGAAGTATTTCATGTAAATTTTGTAGTTGCAATGAAATATTAGTGCCTTGGTGGGACATACAAGTGTACTAGTTCTATAAGGGTAAGACTTTAAGGCTTCTTACTTTTTGATAAAGTATGAGTAGCTGTTTATGTATGTGCATTAAAAGAATGTTTAACAAGACATTTGACAATCCTCGATACCCTTAGTTCAAAAAAATCTTTCTTGGGTGTGTTCCTCACATATTTCTACAAGCTTTTTAATAATCATCTTCAGAAGCGTTATTTTTCCATTTGCAGAATCTTAAATACACAGCTTAGAGTTTGGAACACCTATCCAGGTGGTTCAGATCCTACTTTTCAAATATTTTCAGGTATTTGAAATGGTCAAATTTCAGATATCTGAATTAACTAAAATGCCTACTTATATTGTTCCAGATGGAAACATTAGTTTTCATTTTGATAAATTTTAGAGCGTTTAGATAACCGAATATTCTGTGTTGTTGAGGTTTTTTCTCTTACTCTATTGTCTACAAAAATAGAGTACAGAATTTAAAATGAGTATCTCAAGAGTCAAGCTCTTTCCTAGGTGAAGTGATCATTCCATCCAGATTATGATAACAGGGTAATTTAGGGAAGTTTTATGAAGGAAAGTTTGCTGATTCAAGCGTAACTTAGGCTGAGAAGTCCGTTGATGCTACAAAATTAATATTAAAGATTCAAAACCATGCATGTGTGGGAGTGTTGAGAGGGCAGTGTTTGCTTGTGGTTTTCTGTTTAATTGTTGGTTTGGTTTTATTTGTTGTTGCTGGATTTTTTTATTTGGGGTTCTTCTGTAAGAGCCCAAAGGAGGAGCTATAGATCCAGGACGCTGAGGTTATTTGTAGTTTCATTTACTTTTTGTCTCTGTAGAATAGTTTTGACTATGTGATATATTATGTCTCTTCATCTTCGTTACATAGGTTCTGTGCGTCATCAGGCTCTTTCCTCAGAGCTCTAACATTAGTATTTTTCACAAACGCTGAGTTCTTTTCTAATACAAAAATGGCAAAACTTCATACTTCCTTGGTGTTTTGCTTTTCCTTTCTGAAAACAGGAAGAATATGGCCTGGTAGGTGCAGGAAGATGAATGTCATAAGAGTATGTATTGTAAAAACAATGGGATTGCTGTTGAAACTTGGCCTGTTCTTGCAAATTGGATACAGAAAGAGAATTCCATCGTAGTTACAGTTTTCTATTTCTGAATAGTAATGTCTCGGTCTTGATGTTTTTCTGATTAAATTACTGAAAGTTTAAAAAGAATCTCCACTTAATTCTTTTGTCTGTCTCATTAAAAGAATGCAGACCTAAAGTTTCTTGCTAATGCTCCACAAATAATAGCTAATTTTCAATGCTTAGTAGAACAGAGGTGGGAATGTACTCACAGTTTAGGAGTGGACTTTTTTTTTTTTTTTTTTTTTTTGGAGTGTGAAGAGAAATGGAGTAGAGAGGCTTTTTATAAAGGTAAGTGTTTGGAGTTAGTGCTTTTAGTATCATTACTTATCAGTGTTCAACAGGTATGCAGTGCTATTCCAAATCCTATTTAAATCATTGTGCTTAACATACTTTGACATGTTTGCTCATTTGCCTAAAGGCAATACCACATCTTGGATTGTTTAAGCTTCTTAAGGCTAATTACAGCAGTTTAATAACATTATTTAAACAGGACATACTTTTGTAAGATACAATATGTTGCTTTAAAAATATAAATGAAGTAAATACAATTATCACTTTGAAAGTTAATGCCTTAAAAATTCTTTCATAATGCAAGACTTTAATCATGTCTGAAACATGTTTGGTAAATGCATTCTTGACAATGTGAAAGCTAACTTTAGAGACCTGGATGCTGACCTTGAGCAAATAAGACTTTTCTACAAGCATGCATAGCTGATGACTGGAAGTATTAGACTTCATTTAATTAGGGGTGACAGGACCCTGGAGGAGGTGGAATAGGCTATTGGTTTATAACTTATATTAGACCAAACATAGAAGAAACATTGTTAAACAGTAGTGAAAAATGAGCTTATTTTATTAGTTCTAGAACCCATCTGGATAGTGTTCTTTCTAACAAGTTTTAGAGTTTCACAGGGCTCTGTTAATTGGATTGTCAGTGGGAATCATCTAATAGGCTATAGGCTTGCCCTTTGTGTACAAAGGTGAAGGAAGGAAGGAGTAAAAGAAATTCCGTTGCTCACTTACTCCCTCTCACATAAAAGAGAGCAAGTCCTTCCTATAATGTCTGTATTTCCTACCCTTAACACAGAGGTGGAAAGTTGAAGTTGAGCTGGTTGGTGCAAGAACAGCAGTCAATAGCCTTCTTATTTCAGTGAGCCCTCTGAAGATCTCCCTTTCAGTGGAGCCCATTACTCTGATCAGCAATGAATCTGATAGGTAGAAAGAAAGAAACTGAAAGCCTAGGAAGCTTTTCATGGTACGCAGGAGAGATTTCCAAGGGATATAATTACGGATGAAATCTGTTGTTCCTGCTTTAGACAGAACTTAACAAAACCTCTGAAAATTCACTATATATAGAACAACTATTTTGTTTATATCTGAGGCATAAAGATTTCTCACCATGTTGTTTATTCACGAAACATATTCCGTTGTCACAAGTCTTTGCATCCCATGTGCTTCAGGAAAGAAGTGAAGATTAAAAGGGTTTTCTTGTTTGTTTGTTTTCTGTTTTTGAATATTGAAAGGAAAAACAGTCCCCAATGATGTACATAAGTTGCTCTGAAAGTAGTGCCTCCTGTTTATTTCCATGGAAACCACAACAGATACAAAGAGCATAATAACACTATTTGATAGAGCAAAGTCTCAACTACAAAGCACTCTTTTTCAACATAATCACCACCACTAGGTATGTATTTTTGCCGACAATGAACAAGAGCCTGCATGCTGCACTCATAAAAATTCGCACCAGCGGAGGTGACCCATTGTCACCACTGCTGAAATGCACCACCCACCACCTCACTGTGCTCACATCCACTGTTTGGTCACCAGAAATATTCAAGTATCAATGAATGTCAGTGGGTGCCATTTTTTCTGCATGAAGGAATTCAATGCCCCTCTTTGCTCCGTTGGCACTCCCATGTCAGATGCCATTGTGTCTGAGTGCCCCTCTGCTGCCATCTGTCACACGGCAACAACATGGAATGGAATAACGGTGGGAAAGTTCAGCCTCTGCTGCCATCTGACCAACATCTACCTCTGACTTTGTGGGCCAAAAGAATAAAACAGGAGGCATTGCTTTTGGAGCAGTCCTCATAGTAAGGAGATAGCAAAATGAACAGAATTCAGATGTTCAACTTTGTTTAGAATAAACTTTAATGGAGGTGCTGTCCCCTTAGGCAATTCTATTGGATTTTTACATTTCGTCCTCCAGAAAAATTTTAATAGAAGAAATGGACTTAGTTGCTATTTTGTGCCCTTGTCAGCTGCCTTGCCTGAGGTAATACAAGAGAGAAGAATCAGTCTGTAGGGCAAGTGAATAATTGCAGACAACTGAAACAGTAAGGTACTTGCTTAAGTATTGGAAACCTGAATCAATATCCGTATGACGTGTTTCTGTGTATCAGAAAATGAACAAACTTCTTAAATATATGCCTAGGTAAGTTGGTTAGATAAGATGTTATTTTATGAAATAGTCAGGAGAAATAATTCAACTAGATAATTTCACCTTTATTAACAAAGATGCCTGTAAGTTACTGAAGGGGCACATGGCAGTATAAAAGTATGTTATTTGATGTACCGAAGTATTGCAGATTGAAGTGCTTGCTTTGGACCAGACATCGATAACCTTATTTTCCTTAAGTAATATGCTATGATTACGCTGATGCTGTTCAGTGTAGCTCAGTACAAAACTCGAGAATAGGAGTGTGAACTCAAATAGGTTAGACTTCCTATGGGAAAGGGTAATAAGTTAAAAATGCTTGGGAATCTGAGGTAATTAGCAGGTAGAATCACTCATAAAGTACTGTCCTACTTTCCCCCTCAGCTACCTGCGGGTGAAAGCAAATAGAGGATTAACGTTTTTGTGCAACAAGTCCATCATGAAGATGTTTCATTTAGTCTAACGCTAACATGCTGCTTCAAATCAGTGATTTTATTGTTCCATCGTATTAGTAATGTATACTTGCAAAGCACGTATGCATTAATTTCATTCAAAAGATAATACTTTGTACTTACACAGTGCCTTTCATCTGAGCATTTCACTGTTCTATAAAAAAGTTATGTGAGCAACTTTAACTTATTTTCTCTTATTTCATAAAGATGTGCTTTGCAGATGGCCAAGGGAAAAGATTAGACATAGAATCCATCTTTTATTTCTGTTGCAACTGATAGGTGATGTAGCTAACTGAATTCTTTTAATATTACAAAAGATTCTGCCACTAAGATAACACATGGCCCAGCAGTAAATCATTGCTCATGGGAAGACCACATAAATATTTGCCCTACGAGTAGCTAAGGCATGTATTTAACTGTATGAACCTGAACTGAGGGCCTCATACTTCTATAAAGTAGTCTTGGCAACTGTAGGTTGATAACAAACTTCGTAGAAGACTGCTTAACACCTGGCCACAGTCTAGCATCCTTAGCGCTTTGCTCTTCCAATGCCTTTTTTTCCTGTGACATTGTACTTTGTCTGTTCTGTTAATAATGCACTGATAATTAGGGGCTAGGTGTAGTGTCAGATGCTGTCAGAACCTGTTATCCTTGGGATGTGCTTTCCAGATAGCCAGTTCTGAAGGGGAAGCTAAGTGACCCTGTGCGCTTTGACAGCTTTGCTACGCAGTGCCGTGGCATTCTCTCAAATATCCACAGCACCAATAGCAAAAAATCTTGTTCCGTTATATAGGCACGTGTTGATGGTTGAGTTAGAGAACACAGTAAAAATAAGTGTTTATGTTATCAGTCAGATAAATAATGCCTTCAATGCCTAAGACAAACAAACATTGTGGGTTCTTTGTTCTGTTTTTATTGGTTCGTTTGGGTTTTGTTTGGTTTTGTTTTTTAAGGTAGAATTGTTTGCAGTAACTGCAGTTATATATTCTATGTCTAATGCTGAATTGTAAATGCCATTATGAGTTGGCCCAGAGATATTCTTCATAATGCCATACTTAAGCCCAAAGATCAAGTAGAAACATGGATCTCATAATGATGATTATCCATGTTTAAAGCTTTGAATTTGAATTGAGTTCACTTAAATAACTTTTTGTTTTCTTGGAAAATGAGAAGGAAACTAAGATAACACTTAAGTTTGCTTATTTTTAAGTAAGTAGTAAGTTGCTTATTTTCAATTTAAGCATCATTCTGGAAACAGAAAACAAGTAACGTTATACACAGTGAGTTATTTCAGTTATTTTTTGTAAGTTTTAAGGTGTTTTAGGAGTGAACTTCTGGGATATGCTGAGGAAAAAGTGTGCTGCATAAGAACTCTTCTTCTAGTATCAGATGTCCAGTCCTCAGTTAACAGAAAGTGAAGGTCATCAAGGTCTTTTTTGGAAATTGTGTTCCTCTATTAGCTCTTAACGTAAATACTAGCTGAACCACTTGGTTCAGAAATTAACAGGAACAAAATCATGTAGATAATTAACAAATGCAGTGTATAAAGTGGTTTTTTATTTTTCTAATTTTAAATACATAAAATCAACTTCTTCCTCTTAGATACTTTTATTGGCAAAAATCACTCAATTCCAGTTATATTTCTTCTTTCAGAATTTTCTACTTTTTAACCTTAAAGACTCACAGTAAGATAACTGACAAGGCTATTTACCAAGCAGTCTGTTTACAAGCAGTAAGCCAAACGTTTTTAAAATCTGCAGTGACCAGTTGATGTGGGCCTGAACCAGACAAACAAAAGTTACTGGGCACATGTTTCAGTGTTTTTAAAAACTGGGAAAAAATTCTGCAGGGAAGTTCTTATGCAGAACTAAGGATATCGCTAAAAAGTGCGGAAAGGGAATGTTTTTAGAGTCTGCCTTAATTTCAAATGATCAATCCATAGAAAGTTGTTCTCACAATTGCCTCATGGAGAGTCTTCAATGCCATAATAATCAATGAATGGGATTTACATTCCTAAATTCTTTGAGTTTCCTCATGAACCAAGCTGAGACATCTAATTTCAATACTGTGTATGATATAACATACTTGAAGATTACTGTCTTATTCTAAACTGATTTAAAAAGAAAGTATAGTCTTTCAACTTCCATTTCTGTACTTCATCAGCTTTTTAGATTAAATATGGGTTTTATGTATTCTAAACTATATTTAATCAATCATCAGTGAAGCCAATGTGGAAAGGAAAATACTTGTCCTTATCTCTGTATTAGTTTTTTCAAGAATGCTTGGGAATCACTGCTGCTAGAAGGAATTCTTCTGCAGATGTTAGAATTGTAGAATATCCTGAGTTGGAAGAGACGCACAAGGATCATGGAGTCCATCTCCTGGCTTCAGACAGACCACTCAATTCGAACCCTATGCCTGAGAGCATTGTCCAAATGCTTCCTGAACTCCAGCAGCTTGGTGCTGTGACCATTGCCCTGGGGAGTCTGTTCCAGTGTCCGACCACCCTCTGGTGAAGGACCTTTTCCTAACACTCAACTTGACCCTTCCCTGATGCAGCTCCATGCTGTTGCCTCGGGCCCTGTCATGTCCCCAGAGAGCAGAGCTCAGCGCTGCTGCTCCGCTCCCTGTGAGGAGCTGTAGGTTGCCATGAGGCCTCCCCTCAGCCTCCTCTGCTCTGGGCTGAGCAAACCAAGGGACCTCAGCCACTCCTCACCCTCCAGACCTCTTGCTATCTTTGTAGCCCATCTTTGGACACTCTTTAGTAGTTTTATGTCCTCCGTATAGTGTGGTGCCCAAACCTGCACACAGTGCTCGAGGTGAGGCTGCACCAGAGCAGAGGGGGACAATTTGTTCCCTTGCCTGGCTGGCAGTGCTGGGCCTGGTGCACCCCAGGGTACTGTTGGTCCTTTTGGCTGCCAGGGCACACTGCTGATTCAGAGAGAGCTTGAGTTACAGTTAAGAAGCAGTGTAATATAATCCAAACTGGAATGATGAATTTAATTATTTCATGTCTTTCCCATGCACTATGCACAGCATATGTATGTTATAGTCTTTATTGACAACTAGTATCAATATTTTCAGGATCTAAAGACTTGAATTTATTGACAATAGTGATAGCTAACTTAATTGTAAGTTTATGATTTGCTTGAGATGTTGGTAACAGAATCCTTTGTGTAGTAAAGAGTAAAGGAAAATATCTGTAGCATTACAGGGGTAGATGTTACTGTATGCTTTCTACCTTTTTTTTTTTCTTTTCCCTGCCTCTTTTTTCAAAGCAGTGTGCCGCTTTCAAGTTTAATTACAGAGGATTGGGACAGAGGAAGACTTGGTTCTGTCTGAGCTTCCTCAGGCTTGCCGTATGGCTAGAAGGAATCTATGAAAGCCTATTTTCCACAAATCCCTTGAGATGTAATTTAGGGTGACTTTACCTATAAAGGAAGTAGGTGTGGACAGTGATGTGCAGTTCACTGGGGAACTGTTACAGATGCCAAGAACTGCAGTTTTGGAACATGCTACTGACTGCAAATTCAGGGGATGGTGATTCAGAGTTTTAGATGAGAATCTCTCTTCAATTCTCAGAGGATATCTAAATCACTGGTTAAAGCACCCCTCCAACAATCTTTTTAACAAGTAAAATGCAACCTAAATAAGTTAATCTCTTGTTGGATAGAGGAAACACCACTCTTACTGTAGTCTGGGTAAGCGGCAACCTGAAAATTGGATGCATATGAGTTTACGTAGTGTAACATTACAGCAAAAGTCACTCCAGAATGCAGGAGTGGCATAAGACTGACCCATGGCAAATTCCTGTATAAACTGGTGCAGAATTCGGCTTTAAATTAAGGCCTTCTCTAATTTAATGATTATAGCAGGCTTGCTATATTGCTCCTTCACAGCTTTGGTCCTCAGAAGGACTATTCTTCAAGCGTATGATGTGAGGCTTTGGATTCCATGCTTTGGATTGAAAAGGAAGATGCAGTGTTAAGGTTTCCATGGCTGGGTTGTGTTGGACAGATAACCTTTAACAGAATGCAGTAACAATGCTTAACATGCTTTCTTATTCTGCCCCCTGCCTATTTGAAAAATGGCTCTAGTACCTCAGCCTTAAAGGTTGGACTGCCCTTCAGTACACTGCATTTCAAACACCACTTGACTTTAGAAACTGTTGCTTCAATTTACCATTGAGCCTACTCTGCTGATTTCAGTGTAGTGCAGTTTGACTGATTAAAAGATATTACAGGATTTCGTGTGCAACTCTATTTTAGATGTTGGTATTTTACTTGATATTATGTATTTTAAGGCTTTGTTATATAGGGTCTAGAAATGTCAAACTGCAACAAAAATATGGCATGTGTGGCTATGGCCATGGTTATTTGTCCATAGTTTGACAATTATGTTCACTAGCCTCTTTTTCTAGCAATCTCAAAGATTAATTTTTTTAACCCATAAATTGAAAACTGCTTTCTAAATACAGAACAGGAAAGAAGTTAAATGTTGAAATGGAAGTGGACATCAACCAAGCATCTCTAGACTGAATTTATTTAGTGCCATTCTTGACTTTTCTACTTCCAGAAAGAGCATTGTAGTGTATTCAAAGAATCACAGAATAGTTTTGGTTGGAAGACATCTTAAAGATCATCTAGTTTCAATGCCCCTGTCATGAGCAGAGACACCTTCCACTAGATCACGTGGCCCTTACACACAAGATTAAATTTCAGACCCTTTGGAAAATCAACCAGTGCATATTGTAATAACCTCTCAGCTTCGAAAGAAATTCCGTGGGATTCTTCATGCTTAATTCAGAATCCATAGTAATTCTGAGGCTCATGGTGCAGATGAAAAGGTTGACTTCAACAAATTTGCAACTTCAGTCCAGTTCCCTGGACTTTAGGAAAAGCATCCAGTCCTCACCTTTTTGTGAAAAAGGGTGTATAAAAGTTGGAAATATACCAGTCTCCACAAGTTGAGGCTAGCTTGAAAGGGAGCATAATAGTATTTCCATAGTCATGTGTTTTTATATTGTGAAATCTGCACTGTCTTACAGTGGATTAATAGGGAAGTTGCAGAGTGAATATTCAAAATGATAGGGGATCACACTAAGAAATTGCAGAAAACACACTTACTGAAGAGCTTCTTTTTATCCTTTGATTCTGCTCTTCATCTTAAATATATTAATAGAAGAACTAAACTTCTTTTAATCTGAAAGATTAATTTTGTTCCTAGAGCACATTACTCAATCTGAAGTACTGGTTCTCCATTATAAAGTGAGAGGAAAAAAATTTATCTTAACTTTTGTGGAAACAAAACTCAACTGTTTTTCAGAAAAGGCCCTTAATCAGGTCATTCATATAACACATGAAATAAATCTTCCATGAACTTCAATGAAATCTGTTTTCAAACTGAAATATGTTGCCTGTCAAATCTGTTCTTGACTCTAGTTTGTCAGGGACATTGTCAATTCCCTTTTTTTGCACCAGTGATCTTTCCAATTATGAGTCTTATGAATCTTATCAATTTCAGTAATCTAAGTTGACCAAATAAGTTTAAGTTTCCTTTTTACTTAAGAAAAAGAGATACAGTGTTAACACTTGGAGCAGAGATTATTACAGCCTGAAACTTTACTGGCGTTGTAATAGGGTTTATGGAAAAAAAAAACAAAACAGCAAGAGTGAGGCAAAGAAAGATATGGTCTAGATGTAGGAGAAGTCCTCACAGAAGTTCTATTTACAGCCTGTTTACCTGTTTTTGAGAGACAAAGTGGAAGCAAAAACCAGGCTATTCTGGAAATAGTCTATTTGCCTTTTGCTGCCATAAGAACTGCATTTCTAAGGTGCATAGATGAGAATGATGTAGCTGACTTACCACAATTCAAAGGGAAATGCCCCCTATTAATATTTGCTGAAATTTGCTTAGTTGCTGGTAACGCTGTAGCTGTACTTTTGATGGCTTATCTGTGTGTTCCCATGAAGAGTGTCAGTGATGAAATAAGCAACCTTGATGACTTAGAAGGGCTCTCTTGACACACCTAATAAAGCTTCTTGGAATGCAAGCATCCGACAGAGGACATGCAATCTTTTTTACAGAACAGCTCTGGGAACATGTTAACTTATTGTTAACGCTGCTGCCTTTTATGGGGGGAAGGGAAAAATTGTTTTAGTAACCCACACAATGCAAGCTGTTACGCTAAATAGTTCAATTAAACTGAAGGTCCTGAGTAAATAGAAAGCACAAGTTTAAAGGGGGGGAGCGGGGAGGTGAAGAAAGCAAAATCCACAATTTGTTTAGTGCTGATGATAACTCTATAGCCATATTTTGAAATTGCTTGCGTCATCCATTTCTCAGCTGAGTGAAGTAAGAAGAGGTTGCATGACAAGCTGGTTTTGAAGCACATCAGTAGTTAAGGAGTCAGGGACAGGAAGGCTCCTGAGTGTTGTCTGAGGTTTCTAACAATTTGTTCAGATGTCTAAACTTCAAGAAAGCAAATATGTTACACAACCAGTTCCTGTTTCAAAATACCCTTTATCAAAAGGTGGTGCAGTAAACAGGAAAATAAAAGACTGATTTCAAGAGTCTGAGGGATTAATGTATTTTCCACTTACTTTTCAGTTCTTAAACCCTTGTACTAAAACATGGGCATGACTGTGAAATAACTTGGAGGCAGAACAAGCTACTGGGTAGAAAAGAGCATGGCGTTCTATCTGATGTGACTAGGTTACAGAACTAAAGAAATATCTAGTTCAATGGTTCTCATGAAATCCTTTGGTAACTCATTCTCCTCAAACAGCACAGGGATAACCCAAGGTGCAACCAAAGCAAATATCTTTCAGGGATGCAAGTTCAAGGCAGAGTTAAGTAGATGGAGCTCTACAAATATGATTGTCTGCCATGATCTTGTGGCAGTTTTGCAGTCTTCATTGGACTTCAGTTTTATTGCGTTCTGTAGCTCCACTGCATCCCAACTGTAATCACCTCTCACCTGTGATGATTGGAAGAATCAATTTCTTCCAGGGTGGCAAACTATATGTGCACTGTGTAACTTCGGTAACACCAGCAAGTCCTGTAGAGATTTTCTTATCTTTTCTTGAAAAGGAAACTTTGAATGGTTTTTCTTGCTTTTCCACAGAAATAAGGAGAGGAATTTAAAGTGAAAAAAACAAAGAACAAATAATTGTTGCAAGTTTTGTAAATATGTATTAAGGCTGGATTTGTTTTTTTCTTTTTTTTTCTTAATATTTATGTGTGATTATATTATTCCTACAAATGGTTCTTGCAGTATGTCTGTTTTGGGCTGAGAAATATAACATGCTCCTTTTCCTAATATTTGAATCCTTTTCACTTTTCTAATTTTATGCTTCATGAAACCTTATAGCCTGAGAACCCTTTGAGGGTAGTCATCATAGATTTAACAGAATACTTTTGATTTTTATCACAGCATGAAGGCAAAATGAAGAAATGCTGGGATTCAATGATGTTTTTCATAGGAGTAGCTACTTAAAAACACCAATGGAAAAAATGTTGACCTGTTTCAGGGCCAAATATTGGCTAGAAAGGAAGTATTTTGATTACATTGTAATAGAATGAAATATAGCCTAGATAATGAAAGGCAAGAGGATATGGCCTCTTACTCTATAATCTTTTTGGTCATCAGCCAGAGCAGGAAATTTTCTCTGGGAGAGTGAAGGTATCAAGTAACTTGAAAAGTAATATATTTTTAGAGACACTAGCTTCATTTCACACTGCTTTCTAGAATTAGATTGTCACCTCAGAGAACAGAATTTTTATTTGAAAAGCAGTCTGCAGTCTCTTTTTTTCCTTTTAAAATATGCTTAAATTAGACAAGGGGAGAGGGGAAAAAGCTAGAGAATATTTTAGGAAGGACTTTTATTACTTGTGTACAATGGTATCCTGAAATGTATACTAGAGAACAGTATACTCTTCATGGCTCTATAGAACAAACATGTCATCATTAAGGCAAACACTAAAATAACATATTTGTGGTATTTCACCTAACAAACTCTAAGAACAGTCCATGTCAGTAATAAATCCTGAAACATAAAGTGATTAGTCCTGCAATTATATTCTGCTTCTACTGTTTGCTCCAAGTGTGTTTTTGTTCATTTTTTTAAGTCTTTGTGGAGAGTCTGTATAGCGCCAGGGGGAGGGGAGGCCTTGGATGGTTGAAAGGATAAGAAATCCTTTCATCTTGGAAGCGTTTTGGTCACTTACAGAGCTTTAAAAGATGCTTTATTTATTGTACAGAAAAAGGTATGCTGCTGAAAATTAAAATGTGAAAATTGAAATATGTTCTTACTGAAGGCAACTACAAACTGTTGACCACCGTTGTATTCATTTAGGCTAAGCTATCACAATTATGTACTAAGTAACTTCTAGATAAGAAAGTGCATTTCAGTTTATAAGGATTTTGAAATGTCATTATCTGTACTGCATGTACCATCACTTAGGACAATGACACCTCTTGTCTAAGTGAATGATTCAACTATCACAAATATTCACAAAAGATAAAGAGGTAACTGTAGGATTCAGTGGGGTGGAGGACAGTGAAGAGTCAGGCCTGTAACTGTTCTCTTTCATCAAGCCAGTCTGATCACACCTCTTGTTGGAGTTGGATGATTGTTGCAACAGAAAGTACCATTGGAGGGGTTTTGAGTCCCATGCCAGTCCCATGCAAAGATCCAGCCATGAATAACATGGGCAAATCAGCATTTAGTCATGTTAGTACAGCATGCATTCTGATTCATGATGCTAGCTGCTCTAGTGACATCATATAGTATCTTTTTTCTTTGGGAGCATCCACACCTCCTTTAATTGTTTCTATCCTTTGAAAACATGCTGACTACAGCTGCATTATCCCTTAACTTTAAAAGTTTCAACCAATTAAAAGGTTTTGGGAAGGATTATGTGGCAGCTAAGGACACGAGAGGGAATTTTTGTGTTTTTTCTATCCTTTTTTTTTTTATTTTTTTTTTTAAGAGAGAAACGGGGAAAAATGTAGGTGTTTGGTTTGCCTAAACTCAAAGAAAATGGTGCCCAATAATATATGTATTATCCTGCCAATTCTTTAGGGCATATTTTGAAATTTGATACAGAGCAACCTTTGTACTAGAGACGAGCCTTCTGCCACACCTATGAAAATCCATCCAGAGCTGGCCAAGTTGCAACATGCAGTTCTTCCTACTTTTATATGTGGTTCCACGATTGAGGAATTTTGCCCTAAAGCAAAGATGATGTTTTCCAATTGCGAGTGCAATAGAAATACTGCCTTAACTGTGTAATACAGTAAGTACTCTGAAAAAACAGCTCCTAAATACTTTGAATTCAAACTTCAAATTGTATATTGCAATCCCATTTTCAAGGCAATGATAACATCTTTTATCTCATAGTATTAATTCTGAAGTTACTTAGGGAATATTCATGCAAAAGAAACAAGGAAATAAAAAGGCCATAAGATATTAATAATTCTTAAATTCTTAAATATACACTGTATACTAAAAAAGTCTGAATGTTTTTTGATAAAGCCAAGGTTGTGGAAGAGATGGACCCAAAATGGGAGTGGATGTATCATGCTGAGGGCAAACAGCTCGTTCAGACTCTTACATCCTTACTCTTGCCCTTTCTGTTGCCTTAGTAGATAAGTGAATAGTTGAAACCTACTAACAGTCCCATTCTTTCTTCTCCCAAACATTGTTACCACCTCAGTGAATTCTCTTAAGAGTAGGTGTTTGCTGTTTGGCATTTCCTAACATCTGAGTGCTTAACTTCTTACTAATGCTTTTTAGTGTAGTAGGTTTGTATGTAATGTCTTTTCTTTCCAAATATAATACTAAAGTTCAGAACCCGTAATCGTTTTTCATGAGATGTATGAAGTCAGGTTGTCAGACATACAGCTGCTCCAATTGACTTTAAAAAAATAAATCATATATTGTCAAACTATTTGAGAACGATTATTTAACCTGTGGGTTGCAATGATTAAAATACTCAAATTCTTTGTACCCTTTGAAATACATGAGGAATCATTCTTCTAAATCTGCCAAAAAAAAAAGACAACAAAGATAATAAGCAAATAAAGAATTCTCTTAAATGGTTGCTAGGCATGAATTTGACATACTTCAACCACATGAAAACTATCAGTTTTAGCTGTGGGCATATTTCATCAGCACATTTTATTCAAACAATAACCATTCTTATCAAGCAGAACCAGGTTCAGTCCTGTTAATGGGTTGAATTGGCAATGACTTCTGTCTACATAGCAACCAGCAAATATTGTTCCAGTGGTCCAGAGTGGCCAATGAGAGGCAGGGCATACTGGGGCACCTTTGCTCACACCAACAGCACTAATTCCTTCTCCTGACAACCCCTTCCCCTTTTCACTGACGTTAACATTCTTAGCGTATGATCTCATCTGCAAATTGTAAATAGTTGACACTTTTATGACAGGAAAGTATTGCAAAGTGCTGAAGCTTGCTTCATGAAGAATTTGGTAGGAATTCTCCTTTATTAACAACTTATGCAAATTTAAAATATTTGCAAAATTTTATTCTTAAGGTTATTCAATCTTAATTTCAGTAAGAATTTGCGTGTGTAGTATTTAGCATTTTGATTGAAGTTCTCACTATCATTAGGGCCTCTCAGTGAAATTGCACTCAGTTGCTTTTTATTGTTCACAAACAAGCAGTGACTGGAGAAAAAGCCTAACAAATCTTCACTACGATTGTTTATAAACTTTTAACATCTACCACCTAATAATCCCTCTCTTAAATCTTTTTTTTTTGTTTTTGCTACAGTGTCTTTAATTTACTCTGAACAAAAGAATAAACTGTGAAATACTATATTGTCTGTTTTTGCTTTCACATTTTCTTATTATAAAATTCACTTAGAGGATCCAAGGAGATGAATCATGAAAATATAAATCAGAAATGATGTGGAATTAGCATGTTTTTAATGGGTGTCTATCGTTTAAGGATGTTTTCTAGGAAAATACAATTTCTGCTACAGAATTCTCTCTCTTCTTCTCAATTTAAACCTAATACAGTATATTTAGAATAAATGTTGTAATCTGTGCATATGATATATGTATATATGATATGACTAGTGAATGTGATGAATATGTAAACTCAAATATTAAGTTTTGAATCTAAAGACCTACTAAAACTTTAATTTCTTTTTATGGCATGTTATCACACTAGCATTCAGTGTATATATTTGACTTGAAATTCATGAAACAAAAGATGCCACTTTTCATATATAGATTAAAACCCATAGTACTATCTTTTGAAAAGCTGTAGATCACTTTGCAACAATATTGTGGAGGTATATTTAATCATATCTAGAATCTTCAAGTCAGAAAGAATAATTGTTTAAATATGCATTGTTTGTACAAAAATATTGTATTTTTATACAATTTGATACAAAAAATTGTTCATACGAAAACATTTTTTATGCCGTAAATTGTTGAATTGTGCATAGAATGTATTCTTGCTCTGATTACTGCTGATCATGCAGATCTCATAATGATTTCAGTAGGTCACTTAATCTGTTAACTTCATCGGAGAACAGAAAGGTCAAGGATATAATGGTTTCTGCACATGGTCCTTAAAGGTGAGCTGTAAAGTTAAACTTAAAATTGGACAGGATCCAACAGTTTAAAGCTCCAGTACCCATGCTGTCCTGCTGACAAAGAATATTAAACAGATTTTTAAGTAAAACTTAAATGTTTGTAAGCATGGGGGTGTATGCATTGGTTTTATTTGAATCTCTTGTCTCAAATGAATGCTTCCCTTAATTTTTATCTTTGTATTGGGTTTATTGACATTGTTCTATTACGGTTTTATTGGTTTTTAGTTGTTAGGGTTGTTTTGTTTTGTTTTGTTTTTTCAGGACTTGCTAACATTATTATGTCCCATGTAAGAGTAGGTATAGACTCAAGCATTTTTGGACATCTTTTGGAGAACATGAAACTGGCATAGAATTTAGGTTAAGTTCTAACTGTGTTTCTTAACTATGTTAGGTATGTTTCCCATTTATAACAATTCAGTCATTAGACATAAAATCATTTCCATAAGCATCTCCATAATAATCTTGGTTATATGGAGACCAATGGGTGAAATGAATGTTTAAAGACAGGGAAAGCTAAAAACATGTAGAAAATGATGCAAAAATCTTCCCTGACGGTAGAATGAAAGCACTTAGTTAGAAAGCACTTTGTTCTTTCATGTCCTCTCCCAAGCACCCCTGTGAATATGATCATGCTGCTGTTATTTGTACCAGAATTACATACAGTTCCTACAACACAGAACTTTGAAATAACTCAAGTTAAATGAGAAAACAGGTTTATTCTATACAGTAACAAGATATTAAATGTACTCTTTCATACAAAGCCTGTGTGTTCTTACAGCAGTGATTCTCTCTCACTTCACTATGGCTACGTAATTGCAGTATCATTTTATATTGCATCTGTACATGTTTAATCTTGACCTTTTATGCAGAACATTTACAGACGTTCAAGCCCTGAAGTTCATGGTTTCCTTTGGATCCAAACTGTATTGTGTCATTTTAATTAACATTTATAGTCTCCTATTTCCACATCTTGATGACAGATTAACATACCAGCAGAGTGATAAAATGAGATTAAAAGGTAGACAAACTTCTGTTATTATTAAGTCTTGATGTTACAGAAGAAGAAAGGAATTTGATCATGGAATGTTCCTAGATTAAGGATCTTATTAAGAAACTTCCATGGTATTTCTTTTAAGTTACTCATTATTTACCTTGTATTAGATTATCGACTTGCTATAAACCTTGAGATTTATGGCTACAGAAAGCTCCAGAGCCACTGAAACCAAAAAACACAAGTGTCATTGCATACTATTGCATTTCTATTAAAGCTTTTTTTTTTTTTAAATCATTCTCATTTGCTTTTCTGAAGCTTCAAAAGCAGAAATGCAGCTTGAAGGACTGCATCATAAAAATAGAGAGTTTATTCACTTTATGAATGGGTATTTATCTATTATAAATCATACGTCCTCTAGGCTCAGTAGACACTACTGACAAATCTTGGAAAGGTCATATATTGTTTTCTTGTATATCATTGTACAAACACTGTTGTTTCCTTGGAAAGGAAAAATTTCACAGTAGGGTGTTAGGTCTTTTGTTATTTAATGTTGTTTTTTTTTTTTTTTACTTATTAAAACCAACTATATGACATGCAATAGCATCTCAGATTAAATGTTTATAATCTCATAAACTAATTCAGCCAGACAAATTGCAGTGCATAAACACTGCATATTTGAAGCAACCTTGTCTTTTGGAGCCATGGGCATTTTGGTAATTTGAGCATATAGCATTCTGCTATGTCTGAAAATACAGGACAAGCAGTATTTGAATTTGAAAGGGAACTGATAGATAGCTGTTATTATTTCTGGATATCCCCTCTTAGTGACAGGAGCAGCAGGTGCCAATGACCTTACTCCTAGAAGGTGGTTGAGAGGAGCTGAAACATAGCCTCTGTGCTTTTGTTGGCCAGAAGTAGTGAAATACTACTGATTAATATTGCGATCAAGGTACGTCTTGCCTCAGATTTAGAAACAAACAAACGAAAGCCTTCTAGTGGGGAGAAGTGCAAGTAAACTTGTAAAATAATCTGAAATCCGGGTGAATATTAAATATTATTGGGAACAGGCATTGCACTTTTTAAAATTTTTTACTATTTTATATTCATTTTTATTCCCATTTGGATTTAGAAACCAATTTTTTTTAATTAAAAAAAAAATCTGCTGAAGGCAAGGGAACAGAGATTCCAGTGTCAGGATAAGCCACTTCATAGGATGAAGTCCATGACACAAGATGAACATAAGGTCTCAGCTGGACTGGTAACAATGTTGGCTGCTCCAGAGGATATTAGCTTCTGTTTTTGTGTTCAGTATATATAGGAATTTTGTGGAAGTCCTTATTCAGTAAATTTACTTACTACTCTAACTAGTAAATTGCACTTGAAGCTTCTGCCATTGTGCCTTTTGTGCATGTGTGATATTTTTTTAAAACCAATACCTGTCATTTCTACTAATATGTAAGAATTTTTGCTAGTTACCTTTTTCAAACTAGTAACATGCACTTCATAAATACATCCTTCTCTTTTACGGAGGGATTTGTAAGTCCCACTGCCTAGCTGGGTTTGAAGGATTGTTTAAAGCTTAATAACTGTAGGACCTAGAGCAGCCAGAGAAAATTTACCTTCAGAGAGCCGTCGAGGAGAAGTCATGATGCGTTGTGTGGGAGCACAGGGAGCGAGGGACAGTCTTGACTTGGTAAGCTGATATCAGCTAGAAGTTGCTTACTTTGGCACACTGTGTTAAAAGTAAACTGGACGCTCCAGTATGTATGGATATCGGTGTAGTTTTTCCTGGTGAGCAGCTTTATAGTGCAGCAAACTGTCTGTCAGATTGAATGACTGTTACATTCCTGATCATACTCAGGTGATACAAACTGGAAGCGTTTTCAAAACAGGCTGCCCAGGCTGGCTGAGAAAGTATCAGTCAGCAGTAATTATATAATCATAGAATAGCCCAAGTTGAAAGGATCATCGAGTCCAACATTTTGCTCACAGAAACAACAACCACGAATCAGCAAGAGGTCAGGACTGGACCGAGCATTTTTCACACATTTTAGCAGCTCTTCCCTGGCCTGTCACCACTCTTGGAGTGTTGTTTTTGGGGAGGGACTGACAAACAGTACAAACTGGTGTCACTACCTCCCTGAGCCATGGAATGGTGACAATGGGAGTGTGAAAGTCTTTGTTTGGGGATGCCTCTTCACATAGCGCTTACTTTCAGCTCCCCATTTAAAAATAAAAAATAAAAATAAAAAGGGGGGNATGTTTATAATCTCATAAACTAATTCAGCCAGACAAATTGCAGTGCATAAACACTGCATATTTGAAGCAACCTTGTCTTTTGGAGCCATGGGCATTTTGGTAATTTGAGTATATAGCATTCTGCTATGTTTGAAAATACAGGACAAGCAGTGTTTGAATTTGAAAGGGAATTGATAGATAGCTTTTATTATTTCTGGATATCCCCTTTTAGTGACAGGAGCAGCAGGTGCCAATGACCTTACTCCTAGAAGGTGGTTGAGAGGAGCTGAAACATAGCCTCTGTGCTTTTGTTGGCCAGAAGTAGTGAAATACTACTGATTAATATTGTGATCGAGGTACGTCTTGCCTCAGATTTAGAAACAAACAAACGAAAGCCTTCTAGTGGGGAGAAGTGCAAGTAAACTTGTAAAATAATCTGAAATCCGGGTGAATATTAAATATTATTGGGAACAGGCATTGCACTTTTTAAAATTTTTTACTATTTTATATTCATTTTTATTCCCATTTGGATTTAGAAACCAATTTTTTTTAATTAAAAAAAAAATCTGCTGAAGGCAAGGGAACAGAGATTCCAGTGTCAGGATAAGCCACTTCATAGGATGAAGTCCATGACACAAGATGAACATAAGGTCTCAGCTGGACTGGTAACAATGCTGGCTGCTCTAGAGGATATTAGCTTCTGTTTTTGTGTTCAGTATATATAGGAATTTTGTGGAAGTCCTTATTCAGTAAATTTACTTACTACTCTAACTAGTAAATTGCACTTGAAGCTTCTGCCATTGTGCCTTTTGTGCATGTGTGATATTTTTTTAAAACCAATACCTGTCATTTCTACTAATATGTAAGAATTTTTGCTAGTTACCTTTTTCAAACTAGTAACATGCACTTCATAAATACATCCTTCTCTTTTACGGAGGGATTTGTAAGTCCCACTGCCTAGCTGGGTTTGAAGGATTGTTTAAAGCTTAATAACTGTAGGACCTAGAGCAGCCAGAGAAAATTTACCTTCAGAGAGCCGTTGAGGAGAAGTCATGATGGGTTGTGTGGGAGCACAGGGAGCGAGGGACAGTCTTGACTTGGTAAGCTGATATCAGCTAGGAGTTGCTTACTTTGGCACACTGTGTTAAAAGTAAACTGGACGCTCCAGTATGTATGGATATCGGTGTAGTTTTTCCTGGTGAGCAGCTTTATAGTGCAGCAAACTGTCTGTCAGATTGAATGACTGTTACATTCCTGATCATACTCAGGTGATACAAACTGGAAGCGTTTTCAAAACAGGCTGCCCAGGCTGGCTGAGAAAGTATCAGTCAGCAGTAATTATATAATCATAGAATAGCCCAAGTTGAAAGGATCATCGAGTCCAACATTTTGCTCACAGAAACAACAACCACGAATCAGCAAGAGGTCAGGACTGGACCGAGCATTTTTCACACATTTTAGCAGCTCTTCCCTGGCCTGTCACCACTCTTGGAGTGTTGTTTTTGGGGAGGGACTGACAAACAGTACAAACTGGTGTCACTACCTCCCTGAGCCATGGAATGGTGACAATGGGAGTGTGAAAGTCTTTGTTTGGGGATGCCTCTTCACATAGCGCTTACTTTCAGCTCCCCATTTAAAAATAAAAAATAAAAATAAAAAGGGGGGAAGTGGTGAAAGCAGCAGTGCGCGGGGACAAAGTTGCAGTGGTTTTGATGCTTCAGTGCCGCCATTTTGTGAGAGAGGCGGTAACAGCGCCGCCATTTTGTGAGAGGCGGGAACTGCTCTGTGGGCACCGCGATTTTTGTGAGGAGGGAAGCAGCAATGCTCAAGAGCGGTTATTCTGGTAAGACTTTAAAAACAAGTTTTGGTTTTGTTTTTACCAATGCTATTAAGCAAACATTTGTACAGTATACGACTGGGATCCTCTCAAGGTATAAGAGGTGATAGGGAAGTGGAATTATCAGTTGTGGAAATAATTTCAGTAGAGTCATAAAAAAAAATTGAGACTGCTCAGGATGAAGCGTGAATGGAAATCCTTGTGTAAGCACCAGAATAAACAGCAGAATACGAGCTAAAAGAATGGCCTGAAATGATTGCAATGGGCTTCATTCCCAGTTGATCACATTAAAGACTTGCTTCTGCAGAACTCAGAAGGCCTCTGCTTTGGTTGTACCACAGCCTCGTGTTAGTGAGGTGTTGTGCCTTCAGACAGTGTCCATGTGATGCACTTCCTTCTGCAAGCATGATGTTACAGTAAAGGGAAAACTCCCAGTTCCACCAATTCCATGTTGCACACACCAATTACAAAAGGAAGGCAAAAGCTATTCCATTTTTAGAATGGTTATTTTTCAGACTTTGAGGTAAGATACATAAAATTATAATTAACATTGAAAATCTTAATTAAACAAATCTTGCAGTCATAGAACAGGGTATGTGACCACATCTCTCACAGGACTCCTATGTTATGGGGATGTATCAGTTATTTCACTGAAGCGTCTCCCAGGCTACAGCAAAGCACAGCAGGAATAAACTGGTCTGCATATTCTGTGAATTAGCGAGGAATGTGCATTCATCAATATTCATATTTATTTGTACAAACATGGGAAAGAAAGCGAATCAACAAATAAAGTTGTACTGGAAAAACTGTAGAAAAAGTCAGATTGGTGTAACTAACAGGTCCAGGTCAGGCAAAATGTGTTTGAAATAGTAGTCTGTGTTTTATTTGACTACTTTCTTGTTTGTCACTTCTGACACTTCTCATGAGAGTATTCGAAGGCTGAATGTATCTCTAAATCTGCCACATTTTTTTTATTTGTGTCCTTCTATGTGAGAATATTTTAAGTTGAATAGCCTAAAATGGCATTATACTGTGGTAAATTTTGGAAGACTTTCTCTGTCCTCCTTGAGTGAGCTAGGAAAGTGTATGTCACGCATGTTTGTAGTGAAATGTTGAAATAATTTACAGATCGAAGACTATTAAATCTACACATTGCGAATCATTTTTGGTGTCAAGTTCTCCAATTATTTTGGCAGAAGAAAATAGACATTTTGTTTTAACACTTGCTGTTGAATAATTAAGGTTAAGTAAAGGATGCTCGTTGCATCTTCTTGCACCATTTATGCTGTTTTTCTCAGTGACACCAGCAGAAATGAAATGCAATTTGATTACACTGCAATAACTGTGTAATGACTGTGGAGCTGCCAGATGTGATAACATGGAATCAATATTAACAGTCAAGGTTACACTTCTCTATCCAGTTCTTCTCCACTTGGCTGAAACTTCCCGTTGCATGCATTATTCAGCCAAAATGAGCCTGTGTGGTTGGTTCCTCTGTGATAGATGAATAGGCAGTTCCCATTTCTCCTGTGCAAGTAGTTTGCAACTGGAAAAGCTGTCATTAGTCCTTCATCCTCTATTTATTTCCTAAGCGTTGAGATTTTTCTTTATTTTTTTCTCATAGGTGTGCTTTGTACTTGAAGGTGATAGCTTAGAGAGCCTCATTTTAGAAAGACAATTTATAACGAGGGCAAATCAACTTGCTGTGAAGTTAGTATTTATGGTGTAAGCAAAGCGGATGACTTATGTAGCATTCTGATTTAGTACCAAATAATTTATCAGTGTCTGTCTCAACAGAGATATCTTTGGTTGATTGTGCATAGATGTTAACAGGCCCTAAATTGCTATTCATTTCTAAGCACAAGAGCACCAGTTTCAGGAAGTACTTCAAGGATGCTAAAGCACATATGGACTAAACTGTTACATGCTAGTTAATATGTGTAGGTTCCAACACTCTGTATTAGGAAAAAAAGATATTGTATATAGTCATATTTCTTGTGATCATCCTTCTGGACAAGGCAGTATCAGCCTCTTTCCTCCCTCGTGGTGACCAGTAAATAGTACTCTAATCTCTAGATTTATCATTGCAGTTTGCTAGTGCTATGAGCAATGCAAATACTAAATGCCACCTCTTGGAAAGGAAAGCTGCAAGCAGGTGTACTGGGTGTATTTCAATTTTTACTTTTATCCACCTGTGTTAGTTTGTATTCATGACGAAAATGGAAAATGTCAGACTAGATTATTTGTCCAAGCGTGTCTAAGCTTCTATAATGCTTATATAATATACGTAATATATGTACTATTTTCAGCAGAAAGGTTCCTAGCCCTTTATAGTTTGCTTATGCTCCTTATAATCTTGGTTTTATGTATTCTACAGTTATCTGTAGACACCTGAATGTTTATATCTATCCTCTTTTTCTTTGTTTTAATTTCACTTGATATCAATAGAATTTGCCACTATCCCCTTAACTGTTCTCCAGTTCCAGAGACATGTCAGAGCCTTGCTGATACCATTTTCCCAGCTTGAAGGACCTGAGATGCAGTATCTTTGTATGTACTGTCCACAGTCAACAGGGCGATGAGTACCAACCATCTCAGATGTCTCTGTACTGCACTCTAGTGTATGATCTGGATGGTTCCCCCTTCCTACTCTGTGGAAAGTCCTTCTAAAATTCTCATGATTTTTTCTGTTCGTTGTTGTTGTTTATATATATATAATTACCAACATCAAAGCAAGGATAGGAGGTTTGGAAGGAGGTTTTAGTGACTTCAACTATGTTAATACCTGGAACTTCAAACTGCTTGTTTTCAATTATATGCTGATGCTTTTAGGAACCTAAAGCCACTATTCAGAGTAAGCCACTTGGAAGAAGAGCTCTATACTTACACGCTTGCTTACTTAGGTGAATCTGACATTTGGGTAGCCTATCTATCTCTACATTTCTTTAACTGGTGAATGGTGCCAACTGTACTACTCCATGCTTTGCAGCAGTATCAGGTGGGGTTATCCAGAACAATTGCATAAGAATCCATATTAAAAAGGGGTGCAGAATATAATAGAATGTAACTTCTGATGAAGACAGGCTTACTTGTGCCTGCAGTCTGTGTGTGTCAATGTTCATTATCAAAATTTATCCAGAATGTAAATAGCTATTTAAAAATGAAACTAAATCCAAGTTAATCCTGGCTTTTCTCTAATGATCTCTTCCCAGTGGACACCAAAGAATGTTTTTAGTTATTTGTTTTTAAGATAACAAAAAGTGGAATTAGAAAAAAAGTGAAAGTCTGTGTCAGCAGAAAATATCTTCATGGTGCTCCTGACAAACAATGTGTGCAGAAAGCCAATAGCTTCTATTCCATATAAATATTTAGTGTTAAAAATTATGTGCAATTTCACAAGGCTTCCACATATTTAAAGGAGAAATCTTGCCCTTTTAAAAAGAAATGCAGCATTAACTATGATGGATTGTTTTTTTTTTTGTTGTTTTGTTTTTAATATATTTACAGGGAAGGCATGCAATATGTTAGTACATAGACAGAATGATGCTTGAAAAATTGAGACAGTGCAATTTGAGGTACTCTACATGGATCATGTCATTAGCTCTAAGCAGTTCAAGGGCTTTATGGTTTTTTGTTCAGTACCTCAATTTTACAGGTATCTAATCTGATCATTTTTGTTCAGCCAATGTTGAAATGCATATATTTTGATATAAATAAGCTTTTTTTTTGTACGTACTAGCAATTTTTATAAAAATATTGTTGTTCACACGTATATTGACCTACTTTTTAAATTAGAATACTCTTTCCCATCCCCAGTCATTTTTATCTCAAGCATCTTTCAGTTGACTCTCCATGTCATTCAGCAGCTTGCTGCTCTTCAGAAGAGTAATATGAGTAACATGAGAGGAAATACAAAGTGGCTGTCTAGAAACCACCTAATTCTAGCCAGGGTAATCCCCTTTCCCAGGCTAGAAGTGTGAACACAATTCAGCAAGCTGCAAGCTTGACAGCCTGTTGTTGTCTTTAGAACGGTCAGGCTTCCTTCCACAGAGGCTTCTGTTGAAAGGTAGTTCCTACGCAAGTCCTCCTACAGATAACTCGTAAAGCAAGGCAGGTAATGTTTGCAAAAGGCTGGCTTTGGAGCTGGGAAGCTGTTGCGGGAACTGGGCTGGTACAGACGTAGCTTATGTGCACTTTTGGCTTTGTTTTTGGCTATTTTACAAAGAAGGTAAACTGCCAGTAGACGATAGAGCTTTATTACCTAGCAGGCTTTAATATCTTTGTAAGGCTAGAGCACAGCAGTATCTTGCTGCCTCCACCAAGTCCAGGGCCCCAGTGTTTGGAATTGTATAAATGCATAGTAAATTTAAATTTTTCTATTCCCACATGCAGGGATCACTACAAGAAGTAGTAATAAATCAGCATTAATCATATCTAATATAGGAGTTGGCAGGGGCCAAGGGAAGGGGAAGATAAGTTTTGCATTAATTTGCTACACATTTAAAATGTCTTCCATTTTAAAGAAGGAGGGGGCATTTCCAAGCAGTATCCAAAAGGGAGGCTGTGAACAAATTTTGGCAAACACAGATGCTCGGTCCCCGTCCTGAGAGCCCTGCCTGGCATGTGGCAGAGGGATGTTACTTCTGGCGCTGTGTGGGCTTGATGAACTGCTGCGTCCCTGGCATACCAAATCTGTGTAGCAAAGATCTGTGAAGACATCAAGGACTTGGCAGCATTGTATGTGTCTTAGCAACACAAGCCTCAATTTGCCAACAGGTATTGCTGCATGAGTTCATTCACTGAATGCAGAAACAAAAGCCAGCTTTTCAGGGAGTGAGAGGAAAAGAAAACTTGCCAGCTGCATTACTCATTAGTCCTCTTAACCTAGCTTAACCCTTTTGTGCACAGCAAAGCTGTGAGGAAGTAAGCAATGTTTGCATGCTTTGTGGATGCTTTCTGCATTTGTTCATCAACTGTTAGAAAGCAGCTGGCCATGCTGCAAGAGTGAAAATTCAGGAATGTGTTTCCAGATCTGCTTGGGCAGCTTGCCCTCCAGTTTGTGAGACTATAGTTTAAGGTATGCAAAGATCAGAGATATTGCACTGGAGAGCAGCAGGATATCTGGTTAGGACATTTGGGATAGCGTATGCATGGAGTATCTGTTTTTCACCATAAATCCTGTTCGCCATGCAATTAGCTCAGAGCTTGCTTTGCAGAATGATGGGAATTGTGATCAGGTTCTACCCTGAAACACACATGCAATCTCTCTGCTTTTGTTTTCATATAGTGGTTAGTGTTGCTCATTCTATTCTGAGATATTTTGACATAAGGACAGGGTGCAGCTTCTCTTTTAAATAATACAGAACTGAAGGAAGACAGTAAGTCGATTGCACTTCATCCCCTGATGCCCGCCAAAGAATGTTGGCTAGAGTTAGAGCAGACAGCAGCTGCAAGGAGGGTACCTCAGTTCCTCCTGGGTGATTCTCAGGTCTCCTGCCCCGCTGCCAGAAGCACACTGTAACTCTCTCTCTGGCTATCTATCAGGACCGAAGAGCAATGTTTAGGTAGACAGCTATACCTACAGTTTGCTCAAGACCACCCAAGTGAGGCAGCACCTCACTGGTGAGTGAATGTGAGCAGGCAAAAAGGGCTCAGAGCTCTCATGTTTTCAAGAGCCATACCCTCTGCTACAAAGAGAGAGCAGGGGAAGAGGGAGATTTAAGATTTGGGCTTAAAGCATGAGGAGCTAGAGGGAAGGCATCACAGCTTTTCCCATCTAATGATCTCCTGCCTAGTCCTTGATGTATCTATGGCTGATCTATAAAATCTCACCTATGAAATGGCCTTCTGTGGGAGAAAGCCATCCTCATTTCAAAGCATCAGTTCAAAAAGCTCCTCTGATGTACCATACTAATTACCCAGACCTATGTACATTACAATTTCACCTAGTCTTTTCCAGGTGTCCTGAAATTTTCTTCTGTGTGAAACTTTGCAAATTCAGCTTTGTTATAGAGATATTTTATGTGGAATGAAATTAGGAAAGCTTATTTATTTAACTAAGACTTGTGTGACACTGTTACTGTTTCACTGATTGCTGTTTGTTTTTCTTTCATCTTGCCACCACCAAATATAAACAAACCCAAGTGAAAAGCTGCAGTTAAAAGAGCATGGGATTTCAAAGGGCTAAGGGAAAGAAAAAAAAAAAAAAACCCACCACATGTATGCTAGCTCACTGTGAGAAAAGCAGAGTGTTGGACAGCTTTTTGCATAGATGCCGTGCTCTTCGAGTCTCCCCACGTGTTCCTGTAAGCTTCCTTCTGGATGCAGCTCCATGGCATTTGCAGGTGATCTCCTTGGTGTGACCACGCTCAAACCCTGCTTGCTCTTCAGCTGAGTATTTCTGCCTCTTTCTGACATAAGAATTTTTGAACTGGAAGCTGATTTCTAAAACAAATTATCAAAAGTAGAGATTTCAAAGTTAACTATTTAAAAGTTCTGCCGAGATAAGAAACCAAACTGAATATACCTGCTGAGTTAAAGGCTTCTTTGCTAGCACAGCTCATTATGCTAAATTATTATTTTGTTTGTCCAGCTGCCAATGGGTCAGCTTCAAGATACCAGGCCACAAGTATCGATGCCAGCTCAGCATATGTTGTTTGGAAGCTAGGAGGCATAGAAGGGATGGCAAGGTGCAAGTTTGAGGGATGACACTGGTGGTTGTAGGGGGAAGAGAAAGAGATTTGTGTAAGAGATAGCTGTGTAAAATATTAAGGTGGAGAAAAACATAGATCTTGTCTATCTATAAGAAATCACCGCTGAAGAATAGCTCAAGTTTTATTGCTTGTAAAATTAAAAACTTGGCTGTATTAGATTGATGAGATAAAAAACGTCACTCCTTGAACTGCCCCAAAGCAACTGGCAGTGTTTAGGGAACATTTATATAAAAGTCTTCTATGACACTGCAAGCAAAGTGAATCTGAGGGAAAACTATATCCTGACTTTGGGATAATCTAGGTTTGCAAAGACGCAAACCTCATATGTGGGAGGTCTGAAAAGAAAAAAATGTCCAGCCACTAGCAGCTCAGGGGCAGGGGTAGCACTGGGAATGAGCAGGGCCACCATCACTGTTAACTGTATGCTGACATTCCTGGGGAAAGGCAGCATGCGCTGGAAGAAGAGACAGTTCAGATAGGTGTTTCTTAAACTACACATCAGGGGTCCTTTGAGATGGTGGCTTGGAAACCAAATCTAACTTCTACATGACAAAAATGATCTGCTACAAAAACAGTTGTTTTGGACTTTTCACCCAAGACACAGTTAGGTTCCCTAATCGTCCCAGTCAAAGCTGGGAGAAACAGTTATTAAAGGAAAAACATTGAGACACAAGGTAACAACAAACAGCCTGTGCCTTGGGATATATATATTTAAAAACAAAACACAGTAATGCAGTGTATTGCTTGTTAAATTTTCTCAGTGCTTTAGTAAATAGCCTGGTTTTCCAAAATGGCTGAATATTTTAAGTATTTCTAATAGCTTTTTTTGATGAGCAGAACCTGCTGTGTACTTGCTAATATAAAACATCTGAAGGACTATAGAAAAATCATCATTTTAAAATCCCATTAAAGACAGCAAAAATAAATCTTGGTTACAGCTTCAGTTACACGTGGCCACAAACACTACCAAATGCATATATCAGCATGCACATACCACCCCTTCTGCACCACCCCCATCCCCCTTCTTCAAGGTTTCAGCAGAGCATTAGAAGGGGAAGAGCATTTTCTGTTTAGCATGATTTTCTGGTTTTCATTTTCTTTTGTTTTAATTTTTATTCTTTAATCTACCTATGAGCTAATTTCCTGAACTGATTTTCTTCTGTACTAAGGAATAGAAATATGTGGTTTACCTCAAGTTACTTTTGAAGAATTACTGCTGCACAGTTAATCCGCCTGAATAGCATTTTTAAGATTTTTTGGAATGATGAAAGGGGATTTGTCCCAGAAGTAGGTGAAGCAAGCAGCCTGGTAAAACTCAGCCTCCACTCCACAGCTATCCAAACAGCCCAAGCAAGCTTGCTTCTATATAAAAAGCATTGATTGATGTTCAAGGGAGGCCTGTTCCAGGCAGTGCGTGAACTGGGACCCCCTTATGGTCCAGTCAGCAGTCTCTGCGAGGTGATCTATTGGGAACTTTCCCCCACCCGACCTAATCCTCAGTGTTTGTGCCAACAACGTATTTTCTGGAAATCATTCTTAGAGACATTGCATACTTCATTAAAATAAATAAAAAAAATCAGTATGTCTCCAAAGTAAAACGATGTAAAGAATATGTAAATGAGTAAGACTTCGTCAAAAACATTTCAAGAATTAGAAATGCTTTTGGGACATTCTTCAGATATAGCTTTTATTTCATTTTCTGCTGATAACAGTAATTCCTTTACGACAATTCGTAAGTTATTTCTAGTCCTTACCCTCTATATCCAAATGTAATCTCGTTTTCTGTTTCATTGATAATGAAAAATATTTTTAACCTTCCAGAAAAATCCCATTTGCTTACTTAATGTGGTATACCTCAAAATTTAATGCAATCAGTGTTTGAGAAGGAAAAATTCCCAGCTTTGTAACTTGCTTACAGAGGGTAAACTCCGATAGTGTTAGAAAGGACCTCTTTTTAACTAAGTAGACATATATAACATTTGTCATCTTAGACATGAATTTTTCTTTTTTTTTCTTTTACTTTTTGAAATGCTGCTCTTGTCTAGCGTAAAGCATGTCTGCCAACAATTTATAATATCCATTAGTAGTAAATCAAAGAATCATAGGTGGGTTTTTGGTTTGTTTTTTGAAAATTTAAAAGCAGTCTTGTTATCATGGCTGTAAGAACTTTTCAAATACTAGTGAATCTAGCACTAGAATCTAATACAGTGGGTGTGTTTCTTCAATTTAGCTTCTTTCTTTATTAGATTTTGTAAATGCTGGCTAACTATCAACTCTGCTGAATGCTTCTACTGCTTAATAAACACATCCTGAAAAAATGCAGTGTTTTTCCCTAGGCTTAAACTAATTGCTGTGTTTCATTAAAAGGAGGTTGTTCTTCCCATTTTAGAGCTGTGTGGTTGCTGGTCATTCTCAATCTGCTGTTTGCTGAGAATAGAAGGATTTGCAGTATGGTGAGAAGGGCAGAATGGTTATAGTTTTGTATGGTTTTGTTGTAAACAATGCAATGTATTTTTAAATAACTGTTGTGTGACTTTCAAAGAGTGCCAGTTGCCTCGCTATCAGCTGAAAGCTTGATCAGATTTAACCTGTAGGATGTGATTTAAAAAAAAAGGAGGGTTCCTTCCCAGTTTAGTTGCACTTTATTTCATCCTATTTTTGTAAAATACTTTTTGTTTCAATCTTCAAATATGTTTTTATTTAAATAGAAATGCACCAGTAGCTCAATTGCTTCATTTAATACTACTTTTACTGGTAGAGACTGCAGGAACACATTCCTTCACCCTCAAAATTGTTCTTTAAAAGCTAAAAAGGGATGATTATGTTTCAAAACAAAATACCTACAGATATTCTCATCTGTTTTTGGGCTGAAGGGCCACACAAATCTCTTGTTTTATTGCTCCATTTTATTATTAAGCTCTTGATAATTGTTAGATCTAGCATAAGGACTTCGACAGTGCTCATACTAACACAGTACATAAAGTAAGCTAAGAACTAGGTTCACAGACTGTGTTCTTCACAGATTATCAGAACTGCAACCAAATTATATATGTAGTACAGAAAGTTTGTTGTACGGAATTTAGTGATGATTTTGTTACTTTCTGGAAACCACTGAAAGAAAATAGCTTATGAGCCTCTTCTACCATTGCTCTCTGATTTACTGTTTCTTGGCTAAAACGGATGTGATGGTTGGATGGCAGAAGTGTCAGCTGCAGCCTACCTGGACATGAGTTTGCATATGAAAGATGGTACTGATAATAAAGTAGCAATACTACTGTTTCTGGATGTAGGTGACCCTGTTCATTACAGGGGAGTTGGACCAGGTGACCTTTAAAGGTCCATTCGAACTCAAAAGATTCCATGATTCTCAGTTGTATTGGTGTCTGGTCCCAGACTTTTGCCTTGTTTCATGGGAAAGAAAAGTTGCTAAACAACTGTGGTTCCTGCTGCATTAGTAAGGTGAGCAAGGAAGTTTTATGCTGCATTCAAGCTACATTTGCTTTCTAGCAGTCTTCAAGGATTTTCTGTAGTAATTATTAGGAGATAATGGCATGAAACAAAGTGAAGAAAATTTAAAAAAAATGGAAAGGATAGAATAAGGGCAGAACTAGGTGCCATTCAATTTGAAAATTGTTTTACAAGAGTTGCAACAGGTTTTAGGTGTATTCTATTTTTCACAACCAAAACTGAGATCTTTGTCTAGCACTGGAATGCATTTATATTTCCTTATGAAAGGGGGAGCATTATTTTCTGTAATAGCTTTCAATGAGTTGGTTTATTTGTGGAAATTTCAATTCTGACTGAGAATATGTGCACATTTTGGAAGGAACTATTTGGGTTTGTACTTTGTGACAGTAGGTAATAGAGAATCATTACCTGTTTACACACTCTGGACTTGTTTCTTCCCTCAACATGAGAACGAAAGTGAACTAAAACTGCAGGTATACGGAAGCATTGGAGAAGGCATGAGATTCTCAGGTTTACAGTCTGTTAAGAATAGTTCCTATGAGCTGCAGCCTCAAGCAGAATATCCCCAGTGTATGAATCATATGGACAGTGCATGAATTGAGTGAATGTGAGTGAACCTTACCACTGTTCCAGTTCTGTGTCCTTTGAAGGTGCTTTTACATTGAATCACTCAGCAACTTAAACGGAACTTATTTCAGAACTAACTATTATATAGTTATTCCGAGATTACAAAGGATTTAAAAAGCAAGTAAAAGAAATTGGTGATTCTTTAACTCTTTGAACAAATACTTGAGTCATTTGACTTGTTTGGTCTTGGGGTACCTGTATGTATTCCCAGAAAGTAAACACGCTTTCATTGAAATCAGATGTAGTAACTGATTTGGAAAGAAATAGTTGTTAAAATTGTTCTTGCGTATATGGGTCTTTGGGGAGTTTCTGCTGGCATCTAAATGAAAGAGAAGTGTACTCAACTGCATTCCTACGCTTGATTGACTCTTAGGTTTAAGTCAGATGATGAGAACGATATAATCGTTACAAATACATCTTCCTATCAGTTTATGTTACAATGCAGCAATAGAACATTGAAAAATGAAGCTTGTCTGAACGCATATTGTCAGTATGGTGCAGATACTGACCCTGGGGGCATCCTGCTTGAGGCTGAGCTTGTAGCCACCTTTCATTTAATAGACACTGAGTTTGAGAAGCTCGTAATTTCTTTGAAACTTCAGTATAGGTATGATGTTAATTCCGACCTTGGGCTGTGTGGAGGAAATCTCATTAATTATTGCATTCTGAGATATTTGAACATATCCCTTTATATACACAGCCTACATGGCTGCTTCTAATACCTTGGTCTTGTGCATCTCTGCTGCTTACATGTAAGTGAATTAACATTGTAAATAGAAATATCAGAGATCCCAAAAGTAGAGTTTTGTACTCTTTTCTCTTTCTATACATATATATACATATATATGTTTTGATGTAAGGCAAGCATTAAGAAATTTCTTTATTTCCTCTGATTTAGATAATATTTTCTCTAAACGTTTATTCAAATATATTTGTCAGGGGAAAAAATTACTTCTCTTAACTAATTTACCTTATTCCTCTATTAGGGGACTTCGGAAATACACAATTAAGTCTTACTTCCAAAAATGCCTAAGCATTCTTTAGCCCCTTTGAGAGTGAAATGTTGACATGTAAATAATTTCAGAGAATGCAAACACTTCACACATAATCTTTACAGAGGAAAGAACTCCTCTCTAGGCATCTACCTCAGAAATACTTCCCTTTTTTAAAAGAACACAGATCTTTAGGAGGAGTGGGGAAGGTGGTGGAGATCAGGAGAAATCATGCTTTGGGTCTGTAGTCACAGGCAACATGATCAGAAGTTGAAGGGGCTGTATGGGTAGAAGAAAACAAAAACTTTAAATATTTTCCTAATAAAAGGTGAACTCAGAATAGGTCATCATTTGAACAATTAAGGCATGTAGATACAAAAAGAAAATGTTTGAGGAGTTCATACTGACTGAACTCAGCTTTCTAGCTTTTTCACCAGTCTTGTTTCTTTTATTAGATTATAGCCCCGGTTGTGAGAGCGCTCCCTGCATTCAAACACTGTGACCTTTATTGCTGAATGTCAAATTTACATATGCTATATTGGGAACACATTTGTCCGTACAAAGTACAAGACGCTGAAGTTGTTAAATGGCCCGGTTTACCAGAGCTTGTGTCTAGGATGTGGTCAAAAGAAGTGAGTAAAATTTACTTTTCCCCCTTAATACATTGTTACTATATGACACTATGATTCTGGGGAGAGAAAAAGTGAAATATAATGGCTTCTTCATGCAAGCAGTCCTGGAGAGTAACCTTTCTGAATGGACCTTAAGGTATAGCAGTAAGAGAAAACCTTGCTTTTCAGAGGCGACTAGTGGGAGCCAATTCTGACATTAGAACACGGTGACCACCATTAAGCGATTTGTGAAATATCTACTGTATTTTGCTTGTTGTGATTTCCGATCCATGTTTCTAATGCTTCAGAAATTACCGTAGCCACCTGGTCTAAGGAGCAACCACTTTGTGATGGTTGTATCTGCACAGACAGAGCGCTACTCCCACCTGTCTCATTTCTGTCTATAATTAAAATGAACTTTCAATGACAGAAACTATAATCTATATTTATCCCTTTCTTTTCCTTCCTTAGCTAGAATTGAGGATAGTTGGAAAGCAAACTGAAATCTGAGAAATGTTCATCAGAAATTGAAACTTGCAGCTGAAATGTTTGTAAGGCAGACAATAAGGTGTTACTTGCAGCAGATCAACTGCAAATTAGCAAGTGTACAGTTGTCATAACTGTCTTATATATGATAGAGTTACATTATATTTGAGTTAAATAACAATATTAGTGGAACAATGTTATTTGCAACTGACACACCTGAAAAAAAGTATTTCAGTTCACTAATCAGACAATAACAAGTAATTCTAGATATCTTTTTGTGCCACATGCCATCTGTGCAGACTTGCAACAATAACAAGAACGTAATATGTATCATAATAATGACTAGTTTGATGGATAAATGTGGTGCAATATCAGCCACTGAACTGCTCATCCTTAGTTGGTCATACTTTACTTGAGTTTTCGGTTGTCTGAGTTTCAAATTCACCAGAAAGCCGCTCCATGGTTTTGGGTCTCTGGTAATGCTAGCAGGGCAGAGGAAAGTGGGTGACAGCTCCACAATACTTTTTTGTTTCCTTGCCATTTTGTGTTTTTATGTTGTAATTTCATGCTTTCTTTGAATTCGTCTTCTTCCAGGCCAGTGCTTTTCCAATAATAGCAAAACAAATTCAAATGTGTGGACCAAGGTTTTGGACTAACCTCTTTCTTCTGGAGACTCAATTGCAATGAAACTAGATACGGGCTTATTGTTGTCCACTCAAAGCATATGGTTTTTCATGTTAGAACTGTAATTAGCCAGTTCAGTAAATTCAGTGCAGCTGATGTTCAAGACGGGATGAGGTGTGGACTAAAAGCCCTCAGGTAATCTTATCTGTTCTTGATCTTTTCTTGCATGTGAAGTTTGTCAGGTTGAATTTGGGCTGGCAAACCTCAAGGCAGGAAAGGAAGCCAAGCTTTGTTGTGCTCACCAAGGAGTAAAAGTACCAAGAGAAAAGTACATCACAGTAGGGCTCAGGGAACTTCCTGATACAGAACTTGGATTTACTATAACTTTTTATGGCCTTAAAATATATTGAAATTCAGTCTCTAGTGAATATGCAGGAAGGCAAACTTAAATCATCATAACTTCCTTTCATTCCAGATGGTTTCTATAGGTTTCTGAGACTTACCTTCAACATAGAGTGTATGCGTAATTTTAAAATTTATCATAGCAATTTTTTGTGCTACTGACTTTGGAAAAGCCTTGTAGTTTCTTTAATGTTAGTGGAATGTAGGGAGGAATATTATATAGGTTCTATAAAACCTAAGCTCCTTATCCAAAGCTCCATTAGCCTTACTAACGGGTTAAAAACAAACATTGAATCTGGATATGGAAATCTCATTGTCTGATAACTAATCTATGCAGTCTTCCATATTAAGGAACAAAGTCTTGTGTAAACAGGTGGCTGTTTGATGCTACCATTGTCAAAACTGGCACGCGACAGTTTCATCTCTGATTGCTCCTTTCCCATTTTTATTTCCATTGTACAAATTGTCGTTTTGGAACAATTCGTTGTTGAAAGTGACCAGATTGTCTTTTTGGAAGCACTTAGTACTGTATCAGCTAGCTCAGAAACTTCAGCTCAATTATTCTGTGTGAAATGAAATGAAATCCAAGATTGCTTTGCCTTTTCTTTATATTGTCATGTTTTAATTAAACCTTTCTAAAAGTAATGCTACTCACTTCTCAGAAAGTAGTATGACAAAAGTATAAAATATATTGTGTTACTTTGTAATATCTTGAGGACACCTGCTTGAGATTAAAGCTGTACTTGATAGAGCAATGGTTCTTCAGAAATTCTAAGAAACACGGAGACTGCTTCTGGGCATGTGGGTGGTTTTCATGGTCCTCAAATTAATTTGACAGAGTCCAGATTAAATGAACCAATTGAAACAATATTGGGGCTATCACTAATGATTTATTATGCTTCCTTAAATTTCTTATTTGCTTATTGATGACCATTTTTAAGATTTTAAAAGCCCAGACTTATTTTTGGAACCAATATTCTAAAGCTTTTTACTAGTGACATTAGTTACATTGTAGCTTTCTGATTATCCAAGGAAGAAATCTTTTTGTTTGTTTGTTTCCTTGCTTTTTTTATAGAGCCTTCTTTCTTGATTTGTTTCTGTCTTTATTTTTTTTAACTAGGTTTTGTTTGTTTTGCATCGTGGCTCTTGGTTCTCTTTTTAATAAAGTACTTTCCTGAGTGTGGAATTTATTTATGAGTAATAATTTATGAAAAAGTGGGGGAAATTAAGCTATATAAAGGTATTTTTATATCCTTATTTCTGCATTCTACCAGACATTGGTGATATTTTCTACCTTAACAACCACCATTAAGCAGTATCTAGAAATACCTAGGACCAGACTTCAGGAACTTCTGGAAAGGCAAATGTGATACTATTTTTTTTTCTGACATATAGTAAACTTTAGTACTAACTTCTGTCTTTTTCTCTCTGGTTTGCAAACAAACAAGGGCATATGGTGTGAGATGCACTCTGACTTCAGTATCACCAGGCAGACTGCTACTAAATCACGCTTTTTGTGACGTGTTGTCTTAAGTGTAGAGCTCCTCAGTTCCAGTTTAATAGCACAATCAAACGAGCTGCAAGTCACACAGGAATTTTTTCTCTACCTACTCTTGAGATCAGAATCTTAGGGTAGAGATACTCTCTGCACATGTGATAAGAAGAGAGAATGGGGGGAGAGGGATCACCACATTACTTCCTTCATGTTATTTTTGGATATGACTAGCATTCCTCCTCTTACACACACCCTCTTTTTTCCCCCAGCCCCCACCTCTTACACGCATTGCAAGCTCATACAAACACTCTCACGTACTCTGAAGCAAAGGCGAGAGAGCAACAGCTGGACTGAAGCCACAGGACTTAAACTCCGCTTCCTCATTGCCAGCAGGCTTTGTTCTTTGGAATCACTCAGAACTGGGGAGAACGTCTTCATTGCTGATCGTGAGTGGCTGGAATTTTGGCAACTCAGCTCTCTATTAATTTTTTTTGTGCTCTTCTGCAAACTAGACTGAATTTAGAGCAGCAAAGCTGAGAGCCGGGAATAGTCAAGAAAATAAAGGATCCAGAGAATCAGCCGTCACCTTCTTTGGGGGGGTGGGGGTCCCTCTGTTCCACCAAGGTAAGTGCCAGCATTAAACGTGTGTAAAGATGTGGGAAACAATACGGTGCTGTAGTCGCTTTACTACAGCAGGGGAGGGGAAAGAAGCACGCGAATGATTCATACAGTGCGTCTGCAGTTGTAGTGGGCTCGGAGCAGTGCCTAGCAGTAACATTTTCCTCATTTCTCATTTTCCGACAAGCTCTACAAGAATGTATATGTATTTTAGCCAAATTCCTAAATACCTGTACAGTTCTAGAAAGCTTTCCAAATGACTTCATGACTGGGTTTTCTGCAAATCTGTTTTGTTTTTTTTGTACCGTATAGGATAGAGGAGTGACTTTAACTTGCAGAGTAACCCCCTTCTTTTAAGTGCAAAAGCTGAGCCCAGGCAGTAAAGATCTTCCATCACAGAGGGTACGTATAGGACTAAAGTTCAGGGAGGATGGGGGAGTGAAAAGGGATGAGATACTTCCTAAGACTGTTTATCTTATAGGAACTGAAAATAGACTTGTTTCAAGTGATTGGCATTCACTCAGAGGTTGTTCCCCAGTCCTGCGTCGTCCCCCCACCCCCACCCTACCCTCCCTTAGGAGCCAAGTGAGTCTGATTTTAAAAGTGGAAAGGTTTGAGGGCCTTTGAGACTTTGATAAACCTTCTGGTTTATGGGATGCAAATAAAAGCTAATGTGAAGTGGAGGAGAGTATGTGCTTGGATAAATGACTATCATAGAGGGGACAAGAACTTGCAAAAAGAAACTTGGTGCTTTTCCAATAAGCAGAGTGATTCAGCTGTCCTTGCTTTATGTAAAAGCATTAGTACTGCTGTCTTCGAAGTTTACTAGCAGAATAGATTGCTTTGTAACAAATGTTTTATTTAATTTTATTTTTCCCTCTCCCTGTCTTGTCTTTCAGAAAAGTTTTATAATGATCCGTACAGCAGCAGGCTAATCCAAATGCCTTGCTTTCAGAAATGCCATCTAGCTGTCAAAAGAAATTCACTGCAGGGACCCATTTGTTTTAAAGCTACTGATAAGCACTGCTATCAGCATGCTGTTTTGTCTTGCTACTTGGGTTATCTCTAAGTGATAAATAAGAAACCCTTGAAATCCAAATGTTTAAATATGTAATAAATGTAGGGAAGGGGAGAAGACCAGGTGATTGAATGTACTTAAGTACATTTTAAAAAAACCAAAACCACATTAGTCGGACAATTGACCTGGGAAGAGGAAAGCTTTCCTTTCCTTTTGCTTAACTCTACCTCCATTAACTACTTCAAGTAGTTATTTCTGTATTTTATGCTGATTGACAAGCAGTCCCTTTCCTCTACTGCCTCCTTTACTGCTGGTTCATCAGCAACTCGGGAAGGTGAATCTAGTCACATGAAGAATATGCTGAATGTGCAAAGGGTCATTGTGCAAAGGATAGGAGGCACTGTCAATTGCCTGTTTGTTCTGAGCCTGTAACTTTGGCTTTTTTTCCTAATTCAGAAACAGGTAACCAAAGCTCACCCATTCTGACTTTCACGCTTCTGCTTAGTGTGGTAATGGGTTAAAAAAAACCCAAAGCTGCTACTTTGAAATACTTTCTGTTACTTTGAAATAATTGCAAAATAGTGCTCAGCATGATAGTTTCCAATATATTACAGTGCTGGTGAAGTTTAGTGCACATTTTATTTGCCGTGGACTAGGGCACTTCATTCTATGGCAGTTACTAGCTCTATTTATGGCAAGTTATTCACTGAACTGGAATTGCACACCAGAACTAGCAAAGATTTTTCTCGGACCTAAAAATGGAATGGTGTTTTCCAGAGCTGGGCTCCCCCCTGCCGATGGCACTGTGTCAGGTTTTCTCAGCAGTTGCTTTCAGTTTCACAGTTTGCATGGGTGCTCTAATGACCTTTTTTTTTTTTTTCCCTCTCCATTGATGTGGTGGAAAAATGTGACATCTTCATACTGTTTTTCCTGCTTTGATATGTTAAAGCATGCTTTCCACTGACTGGGAGGTTTGGCAGTGAGTGAGTTCAGAGATGGGCCTTAACCAAAGCCCCTGGATTGCAACATCTCTGCTGTATGAGGAGGTTAATATCTGGATCCTGACCTCTTGGCTCTGGCCTATTCCTGTTTTAAATGCACATCACTTTGACCATGTTTCAATTGTCTTTGGAGTGATTAAGACCAAAAGAAATCTTCCAGGTTGCAGGCAGACTTTTAAAGAGGAAGTGACATCTAAGAATCTTACAGTTAAGCAAGGCTTGCTTGTTTGCTGCTTAAATTTGACTTTTAGGAGCCCCCAGGGAATTACATTCCCCTTCTTCTATTATAGCTGTAGAAGTAAGTAATGTTTTGGAACACCTTCTGAGATGTGCTGAGAAGGCTGAGGTGCTTAGTTCCTGCTCACTCCAGTGGAGCATTGTAGAAGGCTAGCAGCATTTATCCAGGGAATGCAAGCACCTCACAGGCTTTGTTTCATCCCAAGTGATCAGTCTATAAGCTTTTAATGAAGCACCACATAAACTCGTATCTGCGCCAAACAGCGTGGCAGCCCATGTTAAGCAATGCTGTAGTGCTTTGGAAAGGGATGCAGAGGTTGTTACTGAAATCGTGTGGTTATTCTGCTTTTTTAATTGATCAACTTCTCTGAGTCTGGCTAGCTTGATTAATTTAATAGCTCTCCCTGAATAAAATTACACACGTATCTGCTAGCTGCTTGTGGTGTCTGCTTCAGCAAGAAAAGCTGCTCTGTGGCTGTATTGGCTCACTGTGGTTTGTGGCACACAGCACTGATTTATTAGGCAGTAGTTGAATTTTTTTCTTTTTTCCTTGAATGATTCAACTGTGATGTCACTTTTTTTTTGTCTTGGCTTTCACCTTTTAAAGAACGTGTTGGGTTTTTTTTGTTTTTTTTTTTTTTTTTTTTCTGCAGACTATTCTCTTAACACTAGGGAAGTGGGAAATGTCCCAACGTCCAATGCAGAGCAACTCTGCCTACCCCAGCACATTCCAGGGCCACCGAATCATTTGTGGTGAGAGTGATTCAGATCTGGTTAAGATGATTTAAAAGAGAGGTTATAGGCATACTGCAGTTCTGCATTTAAGAACATACAGAGAGTTTTTTACTGCCTGATTGAGACCACATGGCTCCAACTTAGAATTTTTTTTTAACGTGGAAATTGTTGGCTGGATGTACTCAAACGATTTTTTTTTTTTTAATTGCCTGGGGGCTAAGAGTTGGGATCATGGCATTTAATGGTAAGGTCAGGGTTAAACCAAACAGTTTTTAATGTTCCTTTGACTGAAAGGAGAGAGATGGCATTTTTGAATATTTTGCGTGGAATACAAACATGCCTCTCTCCTACATGGACAGCAAATGTATCCCAAGAGTTCTTTTGGACATTGCAGGGGAACTGATGACCTGATTTGAGAGAGACAGGGAGAAAGAGATGGGGGAAGATATCTCTGTCATAAATCACACTAAATATATTCTGTTCCAAATACATTGTGGAAAGTATGAGAAGTAAAAATGAATGACAATGACCTTTTTGATTTTATGCAGATTGATTACGTATTCTCAAAACCAACATTCTCGGCTGCTCTGAAGAGGAATGAAAAGTTTGTATATTTAACATACTTAAATGTATATTACAATGAATATAATTTAGTTTTCCCTTTATTCAGAAACGCGATATATATAAAACATCAGAGATAAATTAATGTAAGCCTGATGTGCAAGAAAAAATGCTTTTATTGTGGCTATAGATAGCCTGAATTTAGTGCACCAGTCTTGCTTACGTTCTTACCTTTCCTATATCTTACCTCCAAACTTCCCATTCTGAGGACATGGATATCTTAAGGAAAATTCTGACATACTAAATTTTGGTAAGTGGTATGAATAATTACTTAAAGTGTATTCGTAATCTGAAGGTTGAGATTGTAATAATCTATATTGTAGGTACTTTATACTATTATGCTCTTTTTAGGCATATTGTTTATTCTGAAATACTCTTATGCAAGTCTTGTTCTTCCCCCAGTGCTCTCAGAGTCTTTTCTTCTCAGTTTCTTCTCAGTTATGTCCTTTCAGTTTCTGGGAATAAACTGATGCATAGCACTTGATACAAGACTTTCATTGCCCAAGGAGGCCCTTTGGCAGAACACTGCTGCTTTCAAAGCCCCTGCACTGGGTGATTTCTGCCTTTGGGGCATTGCTATGTTCCACATCTGACTGCTGCATTCTACCAATGGAGCCACTGCTTTTCTGAGTCTTCCCTGTATGTTTCCTTTAAATGTGGTTGTTACAGACAGACTCCTTAGGATGTGACTTTTAGATGGTGAATGCATTTTTATACTGATGCTTTCTCAATGGGAAAACAAAACTATGGACTTTCCAATTTGAAACTAGATTAAAAGTTAACACTGAAAAATCTTTCCTCTGGTTGTAAGATGAAATAAATGGGAAGAACAGTTCTTACCATAGTGCAGTGAGCATTATATAGGAATAGTGTGCTGGTATTATTCTGCAGCAACAAATGCAATAAAGTAAATAAAATAAACAAGCTCTTTGCTGGTTTTAAGTATTAGGGTAGTAAACTTAGCTGTTTGAAACTGGAAAAAGAGTATAATACCTCAGACAGCTGTGTACATCCTTTTGAACTAGTTTCTTAACATTACTTCTTTTTCTGATTTCCATGTGAACTTTGTTCTCAACTTTAAAACTGGAGAGGAAAAAAAACCAACCAGCACCAATCTTCAACCAGTGTTGACAAATCAAATTTCTGCCTTTCGTAAACTACAATGTGAATGTTTAAAACTTAGTTGCAATTTTTTGTAACCTTGAAGCGCATAATGCAGATGGAAAAGCTATTGTTATTTCTGAATAATGGCTGTGGGGATTGATTAGATGTGAAATTTCTGTCCCTGATGTGTTATTGTGTTCTTTCAGTATTCAGTTATACTGTATTAATGCACATGAAATGTATAAAACCAACTGGAACTGTTTATAGACCTGACAATATTAATTGTAGTAAAGATAAAACAATGCAATTTTTCCATCGGGCAAAAAAGACACACACACACACACATGAGAAAAAAAAAAGAAAGTATGGTCCTTATGGTATCCAGTCTTAAGAGATACATCTTCTTCCTGAGGTCTTTGACAAATTGGAGAGCACCTCAGCTCTTTACAAATAGAGTGAAGAAGAGGTGGTGAGATTCTGCTGCATGGTGTAGGTGATAAATGGTTTTATACAAAGACCAGAATATTTGGTTCTATGGGACATTCAAGACCAGCTTTGTTAGGGTTGTTGGGGATATGTAGGTATTGATCTATATCTGGATTGATTTTTGTCATTCTTGCCAAAATTCTGTGGCATTTTCTGACTGCAATGTTGGGGCAATCTGGATTGAACTACTCATATGTAAAATACATCTCTCTTTAGTCAGTTTTTTCAAACTGTAGACTAGAGAGGCATAAGGGAAAAAGGGCTGGAAACAAGGATCAAGGAATTCTAGGGTTTCTGTGGGCCAAAAAAACATATACAGACACTAGTCATTGCAGGAAGGGAACCTTAAATCAGACTTCAGCACTGTCCCTCAATGTGTTGGATTCCAATGGAATTTTCAATTTTCCAGTAAAAACTGCTTTTGATACAACTTAATATTTCAATTTTCTTAATGGTTGTGAAAAATACACATGGTATGCTTTGAGACACGGCTGTCGAGGCCAGTGTGTGTTGGTAGATGGGAGGAATCTTGGATGCAATGAAAGTTTGGAGCAAGTAGGCAGTGGCCATAGCAGCACTGATAGTGACCGATTGTCAGAGCACTGTCCATACATGCTTTTGGATCGTGCCATTTTTGGCAACTGGAGCCATGGATATAAGCTTGTCTGGAAGGCTGAAACCGAAGTGTTAAGTGAGAGCCAAGCTGCATCTTGCAGCCTGTGAGAGTAAGTGCTTTAGCTGTACTCAGTAGGTGCTGAACAGGTAGCATCAGTCAATCGCTACTAATTACGTGAATGGGATGCCTAGTCCTCAGGTCTGGTTTATGTGATGAATGTAGTCCTCCCCTAAAGAGTTTTGTGAGTTTTGAAGTGCACAGCAGTACAGTCATTAACCCAAATGACAAGTATCTGTCTGCATGCACTCAGTAAGTCAGTCACATTTTGCCTGTGCTCTGTAATTTCTGTGAAAGGATGCTGTGCATAAGGAAGGATGCTGAGGAAATGGTGCCATGGGTTTTGCTGCCTTGGTAGAACTGGAGCTCCAAAGACAGTTTTCCTTCCCCACCCTTTCCTTCCTCTCACCTGCTGTTCCAGCTGGCCTTTTGCATTCAGCACAGGCTGGGTTTGTCCTAGGACACCACAAATGTTATCTAGGAGTGCAAGGTTTTGAATCCTGCTTCAGCTCTTAATGGGTAACTTTGTACTCTGCCTGTTATTGTACCTACCCCTGAGACAGGATATAAGGAAACAGCGCATCCAAGGAGTGTATGGCTGTGGAGATGACAGCTGCCACGTACTGGTCAAGCCTTCTTTTCACCAGCAACTGTGAAGAACATTTTTGCTAGTGATACCTTACGAATCAGAACAAGTATCATCAGCATTGCTGATGTACTATTTTGCTAGCTGATGTTGGAAATTTTAATTCCAAAAGCTTCCAGTTTCAATCCAGACTTAGAAATTATTGATAATGTTACAAATGTGGGTTTGCAAAGTGTCAGAATTTCTCTGGCTACTCTTCTGTTCTCGAAAAGAAAGTTCATTTTTAGGGTATTTGCTGTAATGCAGTGATTGTATAAGTGACCTCAGCTCTAGCTTTAATACTTTCCTTATCTCAATTTCTCCTTAAGTAGTTTCCTTAAAAATTTCCAATTGGCATTATATAAAGAAAGTAGTCAATGCCACTGAGTCTGAATTACAAATTAAAGAATGTATGCAAAATAGCAGGAAATAGCTGTACAGATAGAGACCAGTGTATTTGGGAATGGCTGCATCCATAAGTTGAGAACCAAATTTGACAAGAATGTTAACCATTTAAAAAAGTGCAAATTAGCTGCATTATTGCTGGGTATTGACTACTTCATTCCTGTTGGCTTCTGGGTTGGCAAGTGTGAGGAAAAAAAAAGCAATAATACAAACAAAACAATAAACAAATAAAGCCAATAAACAAATAAAAGTTTAAAAACACAATATAGAAAGATTTTAAATTAAAATTGAGCTGGAATAATCAGAATTTCTGCTTCTTCTCACTGTTGCAGGCATTGCTAATGAAAAATATTCAAACTGAAAAATTGTCCCAGCAGCAGAATAGTCTCTGTTTACATAGCTCTGGTTTTATTTATGAACAAGAAAATATTAAGTAATTCTTGATTTAAAACAAAAACCAAGAACCAGAGTGTAAATAGTTACTAGTGATTTTTTTTTTTTTTTGAATACACCAAGACATTTGAATCTTCTTCGGAGATTTTGTTTGTACAGCCTGTTAGGTATGTCTCTTAAACCCTCAAAAAACACTTTCTGTTTTCCAGGTAGTCCTAACGGCACTTGAGTGAGGACTTTGTTTAAAAGCTTAATGATCATCATAGTTTTCATCTCCTAACAGAAATTATTATATAGAGCTTCAAGTCACATGTGCCCAGCTTCAGCCAAACCATCTGTTCTAATTGTGTGATTGCTGCTGTTGTTATCTGTAGATATATGAAACAGATTCAGTCATGCTTTGGCTGCATGGTTACAGTCAAGATATGGGTAGATAGATCAGGGTTCTCTTCTGCCTTGGTTCACTAATGTACAATATTCTGTATGGATTATCATAAACATTTCTGCCACAGTCTATGAATACGAATCATATTACTGAATGCTTCGGTGATCGGAGTTTCCTCCCTTGGCATCTGAGACCTGCTGCTGTTACTGAAAATCATGGTCAGTGAGTGCTGAGGGGCTAGTTCTCTGCAGCCTGTGTTGTTCTGCAGAACCATGCCCATCTCTGTGGGCTGAGCCTCACTGAGTAAATGTGGCTGCTGCCAGGTTTTGGCTGCTGACAAAACTGCTGACAGCTTTCTTCCTTTGATCTCAGTTGCTACGTTGCTGAGCTGACCTGCATGAATCAAGTATTTTAGCTTCTAATCAATGAAGTTGTATTTACTGAATCTAGCTTGGAAATAACTTACAGAAAAAGGGAGATGATGGTAGGAACAGCACCCATAATAGAATAAAACAGTTTTTATTGGGTATGTAGGGTCTCGGTTTATATTTAATCTGATATCATTTACCTAATGTTGCAGATGGAAATAAAAGGACTTAGCTATTCTGCTGCGATACTGTAGGTAATTCTGCAAGGCTCATTTAATTCTGCCTTTAAAAAGCACAGAGGCTGCAATACATGTCATAGCCAATGCGACAGTCTTCTGCCTTGCACAACTCCAGCAAGATGTCTGCCAGTTCCGAAGGTAAACCTGCAAGTTCCGCAGTTGCCACTTGTGTTTTAGTATGAATTAGACTACATGCACTGGATGAAGGTTTCTTTTTCTTACTTACTGTTGATCTGCAAGTTGTTCAGGTTTCCCTATTCAGTGTTTTTGTTGTTGTTTCTTTTTTCTTTTTCTTTTTTTTTCCTGTGAACTAGAATGATTGGTCTAAAATGCTTCTTGGCTTCTTTTTAACTGTTATGGTTTTGGGAAGTATTACTGCTTAATGTGAAGAGTGTGTTGCCAGCCATGAACTCACCACTAACTAACTCACCACAATCATATTAAATGCAATGTACCTTATGTCTAGAATTTAAACTGCGTAAATGCAATTTTATCCTCATCTCTTTCTTCACTCTCTTTTCTCTTTAACTCTTTACAGTCTTTCCCTCAAAGTCCAAAATACTATCTCTGGAAGATTATTGTGCCTGGCAGTTCTGTAAGAGTTTCCCTTCCACATGTGGCAAAATAATTACAGAATGTTAGTTCAAAATCCTTTCCTGTTCAAAGAAGTGTACAAAGAGCAGTGTTTCAGTTACAGACAATATGCATTCCATTTTAGTTAGACATGTAATTGTGTTAATCCTACAAGCCTCAACAGTTCTTGGGGTCTGAAAAATGTTCGGTATTTTACATGTGATTATTTAGTATTTAATTTTCCTGACCTCCTGCGACTGTCTTCGCTGCTTTTAATTTTTTTCTCTTCTGAGATCACGTCAATCTCATGTTGAGTAGTAGAATTGATGTAAGCCTGGGTCTACATAATCCAAGGGATGGCATCTGCAAGTTACATGAACGTAGCTGTGGTTATTTGGTGTGCAAAATGAAGACTTACGTGCATAGTGCTAAGGGAAGTTTGCCACATCCAACCCACATCACAACAGGCAAACACATCCCGAAGAATTAAGCTCCAACATTTCATTGTTGTTCAGCACGGTATAATAGTTTACATCAATCTATTCATTTCGATCTTTTTACTCTAAAGATCCAATAAGTGTATGGAAGGTGATCTTAGATTTAAGGCAGTGGAGACTGAGTTATCACTTGGCTCTTACACATTGTGGGTGACCCTGGAGAAAGTGCTTAACCTCTGTTTCTCAATAATAAAACATATCTAATTATCTCACATTCAATTACCGGTGCAATGCTCAAAGTCCTGTTGACCAAGCTTTTCTTTAGAGGAAAGTTTTATTAGACTACGTCAGACACAAGAACATTCATTGCGCAACTGCCAACACGCAGAGGTGAGAGGGAAGCGTTGCTCTGAACCACCAGATTCCACCTGGACTGCTGTTACCAGGGGGCCCAGTGCTCAGATGCGGTGAGACAGGTGCCACATGCTAGGCACTCTGGAAAATTATGGTGTGTGTTCTCACTGCAGATGCAGGAGGGCTGGAAAAATGAATGAGGAGAGGGAAGGGTGGAGTAAAATGAAGCATAGGATGCTGACATAGTTGGCTCTTCCAGCACACTCTGAGGCTGAGAATAAGCTTGTACGAAAGTGGGAGTGTTATCTCTAATACCATATACCTGGGTGTTTCTTCTGAGGCACTAAGCTGTAACTGTTCTAACATGCTTCTCCAGCTTCTTGCTCTCAATACAGGGCTGGATGTGTTTGAAGACTGCATTTTAAGATGTATGAGAAATCTGACTGTAACTTCCTTTAAACAAATGTTTGAGGAAGGTCAGAAGAAAATAAAACCAGCAGAGCTTTCTGGATTATCTTTGGAAACCATTTTGGAGAGAAAAATAGTGTGCATATATTTCCTGTGTCTTTGTAAGTAGGAGTGTAGCAAAGGGTTCCTTTAACCATACGGTGAAGAACACAGAGCAGCATCTCTACGTTGGAAATGCAATATTCTGATTTTTTGGAAAGAGATGGTAATCTTTTCATGAAACAAAACAGCAAATAAATCAATTTCTGCTGGCACAACTACAGACACGAGCAGAAGGGGGCTGCTTGACATACTGACAAATGAGTTAGTGGAACAATCTGAAATGCAGATAATGTGTACCACACTTTGACTTCGGGGTAAGATATTCCAGGCCCAAGAAGGAAGTTGTACAAAAACATTCACTTTAATTATCTGTCAGAAGAAAAAAATTATTGCTCAGTATCTGGAATTCCATGCCCTAAAACTATAGGGGTTCCTATGCATTAAGTAGTTAAATGCAAATTCTGTGTGCTTCATGTGCTGGGCTTTTGCTCATCAGTGACGAGTTCATCAGTGATGAATTCTGCATAGAGTGTTCCACAGTTCTGTGATAATCCTCCAAGAGTATAAAACTCTAAAAGTGTGGAAAATGAAGGGTTATCAGTGGTAATCACCTGGATTACATTTTAAAAAACTGAAAGCACCTACAATACTATTAGAGGCAGAACTGGACAGTCAGCTATTGGCAGATGTTATGACTGCAGTTCCTCGTTCTCCACAGCAGCTTCCATGTCTATGGGCACTGGAGGCACGCTGTTGCCTATATTGCAGTAGAGATCAAAATGTATACTTTTTTCAAAAGAAAAAAAAAATCAGGAGAAATATAAAACCTAAAAAGACAAACTGAGGAAATTGCATAGAATGTTAAGGAATGAAATGAAGGTTTGTTTTCAGCTGTATATATTCTGTCTGTTTTAATGTGACCATCTACTTTGCTTCGTTCTTCCTCTCCCTTGCCGCACCTACTGATTTTAGTATAAAATGTTCTGAAATCCAGGTAAATGTTCCATGAAACTACTGTAAGAGCTTTACTTTTCTATATCTCCTGTCCTGCTTTTGCCTTTGGTTTTATTTTTACTAAACCATTATGAAGAATTGTGTTTGTAGATAGGTCAGAATACTGAATAATTTTTCTCTTTAATGCATTTGAAACAATTCAAACAATTTTGCAAATTACAGACCAGCTTACAATCCAGTTTTTGTTTTTATTTTATTTAACTCTGAAACCCTGAGAAGCTACACATGGTTTTACTGGTGATGGAAAAAAAAACCACACAATTGAAACCTAAGTAAGTGGTGCAATTTGGGGGCTCTGAACAAGTGGGAATTTGCAACTGTTCAGTTATTTTGCAATATCTCATATTTAACTACACTGAGAAAACATACATTTGTGTCTAATTAATGAGTATAATATCTATGTATTAACAACTGTTGCGATATTGTGACCTGCTGCTACTTCCAACCCAATCTTTTTTTTTTGTTTGTTTCCTAACTTGCAGACTTCTATAATTGAATTCTGAGGTCTCATATTTGGGGGAAATAATTTTAAGTGAAGAGAGATTTTTTTTTTAGTCCTGACCTTTAACAGCTTGGCCTCTTGAAGTTGAAGGCATTTTGCTGTGAGGCAGTATCAGCTTTGTTCTGAAGGAAATTTATTTTGATGTCACTGTGTAACGAGAGCTTGAAAAAATTACATGTTCTCAAGCACAGCCATCCAAAGTTGTTGAGTGATTGCTTTCGTTACTGAAATACAGAGCTGTAGTTGGGGTGGAGCTACGGTTTAAAGAGTTCTTGTGACTCTCAAGTTGTGCAAGAAGGTGCCTTGTTCTGACTTTTGAGGCAAGCAGCGCTTTTCCCTTTGACTCCTTTGATTTATCCGGCCTCACACTGGTAACATCTGAGACAGCAGAACGATTTTTTAGGCACCTGTAAAAACACTCAAGCCATCTTTTCACAGACAGCACTTCATCCACTTGAGGAGAATTCCAGTAACTCAGAAATCACGGCTTTGTTCTTCATCCATTGTCTTCAGTGTGATAATGCATCTTGGATGCTTTGAAAGCAGATCCACTGCAATGATGCCCCTTTGCAACAGAACTTACATCTCAGGTGTGTAGTTGAGTTGTAAGTTAGAGCAGTACCCGTGTATGTCTCAGAAACTCAGCCTCTGTCAAACTGAAGATTGTGTAATATAACCTCCCATAGACATGATGATCTCCAAAACAAAATAATGCTTCAGAAAATAGTAAAGTGACAAGGAACTGTCTAACAAGAGCTCATGGAGGGAAATTTTTACATTAAAAATTGTTAATTGCTCCTTCTGCAGTAAGGTGGAACTGAAGAAAATTACTGTTACAAAGAATCTCATTAAATTAACCTGCAGTACAGAACCATCTGATGAGTCCAATGATTGTCAAAAATGTCCGTCTTACAGATAAAACCCTGAAAACCTCGCTACCTGAAATTGTCTTTAAAATAGTCCTGGTTTTAATATCTTCAAGGTTGCCTTCCTTTTCCAGCACTTGTTTGTGCTTTTTATTTATGTATATGAGCACACACACACAAATTGGGTTTATATGTGCACAAATTCTACAGTTTCAGAAGTTACTCAGTGAAATGAGAAGGATTTGTTATTTTTAAATAACTTTCTGTAAGGGTTGTAAATAATCAACATGCTTGTAGTAAAAGGTTGTCTGCAGTTTGCATTACATAATTGGTCACTAAATTGTGCAGTATTTTTTCTGTTTCTTGATCTGATGATTAACCACATATAGGAGGAACTGAATTATCTACCCACATCTATTTGTCAGTTAAATTGCTGCTTCTGAAAGTGACGTGCCACTGACTCGTGCCCAAAAGTGGAAAATAAAGTTCTGTTTCTGTGCAAGGTTTCTGAAACTATGAAATCTATGGTTTATACCTACATCTGGTCAATACTTTTGTCATGAAAAAAATTGCAACAAGGATCAAGAGTAATATGTTTCTTTGTGTTTTGGTGATGGACAAAACTAAGGAAAAAAGATAAATCTGTTGGGCAAAGGGCAGAGATAAAATATATTGTGAGGTAGGATTTCAACTTTGGACTCCAGAAATGAAAAATGAGTTGGTCAGCATACGTTCTGTTATTTTCTACATGAAGGCTGACCGCAGTGTATGCAATACTTTTTAGAAGAAGTTGCTGTGTAAGTGTAAGATATTTGTTCATTCTGATTAGAAAAGAAAACCTACAGACTTTTTTTAATATGACTACTTTTTTTGCATGTTAGACTGTCTCCATGCTGTTCTTCCTGAGTAAATAAAGCTGCACGGATACCTTTATTCTGCATGATGAAGCGGAATTACCTGAAATATGGCATCTCATTTGGATACAGTTGAATGCATCTCTGAAATACTGTTTGCCCCAACATCAGAGAACCATGAACAAGAAGAGTCACTTCCCTTGATGCTTTGACTTGACGAGGCTTTGAAGCCTGTTCAAAATAGAGCTGCTGGATACTTTTCATTGGTTAAAAAAAAAAAAAAAAAAAAAACCCAACATATCCAGTTGTTTATAAAAGCTATTCCTGAAAAAAGTGAGCAGCCAGTAGTGAACAATACCATAACTTCTTGCACAGCCTGTTATGACAGACGTGTTTATTAATCACAAATAAATAAGTTTTGGATGACATATCCAAATAAGTCTCACATAGGAGGTAACTTTTTTCTTTGTGGTATATTGTCTCTTGTTTCTATAACAAAAAAAATAGCATTAAACTTGTTCACGATAGGCAATAGGAATGTAACTAAATTTTGTTTTTTAAATCTCTCCACATTTTCCTTTACAGTGGGATATTCCGTTGCCACATCACATTGTACCTATCTTCTATGCTTTTATAAGAATGCAGGTTTAACAGAGGCATGCAATTTTTCACAATAATTTTTTTACTAAATTAGAATGGCTTTGTAACATTCAACTCATTCTCAGTAGCTTTTCATGGTAGAGTCAAATTATCATAAATATTCATAAACAAATCAGTTTTATCTATTTGAATTACTGCATGCATGCATTACAGCACACAGGCTCTTGTTCATCGCTGGTGAAAATGCAGAGCTAATGATGGTGACTGTTGAAAAATATTATTCTGTAGCTGAGAATTTGCTCTATCAAAGTGTTATTGTGCTCTTTGTATCCATTGTAGTTTCCATGGAAATCAATTAGAGGCATTACTTTCAGAGCAACCTACATGTATACGGCATGACAATGCTGCGTTATCAATAGTGCAAACAGTGAGCTGTGTGTAAATAGCCAGCATCTGAAATAATCTGATTACCTCACTGGACTCTAGATCTCATATGGCAAAGTTGACTTCTTTTTTAAAATAATTTGATTCCTTAAGTAGTGATGTTTTACAGTCTGGAAGTAGTGGACTGCTTAACTTGAATGGAGAAACTACAAAATGGAAGCTACACCACGTTGTGATGGAAACACTGACTCTGCCTGTACTGGAATATTAAAGTATTTCATTTTAACTTTTCTTGCTGGACATACTAAACACCACTAAGGATAAAATTACTTTTTAATTTACAACTTATCTCTCTCCACTTTTTGTAGTGGTCAGAATTCCCTCTTATAATTCCTCCCTAAGGCTGTGTCTTAAAGTTTCACTTCAGCTGCCATTTTAAATTAACTTTTAAGAGTGTGCAGAAAGGAAAACCTCTCTATTCCTTGGTGACATTCAAAAAACACAAGTTCCAGCCGGATTGTGCATTAGAGAGAACCCTGAGCTGTTTTTCTTAGGGCCCTGGTGCTCACTCAGTCAATGTACTGTTCAACTCTGTTTATATTTTGTTCACAGTCATTACAATCCCAGACACGTGTTCATCTGTATATTCATGCATGGAGAGTTGTGAGGGCATAAAGAAAAGGAGAATGAGAATGAAAGACATTGTTTGAATTCCTGCTTGATGTTAGTGCCCATGAATCGCCTCCTACCTGGCATCTAGCTGTCCTTTTTTGTTTGCTGTCCTAATTTGCTGTCATACAGTAACAGCCAATGGAAAAGCAAAGTAGGCTTTGAAGAAGGAAGATCAAATGTTTTAACCATTGTTCCCCTACTACCAAAACACCTCTGATATCCTTCCTTGGAGAACTGACTTTCCAGTCTAGTGGTTGTGTTTCAGTGTCTGTATTAAAAGCTTAATTGCTGTCATTTTAACATACAGTGCAGACAGCGTAGATGAACACTAAGTGTAGTTGCAGGAAAGGGAAGTCAGAGTGTAGTCCAGTGGAACGGCAGGCACGCAGAGAAACTGAGAAGAGAAAAAGAAGAAAAACGAATTCAGTGTTATTTGAAATTTAGTAAGACTTAATGACTGATAAAACAAATTCCAGTTTTATGAGAAGTATATTCCTTTTTATTTTTTATTTATTTTTGCACCTTCCTCTGGCATTATTACAATATTTTCTGTTCTTTTTCAAGGGGACAATTCTCTGCAAGTTTGCATGAACGCTTAGCATGGCCTGCAGGAGCAAACCTAGGGTGCAGGCTTGAGTTCTTATTCTAGGAACTGATATGTATACCCATAGGCAAATGTATCTGTTTTGTTTCTCTCTGCTCACTTTGTTTAACATTGAGAACTTACAACAAAGGGATAGGGAGAAAGAGTGGATCATTTTTGTATTTTGTTATCCAGAGCATGCAATGTAGATATATCTTTAAACCAATGTCCTCTATACAGAGAAATATCTTTTTTGTAAAGCATCTGCAGTGAATTTGCTCCTCTGTGTTACTTTTGGTGTCTTCTGGTTTTGGTTTGGTTTGGGGTTTTTTGGCTCTCCAAAAGCAATATTATTGCCCTCTCACACCTAGACAGTAATCCTCTTATCCCCACAAGGCTCAGCAGGCTGGAATAGGCTGGGCATGAGTTAATGCTGCACTGGTTAGCATAAGGTTGGAATTTTCCTGAAAGGCTTGCTTAGTGGCTGTTCTGCGTCGAGCCATCAGTCCTTCAGGTTGCTTTGGCTCAGTCTCCCTTTGATAGTGATTTGTTGCTTGCTTCGGTGAGCCCTCTCCTGAAAAATAATGCTTCAAAGATTTTTCTTTGAATGCTTTTCAGTCCTAAGGAGCAGAAAAATCTTCTTACCATGACTATTCCAAGCACAAAGGCAGTAAGGCTATTGGGGCCTGTGGGCAGGCTTGTGTGCTTTTCAATTCCACATGCTGTCTAAGAGATGGAAAAGTAAAATTCAGTGCATGTTTGCATAGAAAATACTTCATTTAGTTTTGTTAGCTGACACTTTTTTCCTTCATCACGTTGGTGAACTGAAGTGGTAAATAGCAAGTTATTGCAGGATTGAGTATGTTCTTGTTCACTTAATTTTGATGTAATCTCTAAGTGAAATTCCCATTAATTAATCTTCTCTATTAACTTATATAAACAAGAGAAAACTACGATTAGAAAAAGAAATAGAATATAATTAAATCTATTCCAGTATTCTGTGGTGTTGCCCATCATGAATGGGAATTGTTCTTGCTGCGGTAACAGCGCAGCCAGAAGTCAGGCCTGTTCCCCAGTTCATCAAACATCACCTTAATGAGGGCTGAGGTAGCTTTGTGCTGAATTGCATGGTGACGTGTTGGTCCACGTGGCGGCCAGCATGTGATGCAGCAGGTCAGGACTTGCTGCCAGCGGTTTGTCACTGGTGTGATGCCGTGGGTCTCCAACCCGAGCGCTGAGGAGCAGCTCCCGCTGCTCCGGACTGGCTGTGTGTGTGCTTGGAGCAAGGGGTGCCCTAGAACTTGCCCTCCTAAGCAAACAGTTTGCTTACTAAACATCATCTGACAAAAATATGCAAATTGACTTTTTATTTTAGGCTTATATGCTTATCACTGTCTCTTAAACTTTTCGTGAGCACAGAATCTAGGAGGCAGTGGAAAGCCATACACGTTACATTAAACTAAGATGGGATTGATCTGAGAAAATAATTAAGCTTGGAGGAGAGGTTTTCCTCTGCAGGATGTTTCTGGAAAGGAAAGAAAAATAGAACTAATGGTTAAGTGGAGCCTCGTATTACAGACTCTTGTCTGTGTTTGTCTAGAAATTGAATTAACCTCTCTCCTGTGCATATCGCTTAAAATGCTGCTTAGGAGAGGCTGCCCAGAGGTTAGGGCTCTGAAGGTCTGGTGAGCAGAAGTGGTAGCAGAGGTCCTCGTGCCGGGAGGAGGGAGGGCTTGTGACAAGGAGAGGAAAGGAGGGGAGGAGGGGGAAGAGAAATGTTAATTTTGGCAGTGGAGCTGACAGAGTAAATTTGTCTCCAAGCCCAACAGTTGTAAAAGTAGGCCAAAGGGGTCTACTGAGTAAACAAATGGAAGTTTGTTAGTTCCTTCCAAAATGATACTTTGTGTGTGCTTTCTGGGTACAATGGGAGACAGAAAAGGAACTTGCTGGGCTTTTAATTACAGAAGAGAATTACATATGGTTTTAATGCCACTATCAACATATTTTTTAGCCTTCAGGAATAAAAGGTCTATTGTTCATAAACACAGAGGGCTTGCCCACAGTTCTGAGTCATTAAGAGGAATTGTCTCATGGACAAATCTCATAGGTTTCTTAACTCTGCATTCTGAAACAAACAGGAAATTTCAAGTTTTACAATTTAACATTTTCAGAAGAAAGTTATGTAATTATTTTTCTGTCAACCCTATGTATTTAACTAAAATGAAAAAAAAAAAAAGCCGTAAAAGTGAGGCAGTTCCTTTCTCAGCACTCCTTTCTGATTGCTGTTGCATACTGTCTGTCACCATGTAGCACTGCAAGCTTCTCTTAAAGAGGTAGGGCCGGGCTCTATGACTCCGTGGGCTTACTTTGTCTAGTTTTTTCTCAGGACGCAGTGAAAGTTTGAGAATGGAAGGAAGGCCATTCCCTATTTTCCCTGAGTGACTCATCAATCCACAAGCCCTCATAAAAATGCACAGCAGCTCTTTAAAAAAAAAAAAAGAAACCTATCCATTGTTAAAAAGAAATTGTGTACTTCTCAAACTTGCTGGGCTGCTAGGCATACAGATAAAGCAGGGAGCAGCCTATCAAAGTAGGATTAGTTAGTATAAGAGAATCAAGCAGAAAAAAGATGGGAGCTGGTACCTCCATGGCAGCAGTGCAGATCTTGCTCTTCAGGCAGCGTACTCTAGCAAATGCTTCCCTGGCCCAACATACATAAAATAGGCTGTGCTTTCACATAGCAATAACTCATCCTAGGTATTTTTGACTGTACCTAAAACCAGCCCTTTTGTTGGGGTGTAACTTTTTTGATAGGGGAACAAGTGTTGTTTACACGCATATATGTACATATATGCATACACATCCAAGGCTAGAAAACCAGCTTATGCTCCTGCTTCAAGGTAGGAGTAACATCAACATGGATTAGTCTGTGTTCAAATCAAACCAATACATAAGACACGCAGAAAGCATTAATTTTAGCTAAATCGGACAGGAAATAGTTTTGATTTGTAGGTGTGTACAATTTACTTAGGATTCAAAAGTGTCTCACTGCCTCTTTAAGAAATTTTATGCCAGCAAGTTATTTCTTTGCAAATGCCATTAAACACTTCAAAGCACAATGTGCTGCTTTCAATAGCAATTCAGATTTTTGCAGCAGTGCAGTGTCTTCTTGTGTGATGAGCCTGAACCAATCTTTTATGTTCTTTTTTTCTTTTGTCTTTCTAAATGTGTGTGGGCTACAGATGGTTCTGTGAAGGAAAAGAACTCCAGAACTCCCCTGACATTCAAATCCATTCTGGAAGTGGAGGACTTCATTCACTAATTATAGCAGAAGCCTTTGAAGACGATACTGGACGCTATACTTGCCTGGCATCAAATTCCCTTGGTTCAGACAGTACATCAGCTGAAATATTCGTTGAAGGTAAGTGGTGAAATTAAAAGGTACTCGACACATACATGAAAGATAACTAAGCTGAAGTTTACTTTTGGTTGTGCATGTTAAGTTCACATTTACTTTGGTGGTATTTGTACTGTGTTTCTCAGCTTCCCTTTAATGCAATACGTTCTGAAGATTACATTGTATTAATTCAGCTATTTCAATGAATGATCCGAGAATCACTGGGTAGATTCCTGTTTGGGGTAAAAGGAAAATCAAAAATGTAAAAAGAGGAACAAGCAGAGTTTTTGGTATACAGTTAGCATTCAAGTAGCCTCTGTAAATAAAAGATTTAACTGGTTATACCAATAGTGATTTTTCAGGACAGCAGTAATCCCTGTGACAATTCTGAACTTCCTCCCAGTGCAATTAAATGTGACTGTCCCAAGTAAGTCCTCCTCAGTCATGGATCAATGTGCTGTAATTCTCCATATTTAGCACACTACCTTTAGTCAGGTTATAAGTCAGTAATACTGGTTTTGTCCAGAATCAAGTGACTATTTTAGTTATGTTTATAGTGATTATATAAATCTGATTTTTATTTTAATTAATGTATCTTCCAAACATTTTGGTAAGATCTTTTCTTTTACCAGTCTTGTAACTCATTAAAATTCATTTAATAATTGAAAACATAAATTAATACAACAAATACTTGTAACAAATCAGTATGATACTACATTAAAATGATTAAATTGCTTTTGATTAACAAAGCAATACGTTTTCTCACTATAATTTAGCTGAACAAAAGTTAATTACTTAGAAGGTTTCTCATATTTTTATGCTCACACCTGTGTTCTTCAGATATAATAGGAAAATTCCCAAGACTTTTTCTGAATCTTATGGATTCTGGTAAGATTTTTTCTTTGCAGAAGCAAGTATGATTTCAGAAATGCTCAAATATAGTGCAAATTCATAATGCTGTATGAAGTTATAACAACGAAAGCAGCATTAAAAACAGAGTAGATAGAAAGATAAATACAGTGAATAAGAATGAATTGTTTCGAGATCTGGTTAAGTCTCACTATGTGGAGTTGCTCTCTTGAACTTTCACAACATTTAACTTTGAGAGAGAGAATTGTACAGACCATCAGGCTCCTCCCTCATCATCTTTAAGGAAAGCAGATTGCCATACAAGCATCGTTTCGTACATTAAATCTTGATGACAGTGATGCCTCACATCTTCTGTGTAGCAAGCCCAGCCCCACAAGACCTGTTTATCCTTTACTCATGAGAACTACTTCCACATAGATTCACTTTGCTCACTTGACATCGCTTTTCTTTTCTTACCCTTCTATGCTTCTTGTGGTTTTGATTCTTGTAGTCTAAACTTTGTAAAAATAGGGTACTTGGGTCCCTGAGTTCAAGTTCTGTTTCAATGGAAGTCAATCTAGCTATACTGTGTGTATTGAATATGATTTGTCTATGATTTGTAATAGAAATACAGCTTTGCATATTTATGTACAAATCCTTAGAGGAATGATATGTACTGCATAAATGTCTAGAATAAATATTGCATTAAGTACCAGCAGGTATTAGAAGAAATTAAGACAATAGGAATAAATGCTTTCCTATCTTTGCTTCAAGTGAGTTCAGGATATTTCCAAACACATACATTATATTCCACTGGCAAGAAACACCACTATGTAAATGTTATGTATAGGTTAATATAAATAGTCTGAACTGTGGAAATAGTGGGTAGCAAGTTTAGTCTGGAAATGTCTTCCTATACTGAGTGCTCTCAATTAAGGTGGAAGATTTGTTATCTGTATATAAGCCATATGTTTGCTTAAGCTTTAAATGTTAACATTCAAGTAAATAAAATTATACATTTCCAGTAGAGTAGTAGTCAGCAATTTTTTTGGTCGTATTTGCTTCAGTATGAAGGAATTCAGCTAAGATCCTAAGGAAAACAGTTTTCCATTAAATAAATTGGCATGGACATGATTTCTGTAACTGTCTAAAGCACATTGTTGTGATGATTTAGCAGATAAGCTACTGTAGCTTTTCTTATTACAGAGAATTTTCAACACTATTATGATGCCTTATGGAGCACACTGCAAGTCACTTGAAGTGAAATGCAAAAGTAGCAGAGTTTTTCCTTTGGAATTTGAACTTAAATCAGTAAAAGACTATTGAATATACTTTCTTTTCCAGGTGCCAGTTCCACAGATTCAGAGAGTGAAAGTTTAATTTTCAAATCAAAATCTGGAGCTATGCCACAGTAAGTGTGCAAAATAGAACCAATGCTGTTCAAATTTTCTTAATGAGGCACACTGGAAAATCTTTGGTAGTTTTGGAACCAAATAAGAATCTGGGGTATATTTATGTGTGTCTTGTCTTTGTCTTCTTTCCTTTCATGTGATATAAATGTGCAGTATTACGACTGTAGATTTTATTAATGTGCTTATTCTGTCTGAGAAGTCTACCTCTACTTGACAATTCTTTGGTAATTATCAACTTTCCCTTTTTAGGAGCAGCTTAATCAAGTCTTTGTTTGTAATTGCCTAGCCACATGCCTCCAGAAAGATGCAGAGGTCTGGAGTTTAAAAAAAAAAAAAAATTTTTTTTTGTTTATATCGTATAAGAGTACTTTTTGCTAGGCTATGAAGCATAAATTACCCAAAGATTGTGTTCTACACAAGCTTCCTCCACAATTGATCCCTTCACTGACAATGACATATCTAATAATCTTATAGCCAAAATAAAAATATAAGATGGTTATGCAGATATGAGTGTATAATCAGCATGAGTTGGATAAAAATATTAAAGATAGTGAAAATGCAAGGTGGCTTATTGGGTACAAACTAACATTCTGATTTCATATCTTATAAACTGTTGTTTTGTTTTTCTTTCCCAGGGCCCAAAAGAAAACCACCTCTGTTTCTCTGACAATAGGACCGTCTTCACCGAAGTCTGGAGTCACCACAGCTGTAATTCAACCAATTTCTGTGCCAAGTCAGCAGGTATTTTTAGATCTTTTTAATTAGTAGAAGTATTTTAAATTTGATTTCAAAATTTTTAAGTCCCGAAAAACTCTGTCATTTGAGGAAATATATTATTGAACTACAAGCTTATGTTATTATAAGTGACAATTTAAAAAATTAGGTAGCTGTCTAACAAATGGGTCATAAAAGTAAATATACATAGATGTATCACCACAGCACGTGAGCAGTTGATGTGATAATAAAAAGTACAAAGGATGTCACAGAATCACAGAATCGCAGGGGCTGGAAGGGACCTCGAGAGATCATCGAGTCCAACCCCCCTGCCAGAGCAGGTTCCCTACAGCAGGTTGCACAGGTAGGCGTCCAGGCGGGTCTTGAATATCTCCAGGGAAGGAGACTCCACAACCTCCCTGGGCAGCCTGTTCCAGTGCTCCATCACCCGCACTGTGAAGAAGTTCTTCCGCATGTTGGTGCGGAACTTCCTGTGCTCCAGCTTAAGGCCATTGCCCCTTGTCCTGTCCCCACTGACCACTGAAAAGAGGTTCCCCACCTCCATTTGCCTCCCGCAGCTAAGATACTTATAAACATGGATCAGGTCCCCTCTCAGCCTTCTTTTCTCCAGGCTGAACAGACCCAGCTTACTGAGCCTCTCCTCATAAGGGAAATGCTCCAGGCCCTTTATCATCTTTGTGACCTTCCACTGGACTCTTTCCAGGAGGTCCCTGTCTTTCTTATACAGGGGAGCCCAGAACTGGATACAGTACTCCAGTCACTTAGTAGTGACTTGTTCCAATAACAAAATAATATAATTGTTAGATTAAATATTGCTATCTTTTCTCTGTGCCTTTTAGAGAAAGGTAAATTTTACTGTGTAGAAGATAAATGTAGAAAATTGGTATTCTTTAGCTTATGGTTTTAATGGCACTGTGAAAGACTTAGAGTTCACATATACATCATTAAATGCAAATGAAATTAAAATCTCTTAGATGGCATACAGTAGATTACTTTCCCTTCCTTTGTTTAAGCTTGGTAAAATTTTAGGTGCCTTGATTTATCTATCACATCATCAGTCAAGGAATATGATGACAAGATGATGCAGAGCTCCTAGGCTGCAAAGGACTCACTTGAATGATATTCACAGGTGTCAAAATATTTCAAGGCAAACGCCTGGGTACAAAGTTCTCATGGTGAAGCATAGAAGAATTTTCTACAACAGAGTGCAATAGCTATGTCACTTAGGTGCCCTATAATGAGTATACCACATTAAAATCATTCATTTGTGAATTTGTATTATTGCATACATATATACAGGTGATATTATTCAAACCAATATTCTTTGCATTTCACAGTATTGCTGCATTTCTTTGCAGGTCCAAAGCCCTACTTCATACTTGCACCATCTGGATGGAACTAAGCCTATCAATTCTGCACCCATTTTTACAAAGGTATGCTTTATCCATCATGGTTTTTATATCATACTCATGTATTCCAGAAGGAAATATCCAGAAGTTATATTGTAAAGCAGGAGTCTTTGATCATATTAATAATTTTTGCAGATTTCAGTAGGTAGGTCCTTTTCATATAAAGATTTTTAAGGATTTTTAAGATTTTCTGCTGCCAAGATAACATTCTTATGCCTTCTAGCCTGCTAAAATCGCTGTAGGAATTACATGAATATTCTATGTGTTTGCCTTATACCCATGACTATCCTCCACCGAGAAATCTTTGTAAAGTAAAACAAGATAAGCACCAACTGCACATCATAATCATGAAAATTCATCAGCTGTCAGAACAGATAACACAGTTGAGTATTTTTCTTTGAGAAAAAAATTCATCCAGTTATATTGCCCCCCTCCCCCCCAAAAAAAAAAAACAACCTATGTCAGATATTCTTCACTGCAGTATTTTGTTAAAAAATAAAATGTAAGGCTTGGACTTGGTAGAAGGACATTTTTTACTTACTAACTTTAAGTCAGCATTCATTTTCAGATGCATCTCAAATCAAACTTTAGGAATTTGGTAGACAGAGGTAACAGCAAAAAGCACAGCTTATTTCCCTGATTTGAGACACAATTTATAATTTTTTCATTGTGCCCTCCAGCCATCCTTTCCATAGCAGGAGCTATTATTTAATCACCCTTTGTTAAAGTTGAAATGGAAAAAAAAAAAGGTATGAGGCATGCTCCGAAATTAATGCCTCCTGATTTATGATGTTGGCCCACAACAGCAGAGGCAGATGTTGGTGGTATGGCAGTAGAGATTGAACCTTCCCACCAGTATTCTGTTCTGTTGTTGCCGTGTGACAGATGGCAGCAGAGGGACAGTCTGACACAATGGCATCTGACATGGAAGCGCATATGAAGCAAAGGAGTGGAATTGAATTCCTCCATACAGAAAAAATGGCACCCATTGACATTTATTGATGCTTGTTGAATGTTTATGGAAGTGACACAGTGGATGTAAGCACAGTGAGGCAGCGGTTGGTGCATTTCAGCAGTGGCAACACTGACACGAAGCCATGTTCCAGACGGCTATGCAGATTTTGATGAAAAGGTTCTTGTCCATTGCTGGTGAAAATGCACAGTTAACGGTGGTGACAATGTCAAAAGAGTGTTTTGTAGCTGAGAGTTTGCTCTATCAAATAGTGTTATTGTGCTCTTTGTTGCAGTTTCTATGGAAATAAACAGGAAGCATTTCTTTCAGAGCAACCTGTGTACTTCTGGTTATTACTTCACAAAAACTGTATGACTAAAAGCTCATATGGAGCAGCAAATAGTTTTGCCTAAAGAATAAGCCCTGTTCTCCACAGTTTTGTGTCTTCAACGTATCCTTTTCTCATGGCAGAAAAAAGGTCCAATTCTGTTTCTCAGAACTCTGCGCTCATACTGCAGTTATCATGGGAGAATTAATAGAGTCATAGAATCCTCAGAGTTGGAAGAGACCTTTCAAGGTTATCTGTTCCAGCTCCCCTGCAATGAACAGGGACACCTACAGCTAGATCTGAGTGCTCAGAGCCCCATCCAGCCTGACCTTAAATGTCTCTGGGGATGGGGCTTCCATCACCTCTCTGGACAACCTGCTTCAGTGCTTCACTGCCCTGAAAAAGTAAAAAACTTTTTCCTTAAATCCGATCTAAATCTCCCCTCTTTTTATCTGAAACCATTTCTCCTTGTCCTGTCACTGCAAAACCTGCTAAAAAGACCGTCCCCTTATTTCTTGTAGCCCCCTTTTAGATATCAAAAGGCTGCTATCAGATCACTCTGGAGCCTTTTCTAGGAAATAAACGAGGTACAAGGAATTAGACAATATGGTTGCTGCAAGGTAGGGAGACAGGAGGCAACTTCCAGTAAGAGGAGGAAATAGGAGAAGCATAGCCCACAGTCAGAAATGACCAAAACCGCACTGTTACCTCCCAGTCCTCATCTCTTTTCTCCCAGAAATCCAATATTAACTACTTTAAGCCAGTTAGTAAATATCAAACCAAAACCACTTTAAATACAGAAGCTCATCCAGTTTCCGGACATTTATTTGTATATAAACTTCAGCAAACCACTGAAAAGATTTTAGGTTTCCATGTTACAACTCCCTTATTGATTTGATTAAATAGAGATCTATGACTAGTAAATAGTGATAACTCTGAACTTCAGCCAAAGTTCAATTGTGTTGTTGCATGAAGGCCTAAAACTTTATTAATAATTGGAAACAGAATGAGACAGCCAGTACAGTAAAGAAGACTGCTTCATAATCTTCAGATGGATAACAAAGGCAAGAATAGTGGCTGTCTCCTGTCAACTCTGTTACTTAAAGTGCTGTGCTCTCCTTTCTCCTAGTGGTCTTCTTCAAAGGTTCTTCATATGCATGTAAGAATTTATTACAGCCATAATACTGCCTCAAGCTATACATACACACGCTAATATATCCTAATTGTATTTGTGTCCTTTACTATTGCTTGGGTGGTTGTAACTGGCTCAAAAGAAAAGCAGCTGTGCATAGTAGAGGTTGACCTGAAAGCAGTGCAGCTACTCAAGTCCATGTCAGTCACTGTGTACTTAATTGCAGAATTTTCATTTCAGAACTTTCACCTTGTGGAAGTAGGAGGAAAGATGAGACTGTATCTGCTTCTTGTGGTCTGAGGAATTAAATACTTCTACAATAGTGTATAATATACAGACTGTTAAGTCATTTTTAGCTGATGCATTAAATCTAATCAGAGTAAGAGTAATGTTCACAGAAATAGATTATTGCAAAAAAAAATGTAATGAGACAAAAGTTGAAACAAATGGAAGACTTTTCTTTTTTAGAGTGTAAGATGTTCCTGGTTCATTTGGACTGTGATTGTTTTATTTCAGGAACTACAAAACTCCACAGCATCTGAGGGACAAGTAGTGGTGTTGGAATGCAGGGTCAGAGGACCCCCTCCCATTCATGTTAAGTGGTTTCGAGAGGGCATTGAAATTCAAGATTCTCCAGACTTCAGAATTCTCCAAAAAAGTAAGACAATCTGAGGTAGCTAGTTCTGATATGGGACAGAGTGAGGACAGTGAATCATAGAATTGTTCAGGTTGGAAGGGGCCTTAGAATTCATCTTGTTCCAACCCCCCTGCTATGGACAAGGACACCTCCCACTAGACCATAATCATAAAATCAGTCTGTCAGGACTGAGTTTTGGATGGAGTCCTCTCTTCCTCACATTTCACTGATTATAACAGCTAATAGTAATAATTGAACTACTGCTACCAGTAGAGCATTTAGTCTCTTCTTTTGTAATGCCTCTGCAAACATTCTGCACTTGTCTACAAGATTTCAGCATATGTTCATTCAGTATATTGTTGTTTATTAGTGTAATCTCTAACACCATTTTTCTTGTTTGTTTTCCCTTATGTGATATGCAGAGCCACGATCTGCAACTGAACCTGGTAAGAATCATATGAAAAAATAATCTCTTGGTTCACTAGTTCTTTGAGTTTCTATTGAAGCCTTAAATAGAAAAATGTTTCTGCTGAGCATTGGTAATATGAAACTCCCTTAAAGACAATGTTTCTTTATCACACCTTCCATACTCTATACTGTGCTTTACATCAATTCCTTTATTAGTTAAACAGTAAATTCCACTTAGACCAGCAAAGAGAGCCCCACAGCCAAAACTTTTGAGCAAGTTTTATACTCAGAAAATGAGCAATTTGCATGCTACAGAGGGCAAAAAAAATCCCACAAAATTCCATTACTCAAATTGTACTCATACGAGTTTCATAACAGCCAACCACTAAATGCTGGTTTTGCCAATCTAGCTTGACAGATGTGAGCTGTCTTAAATGGAAATAAAATTTGATTCTCCAAAAGAAAGGCACAGTTTTTCTAGTCTGTTTTCAAGATAAAAGTTCTACATTTCAGCAAACAAAATGTGTTCTTCCATCTACCGGTTTTCTTTGTCTGCTTCCTTTGCGTGCCATTGTAGTTTCTTGAATAATAAGTAGATGCTAGGAGACTGAGAATGCCTGATCTTCATGTTAATATTTCTAAGTCAATCAACAGGTAGAAGAAGGGCAGTGCTATAGTCTGAGCCTGGCCTTAAGAGGGTGTCTGGTTGTGCTCAAATATGGTTGGATTTAGAGATTCAATAATGGAATGGAAACGAACAGAAAATGTTTTAGACCTGGCTGTTCCCAAAGAGTGTCTCTCAGCTGTGTGTGCATGTTCTGAACTTTGTGGAGTTGCATTGACGGTCTTTGAAAGGATAGGCACCTGCATGCTTGAGACAATAGGTTCAAATTCCATTGTGAGTAGTTGACTTAAAGGGAAATTATATATTTTGTCTCTTTCTAGAAGATTTTTTTAATGGACAGCTAAGTAATTTTCACTATTGTTAGCTGCAAGATTTGTGTAGCCTATCTGACATATTACTGTGATACAAGTAAGAATGTGATAGTTCGCAAAGCTAATAATAGTAACTATTAACTGAAACAAAGAAGAAGGTGAAATTCAGACTCCAACAAGGATCATTGGCTTCCTAGCCCTCTCACATACCATCATGTTGATTTTGCTGAATGCTCTCCTTCCCGTGTCTGGCTAGCTTGCAGACTCTCGGAGAGGATAACTCAAGATTATGATTCTGTTGTAACATAAGCAACTTTCAGCTATCTAAAATGTTTGAATTTTTCAGCTTATTATTTTGGATTCATTGAGCTAAGTGCTATTTCTGTAAGATTTGTGCATATCACTAGTGAAGTCCCTCCCCCCCTGCCATTGTGATAATTTCTACTAAGCCTCATTTAATAACGTGCAGCATCTTACCTTCCACTAAAATCAATGACAGTGCACTTGGCAGCTAATTTGTGTAGAAATTGGCTCTGTGCATGTGAAGGAGATGTAAATTAGTAAAGTTTGGGCAAAATGTTTTCTTCTGTTGTAAATGACAAGTTGTGTTTTGAGTATAATGCTAGTAGTAAGTTACACTATTTTTTAATATGTCATGAAGAGTCTTGACATTTCTACAACAAGAATCTGGGTGGGTTTCAGAGAAATGATAGGCGCAACACTGATTTATGGTGCAATTTGTATTCTAAGAAGACAGACAAAACAATACCAGCAGAGAAAATTTCTCAAATGCAAACATACTTCTGCTCAGTACTGATCATGAGAATGTATGCAAGACTGAGTAGGGAAATCAACATGCCTATGCTAGGAAAGCATTCATAATTTTGAGATTGCGTAATTTCTAAAATTATTTGAGTGTATATCTTCTGTGGAATTTTGCATAAACAAGTTGTAGTGGGACTTGAATTGCTGGTTGTGAACTGAAGGCCAGATGTCAAGAAATGCTTTACAATGTTCAAAAACATTGGTTATCCTTTGTTAGATCAGTATTAAGGATTTAAAGAAAAATGTTCCATGAACTCTCAGATAACTCAGATGAGGCAAGAATGTTCTCTTTGCTAGGGGTTTCTTTTTTTTTTTTTTGGTGGATTTTTTTTGTTGGTTTTTTAGTACATCCTATCTACCCTAATGTGTTTTGCACTCCTCTTTCTGTCTAGACAGAAATCAGTTTGCATCACAAATCTGATCAGACTGCTTTGTGAGTAGTTAGTCAGATTGCTTAAAGCCAACATCACAGTTTGTCTCATTACCTGCTCTGTACTTCTTTGTTTGACATTTTGACTTCATACTGATTGAATCCTTCAAAGAACAGGCTGCTTGAGAATGAGAAATCCCATGGAATCATTTGCCAGCTGTTGATATTTTGACCATTACTCAGCTGTCTGGAGTCAGCCACAAACTGTATTGAATTACATTAAAACAATTGTCTGATGGCATGTAAGAAGAAAACTATATGAAGTAATTTTTCTTAAATTGCCAGGGAATTGCCACATATACATGCTTTTTTTTTCCTTCCTTAAACACAATTCCATCTATGTTCACCAAAAACATCTCAAAAGACAATCATTTCTTTTGAATTGTGCTTTATTTTTCCCCCCATCTGGCTGCTGTGTCCCAAAGTTCCAACTCTAAAAAAAAAATAAAAATAAAAACCTCCCTTAGAAATCCCCCTTTCATTCTTGCGTAATGCTTGAAACTGAAAATATATGGTGAATATTACAAAAATCCTTCCCTGAAGAAAATTAATTTTCTGATAACTGATGAAATGCAAAACATAGCTTCAGTAAGTCAGCATGCACATTGGATTCTTGCGCAGTTTAGAAAACACAAAGGAACTATGACTAAGTCTGAACCCCTCTCACTACTGAGAAATAAAGAAGCACTTGACAATCTCAAAATTGACTCAAGGTTCCAAATGAGTTTATTTTCAGTATTTTTCGTTGTGGTCTGATCAACCAATGCATTATTGTTTGCCAATTATATTTTCAGTTGTACTCTTCTCTCCCAAGGTACCTACAGAGTCCTGTCAGTGACCACATCCTAGGTCTGACTGTTCCTGCTGCTCTTGCTTGTTAATATTTCTAAAACCAAAGAAAACCTCTGATCTTTTTTGTATGATGTGATTTAAGAAAAAAAGAAAAAAACACCACTTCTACGCCCCTTTAATTGAAAACATTTAAACTTATTGAGGTGCATTAATTTTCACAGCTATATTTCTGGATACTGTAATTTCTGTATCTAAGTATATACCTGACAACTTCAAACTAGCTGGCTTAAGTAAGCATCTACAGCACTAATTACCTCAGTATAAGCTTCAGCATACATTTATCCTTGGTGCTTCTGCTGCCTTGGTTTCTCCTTAACTCTGAACACTGACTAAAGAGACTGAAGGCCATACTGCCTTAGCAATATTCTCACTTACTGTACCTGAACTGGCCAGGTAACTTGCCATCTTGCATATTGACTGCATACACTGTAACCTAGGTGCTGTACCGTAAAACTGCATCAATTTGCTCACTATCACATTTGCTGTTCAGTATTTTTTTCCCCTCAGTATTTTGTAATTTGAGAGATCTTCAAATACAGTCAATTCTATATGTCTTTCAAAAAAACTTGTCCTTCCACTTCTTGAGTAGCATAAAGCCTATTAAATAGGCCAGAACTGCTGCATGACAGGGTAAAGGCGTATGTCCTAGTGATCATCAGTAGCAGGTAGATTAAATTCTTTCATTATTTACCTTGTTAAAAGTTAAGAGTGTCTACAGGGCTGAGATACTCCCATCTAATACACTACTCTGTTTATTCTGGTCTTCTCCATTTCCACAATTCCTCATTCCGTGCATCTCTAAGATACCCAGATACCTAAGTGACTAGAAGTTGCCTGAGAGGCATATTGCTTTGCAGTTAAACATCTCATGGCTGAGAAACAAGGGGGAGAATACAAGTCAAGTTTTCTGCGAGATAACATGGTTGGATAACATTTGGTTAGATTTTTGATATCGACCACCACTGTGACTATCCACTATCTGCACAGCAGAAAACTTATGGCTTTGAGCCTACTTGTATGGAAATAGCTTTTTTCATTGCACCATACTAAACAACTACTAAGAAAAGACCCTACTTCTTTCTCACCACTGTTAGATGCATTTCATTGTAGGAAGCTAATGATGACATTTGGAGTTGAAGGCACAGATATAAAAAATACTCTAACAGTAGTATAATACACAAGTATTCTGAAGTGAGCACATCAGTGATGAAATCTGTTAAAATGCAACAGATTTCTGGAGTTCACTCTTAGCAAAGAATATTCTTCCTAACAGATTCATGAGCCATAAAGGGAAGGGATTACTCTAAAATGTAATCTTTCATTCTAAATAACTGACAAAATAGTCGAGTACTTGCATGCCTAAGCATTTTACATGTTTCAGTGCACAGAGTGCTTTTGTATTCATTTAGTCAAGTGTTAAATATGTTTTAAGGCCCTGAGAACAACATTTCTGAACTGCTTTCTGGAACACATTTTTGTGATGAAATTGTTTGTCAGTTGATGATTACCGGGAAGTAGAACAGACATCATTTACTTCAGATCATCAGATTCTACTTAGCACAGCAACAGAAAGAAAACTAATTACCTAAGTCAGGATCTAAAACAAGAATGCTCAGAGCATTATGTATCCACATACTGTTATGAGTTCTTACTAGTATTCAAATTAGAATTTTATTTCTGTGATAAACATTTTAGCAATGACCCTGGATGTCAGCAATTCATTATTTGGATATAGGGACAAAACAACTGAAGAAAATGTTACATTGCTCCTGTTATTTTCATTACCAATTTAATGTCAGTTTCTCTTGTGGATATTACTGCAGTTTACCTTGCATAATTTTTCAGTATACTGCTTCAGTAAACAATATCACAGTAGAATCCATTAGAATTCTTTTATCACTGAAGAGTGAATATCTGTTCATCACGTGATCATACTTGCAGAACTGAAAGAACAGTATGAATCAGCTGTGCTGTCTGGAAAACAGGAGTTTCACAGTAAACTAGAATGTCCCACATATCAGATTGCATCCCCAGAGCCATTTCAATCCAGGAGTACACACGTGCTTAAACTGCTTACAACACACCAAGACAAAAAAAAAAAAAAAAAGCTGATCTCAGTAGTTCAAAAACTAGCTTGTGTTACCCATTACTTTCCTGATAAGAGCTTTCATGAGTCATTAATCTTCATCTAGGTCAGATAAGATGCAATGTGCTTCAGTATTACTAGACATGCCTTTTGCAGCTACACAGAATGACTGGCTTATGTTGCCAAAAAAAAACAACAAAAAAAACATGTTCTGCTGTCTGAAAGTCATCTCTGTGCCAAGTCTTTAGTCAGTCATTCATTTTTAGCCCATTTCAGTACACTAAGTTCTTGGATACATTGTCATTTATAACGGGAAAAATTCCATAATTTTTTAAACTGTCTAAATGAGACACTGGTTTGCCCATCCACAATGAGAAGAAAAACCTACTAGAAATTGTTTTCATTGTTTAATAGAAAAGAAATGAGGCTAGACTTGCACTGAATAATTTTCATATGAAAATTAATGGAGTCTAAAACATTTAACTGCATTTTCAGGTTGCTTTTATTAGCTATACTCCACTATTTTTTTTTTTTTATAGTATCTGGGATTCCATGTGAATGTCCCCAGCCTCTCCTCCCCTTCTTTAAAAAAATGAAATAGAATTCTATTAAACTTTGAAATATGTTTTGTAATCAAGTGCTTTTCAATGATTGGTTTTGAGGCTAGAAAATGAGCTTAATCAAAAAGAAACTCCTGATTAATCAAGGAAACATGACTTAACAGTGTCCAGGACTAAAATTATGTAGGCATCTTGTGTAAGATTGTTTGGATTAGCTATATTGCAAGCCTTTGAAAAAAAGATTAGAATACACTTACAGATAAAATGAAGTGAATTCTCTAAAGAATTTGGAAGAAGTCTGCGTAGACAAATATGTTCATGATAAATATATTGAATTGTTTTTAGAGAATATTACCTTGAGACTCAACCTGAAATACAAACAACCTGGCTTTCAGAGAAGTTTTCTGATTGGAGCCCTGCTAAAATCAAGGCAGGCAGCATATGATGTGAAGGCATATCAAAGTAGAACAAGCATTTCAAACAGCTCCAGAATGTTTGTGTCCCAGACTTGTAAAGAATTTCAGAGGATGCTGTCTCATCCCGTGTTTTCTATGCATCCAGCCCCCCTCCCCCACCTTGTTCAGAGACAAACCTTTCAAACTCTACATAAGTGGCATACTTGGTACATCCATAGCTTCTAACTCTGGTCAATTTACATAGAAAAGTTAATTGGGAGTGATGATAAAATACTTTGACTTTACAGGGAATGGGATTTGATCTGAACTGTTTCATTATATAGAAAAAATTTAAGGGAAAGTAGCAACGATGTGATATTCATACTGATGTCATGATTTACATAGATTCAAGAAGAGCTTGCAAGTATTAATTGCATATAGAAACTGATAAATTGATTTGTATGAATTAGTACTTGTACTGCATAAAAATATTGCATGTGTAAAATGACTATGCAGACTTGTAATTGGAAAATTTGTTCAAGGCAAGCCCTTTTTGAAGACCTAGCTTGGTAAATTTACTTATTTTATATACAAAAGTGATTTTCACTAAAATCATGTCCTTTGGAAGCCCAGCATTTGTCTAACAAGCACTTTTTAATAGCATTCTTCTAACATGCAACGCAAAGAACATTACATGGTTCCTTAAGTAGTTTATAATGTGGTTTATTTTTCTGTTTATTTCCAGAAGAGATATGTACTCTTGTAATTGCAGAAACTTTTCCTGAAGATTCAGGACTTTTCACATGTACAGCAACAAATGAACACGGTTCAGTGACAAGCAGTGCACAGCTAACTGTCTGCTCAGGTATGTGACAAAAAGGAAGAGAATGGTTTTTTTAATAGGACTTGAATAATTCATTTACCCAACAAGTCTACTTCATTTGTAGAACAGGGCTGCCAGAAGACAGGGGTCCCTTTTTTAAGCTCTCCTTCTCACTCTACAAATACTCCTACATTTCCTGTCATACTGACTGATATAACTTGAATATATAAAAATTGCAGTTGGATGGGGGATGGATGAATGTGGTTTTGTTTATTCTCAGACAGCATGAGACTGATCTCTAGAAATCTATTCCAAAAGCTCAACTACTAACTGAGAGAATGAAACATCATTTCAACATTGCTTCTCTCGAGCTGATAGCAAACAAAAGGTGTTAGGCAGCTAGCATGTTGCTAATAAGACTAATAGTAAAACATTGCATCCTTTAAAAAAGGAAAAGAAAAAAATTGAAAGAAAATACCATATAGTAACCCTAGCAAATAAGTTGAGGTGTTGTGTAAATGCATGTAACTGGTTTTATTTTTATTTGTCCTAAACTTATTGCAGAGAAAATACGTATACTAAGAAAGCTTAACTGAATTCTATTTGAGTCAAGTGATTACAAAGCTAAAAATTTGACTTCCCCCAGTGATAGTATTGACGCACACTGTCAGCCTACAATAGTCTCTGACATCTCTTTCTAACTTACACTCTTGTAAAATGGGAGAAAGAGCTACCTGTCAATATTTATACCACTGTTTATAAATCATACTGTCAACCTCAGATTGTTCAAACTGAATGTTTTTATTGGCTCACTTCCTAGTTTAGTATTTTTATTCATGTAAGCTACATTTTTAAAGTGTTTACCACAAGCTTGGTAGATGCTTAAGCATTAGGTTTCTGGGACTAGGTGGCAGCAAAGCAAAATGAAAACAGATAAAACTGTGCTCCTAAAGGTGGCATTTGCCTTTTGTAAAATACAGAACTGTGTTCATATTGTGTTTAGTTTTGACATGGGTTTATATACAGACTGTTGTGGAATGCAGTAACCCAACTGCCATTGTAAACACACTATATATGCATATATCCTTCAGCATTTTAAAATAATTTGTTTTTAAAATGATGCTAAGGCTCTAGGAAGAGGAAATATTGTTTTAACTGTTGCTACTTCATAGTATGTGGCTATCATTTAGTGGCTGAACTTCTGGAACAGGTTTAGAAGTACCTAGAACATCTCTTATTTTGGAAGTCAACAAATGAATAGCTAGTCACATATGTAATTCAGGATATATTATCAATAGATCTAAAAAAATATCTCCACAGAAGCAAAGTGATCTCACTTTTAACAAGCTCATTATACAGTATGCCTGTACCATCTATTTAATTCATAACTTGTGTTTTGCAAATGAAGAAACAAAACTACTTCAGACAGCTTCTTTGCAATCCCAGGCAAAATATTATAGACTCTAGCAATAAACATACAAAAAGATTTCATAGAAGTTTTGACTCACACAACTGATGACAGCAGTCCCCCACTCAAATGATGTGCCACTACAGAATAGTAGATCTCAGAGAAAAAACTGCTCCTTTCTGTGGCTGGCCCTTAAATGAGCACCGGGCAGCCCTACCCTGGGTCCACCCCTTCTGGGTGAGGGGAGCACAGGTGCAAACAATTTGCCTGTGCTCCCCAGGCCAGCCACAGCCCTTCACCAGGTGCTTAATTACAGATTCAAGCCATGACCTAACAGTTCCCCTACAACTTGCCAGAGAGATATTCTTTTTGATTTCTTTTAGCCAACTCTGAAAGCTCTAGTCATGGGTTGTTGATGAGGGAATCCAACAGTGATGATTTCCACCATTTCCCACCACTTCCTCCAGCTGAAATTACCTCACTTGAGCTTCCTCCTAAGAAACACATAGAGACCCACCAAGCAAACAACGCTGAATTGAAATCTGGAGTGACAGCTCTTCAGCTAGAGCTCAATTCATCAGAGGAAAAAACAAATGGTATCCATCCCATTAATGCAGTAAATGGAATGATTAACAGCAAGCCAAATGGTGATAAATCCATTTCATCTCCACCTGTCTTGCTTTCACCTGCAAAGGAGCCACCACCTGTCCTTGCTAAACCAAAGCTGTGAGTATTTAGTTTTGCTTTGTTTTCATATAAACTTATTATCTGTTGAAAGTAAATTTTTGCCTGGAGTAAGTTAGCGTCGGGCAAATAGTGTACAATGACTAAGCCTTTCCCTTGAACAATCTCCTTATTGCTTCTTATTGCTGTAATTTGTGTCCCAGAGATCTGAGTGCATAGTTCTTTCTTGTAGTGCTACATGAAAGGGAAGTGTATTGTACACACCAAATTCTATAGATAATTTTAAGATAAAGTTGCAAAAAAGCAATAAGTACTAGCAGCTGCTGTTCTGCACCTTTTTCTTTTGTCACTGTACCTAAATGTCATAGTGGCCTGAGATTCTTGCATGTTATTCCTTTTTCGACAGCAATTAGCCATATTTATTCTGAATACTCTTGTTTTTGTAGTCAGTGGATATTCAGGTGTGTAATGGGTGTGTAACTTCTTATATTTAACATGTAACACATTCTGCTGTTCTCCTATAATTGAAAATGAAAAGCCCAAGGAAGGGAGAAATTTGTGGAAAAAAAAATTCAGCACGTTTTTATCTTATCTTTTTTATCTTATGTTAGTGATGATATCATTTTTATCTTACGTTAGTGATGTTTTATCTTATGTTAGTGATGATACTATACTTATGCAACAGTAGTTTTATGCTGTTAATTTATAGTTTGATTTTAGCACTGGGCAAATTCCACTTTTCCATCTCTCAAGAATTTTTGCAGTGTGACAAAGGAACTAAAATGCTGTTTTATTTCACTTTAATCAGAAAGGATCGTTAATTATTTTTTTTAAGAAGCCTCAAGTATGATTTTCAAGCTCAGCAAGGTCATTTCCTAAATTGCATGTTTTCACAAAATATCCTGGAAAATATAAAAATACTGGCTTCTTAGCACTTATGTACTACATCTTCCTGATCTTAGGCATACAGAAACACATCTGAGGGAGAGAGTTGGCAGGGTTCCCTTTCTGCATTCACCACCTTTTTCTTTCGGTCATTGTCATTCAAAGCAGCATCTGACAACTGCAGAGGAGGAGGAGTGGAAGAAGTAGGAAGACAGAATGATGGAAGAGTAGTGTATATATATGGTGGTGATTGCATACATGGGAGGGAGTTTGCTGAGGATGGCAACTTGCAGATGATGATGATGATATGTGGTGTGGAGTGACCCAGATGGTTCTCTGCCCATCATATCTGTTGCAAGACCCATTTGTGAGGGAAGGAGATAGCAGCTCCAGCAGAGTACTTAAAAGCAAGTTTCACTCCAGAGCTTCTTCCCAGAAGTGATATTGCCCTAGATAAGGAGAGAAAGCTGTGTAATAGACTTCCCATTGTAATTTGTTTGCTCCTAGTTCTGCAAAATTTGTTTTTAAAAATAGGGTGAAAATCACTGTCTAATGATTCACCACAGATGTTGAACTTTATCTAGCAAAAACAAACAAGAACAGTTTAAATAGTACTGACTAGCAGAAGGTAATAGATACCTTAACCAAGTTGGAAATATTTTCATTTTGAGCTCAAGATAAAAGGTTTTCTTGGTGCTTGAAGGACATAATCTTTATCTGAAAGAAGACAAAGCAATTAGTGGTATTAAAATGAGAATGAGTGGCTCAGTCACTTAGTTTTTAGAGTGACATCATGACGTTTTTTTACCCAAACTTCTTCAATGCAGGCCACGGTGGTGCAGAGGAATCTGGATTTTTGTTTCTACTTAGTCATGAAATCCTCTGTGAATTAGACTGCTTTTTACTATTGAAAAGGACATGTTGGAATGGCTAAGAAGACAGGTTCTTAAACATAATATTAGTACCAACTCCAGAACTTGATTAATTTTTGCAAGTCCAGTAAAATATTGCTGTCGGGTTAGATGACAGGGTAACTCTGTTCCAACTGCTGTGACATTACAGTTTCTGTACATCCTTTGAACAGCGCAGCATGGAATATATGATAAAGTATATTTAGAAGAGGTTAACTGTTATAGTAGAAGATTACACTTAGCGTGCTTCAGTAATGCACGTGCTGCTGGGAAGAGCAATGTCCTTACCAGAGCAAATATTGTAAACCAGGTCTCCTCTGCAAAATAAAAAGGGGAAAGTTGTACTGAATTTTTTTTTCTTTTTTTTTTTTTTTGTCTTGCCTTAACCTGTGCTTGGACCTGGATTAAGTGGGTCCCAATACTTCATCTGTTCACTTCTTCATTTAAACCAAAGACTGTAATGCAGCCACATTACCTCATCTAGTTGAAGACTGCAGCCCAAACGTAGTAACTTTGTAATTTGTCGTATCTTGGTTTCTTTTGAGGGAGGTTTTGATCTGTGCTGGGCTACAGCACCGCATGAGAATGAATTCATCCTCATTGACGGAAGTTCAAAGTTGTAATTTGGTGAAAATAATTTAATTTGGTTAATCAAAGTTTATAGAGAAATAGCAAGTACATTTTCTATTGTAAGAGGATATTTGAACCATTCTTTGAAAATTCAGAGATACTTGTATCATATGATGATCTAGATAATACTAGGTATGATATCATCATGTGATACTGGTTTATAATCTGGATTAAATTCTGTGTTCTGCATCTAGTATAGCAAGTGCAAAGCTCGGTTGCCTTTGTAGAACACTTTCACTTTGTGCTTTGTAAGCTCAACTTTGCTGCTGACACGAATCACAGTTTAATTCAAAGGCTTGTGGAATTTCTTCTATCAGCTTTTCCCTGACTACCTACAGTCACATGGATTTGGGAATAATGAGCTGGTTTGGGTTTGGAATATTTTTTATTACTCTTTTAGTTTAACAACAAGAAGATACTGAGTCACTTCTTAAAATATGAAATGTATTTGCACCTTGGCAGTGTTGCTGTAACCAACAGCTATAGATAATAATGATTTACAACAGTTCAGTCCACCACCAGAGTTGGCATGCTGCAGAGAGTCACTGCTGTTGTTTTCAGGCTTGAAAAGTGTTTGAAAAGCCCTAAAAAATACTCTGTGGTTACAGACAGTGAAGTTAAGTAATCCTTTGAGCCATGCTAGTTGCTACCTCACTCTGGTGCTGAGATTACTTAAAACAGAGTTGAGTATGATAATATATAGAATTTACTACTTGTTACTGGAAAACAGTCAATATCAAGTGCTGTGTTAACGAGGAATTTAGAAGACAGTAGTGCTAAATAATTTTAAAAGGCATAATATTTTATCATGTCTTGTTTGCAACATGAGTCTATGTAGTGATAACTGTTGAACTGAAACCAACAAAAAAAACAGATTTCTGCAATTTTGATCTCTGCTGCTATGGCCTGTTTGAGGAATGTCCCCAGAATTCCTCAATTCTGTCTCTACCAATTCTCTATGGCAATGTTTCTTGCCATGAAATGAAAGGCAGGTATTAATTTTTGTGAAAAGAAGTAATATAGAATATTTTACAGTTTATGAATTTATCATTAATATTTCAACAGATGGACGTTTGGTTTTTTTCTGAGTCTTTTGATCCTTAGAAATGTATTCAAAAGTCTTTTTACTTAAAAAAGGAGGAAAATACACATTTCAAAAGATGTCAAGCAGTTTATATGTGACATCAGTAACAGTTTAGCGGTATAGCTGAGCAAAAATGAAAAGTACTTGTTAATCAATATAACAGAGAATATAATTAAAAATGTTTCTTAAATAGAGGGAGTTTATCTGGTGACAGTGTATGAAAGTCACTGCTGTGTGAGTAGATGGAACATCCTTAATTAAAGACACTTGTTTTCACACTGGATGTGAAAGTAATACCATTTCTTGAGCTAAATTATTGCTTCTGCCTCCATGCCTCTGCTGCTGAGATTTGTCATCCGTAGTTTCTTTTGTTGTGCAGTGCCCCAGACATTTTTACAAGCAGATGCTAGTTCTGTCATTTCTTGAATGTCTTCTGTGCCCTTTGTTAAAATGTTTATTTCACTATTTTCCACCCTTCACTGGAATTATTCTTCACTTGATCTTCCTGACAGTAATTTGCTTATTTTTAGATTTACATGTACTTCTCATCATGTACATTCTGGGGCTTTAGGGATCCTGTAAGAAATTATTATACCTTTAATAATTGTTAGATATACACAAGTAGTAAGTCACTATTTAGACCAGGTCAGGAGCAGTTAGAAAAGAACACCACGTGAGAATAGCCAGCAATCCAACGGTTAATGCCTGGGAACAGACGAAAGTCAGGTGTAAGTCTTTAGTCAGCCTAATAGAGCCTGGGGCACTGAAGCTCCCAGAACACACAGCTGGCAGCTTTGAAAGCTTCAGGTTTGTTCTTATGCAGAGGAGCACCGCTTTAGGGATGGTGAGAAGATATGTGATTTAAGAAAACTGTTTTCTATTTAATTTTACTAATGTGTGGATTAATGTGATTTGCTTATGCAGCCTAAATTAGGGAAGAATGATGACGGGAATGCTCAGCTCGAATGTTAAGCACTGATTTACACGATTTTTTAAGTTATTGCATCTTCTGATGAAAACGTGGATAGAAAAATAGGTTGTTCTTGTGTAGAGATGTGGTGCCCTAATTTGTATGAAACAAGAAGTAATGGAGAGCCTTTCTAAACTGTAGGAAAGATAAATAATCCCTACATCTTACGTGATTTAGCACTGAATTATGTCTTGGTGGATTTTCTGTATTTCTCCAGTAGTTTTTTTTTTTTCCTTTGAAGTAGACAATAATTTTGAATTAGAATTGTCGAACAGAAATATATTCAGGATTTATTTGCTGGAGTAAAAACATGGAAAATGAAAGCTTTGTCATTATAGAAACGAGAGAAGAAAAACAACAAAAAACCACCATTGTTTCTGATAGAAAAAGGGAGAAAAGTACTGTATCAATGAAGTTTCCGTATTCCTTAAGGATGAACAAATTGAAAGTTGTGAACATTCATGTCATTTCACTTGGAAATGCGCAAGATAATGTCCATCTGTACAGGAGAATTGTCGCACACTTGTTTTTTCTGAGAAGTGATGATCACAGTAAGCTGTAACTTTGCATTTGTGAGCAAAGGTCCATCCAGGGCCACTTTAGCTTCACCTGCAGTGCTTTTTCAAGATCCTTTAGATCCTTACCTTGCTAGTAAGGCCTATCCACAAGAACGCTTTGATCTAAATCTGTTTTCTACTGTGGTGGAAAGAACTAATGCTGATATGGAGGAAGAAAGAACAAAGAACACTTCTAAAAGGATAATTCTTTCCTGGGGAACTGGAGGCAATTTAAGCATGATTTCTCTTATGACACATAAGACCCAATTTTCTTGAGAAAGCTGGATTGCCTGTGCTCAGTTTGTTGACATTTGTATGTAAAAGTATGTAAATACCATCACATAAGCATTATGTACCATAACTGAGTTGCATCAAGCTAAATCAGCTATAACGGAACTGCACGCACCTGAAGAGATATTAAACTATTTCAGTTTCACCTCAAAATAGAGCTTCCCATCCTATACTAATCACATGGATCAGATGTTGTATGTTAATAATCTATTTGTTCATACTACCCTAAATTCTGTTTTATAATGCAGTTTTAGTCTCAGTGACTTTCATGATTCCTCATTTAGAAACTTAAAGCCATGTGACAGTGAGGCAACAATGTGTTTCATATTCCTCAAAATACCCATGAACAACTTGAATATTGAAATGATGTGCTGGTCTGTCTGCTGTTAACAGCAGCCTCATCAAGCAGTAGAATGCCACTTTTTTGTTTCCATTCCTACATGATTTTAATGAAAACATAACAACGCACAGGAGCTTAAAATCAAAGTTGTAAATATAAATGATTAATCCATTTTTTGTGCTGCTTCTGCTTTCAGCTGCTTCAGCTGCTCACTTCAGACTAAGGAATAACATGATCCAAAAATGGTAGCAGTTACTGCTGAGAAATTTCCTTTTTACCAATGCTTCTATCATCATAGTGTTCAAGGGTACTCATAAACAAACTTTAGGCCATTTTAAATCTGCAGCACTAGAATTCTGAAACTCATTGTAACAATAGATAACCACAACAAGAAAGGTTAAAGGTAGGTGATAAATGCATTTTTAAGTTTTTTTTCTTTCTTGTCCTGGCAATAATGTTTCCTGACCTTTAGTAAGTAGAGAGAATTAGCTGTACATCCTGCTTACATAAACGCCAATTAGTATTTTAACAGGAAGAGTCAAACATCCTTGAACAAGTCATAAAATATGCATATGTAGTGTACACCCACTCAAAACTGTAGTGATGTGTGTGCTGCTAGCAAAACGTGTGTGCAGGACTTCTGTGTTTTTCACGTTTTTATTTTAGCATTGAAAGTAATCAAGGCTGTAGGATAAACAGGGAAATGGAGGAAAATGAACACAGGTCTAGCTACTGGTTTGTGTGTGAGCATTTTAAGTTTTTAGTTAAACACATGCTGTAAGCTTGTGAAAATTGTTAGTGCCTTCAAAAGGTGGTGGTCTCCCTTTCTTTTCTGCCTGGCTGTTGTTTCATTTCTTTGTTGCCTCTCTCATACCTTCATTGCCAAAGTAGTGCTACCTCCACCTCCTTCCAAGATACCAAGACTAGGCTTTTTTTTCCTTCTAAGAAGCAAGTAGAAATCAGAAGCTCAGCCTAAGTGCTAAGAACCTTCTTCATTTTCAACCGATGCTGAAAGTGTTTGCAATCCTGTGGATGCAAAAATGGTGGACACTGTTGTGGAATAGCTATGGCAAAGGTTGGGGGACAGGGATTGTGCAGTTGGGGTTGTTTGCTTTGTTCTGTAATAAGGTTTTAGATCAGTATGCTCAACAGACCAGGAGTTTATGGTGCACCTTTGAACAAGAAAATAAAGGAAGAAATGTACTATCTTTCTGTAAAAACAGCTTATGGTAGCCTTACAGTAGTCTTGGACTAAAAACATTGAAATGAAGCATTCTGACTTTTGAAACATAGTAGATTCTAGGAACTGATTGGCAGTTCTGTTATGAAGTATATGATGTGACTTTGAGTAAGATTTACATATAGAAATATAATCCTTTTTTTGTGAGATTGTTATACATAGCATTCAGAACTTTGCCTTGGTGTAAAGTTTGGGTTCATAGATAGGATTTACTGTATTCTCAAATATGGAAAAAAGCACTGGTGAAAACATTAATAGATTAGAATTCTTCACCCAGGTGGGAGGAAAGGCTGTAATCATTTGCAGCCTTCTCATATCAATGTTGAGCTGACTTCTCTCGTGGACTTGTTAAGGGGGGGAAAAAGTAATGAGCCTTGAGGAAGGTTTGAGCACAAGAAGAAAGTTCAGCAAACTTTTGCTGTTTACACTGTATTTGCTGTACATAGATATATAGCTATACATGCTCTACTGAAGGGAGTTTCTCCTAGGCTGTTATAGACATATGCCATCACGTACCAAAAATCTATTGAGATTGAGCATTAAAAAAATAAATAAGAAGTCATTGAATAACAAGATACCCCAGTGCAACAACTTTTCTATGGATTTGACTGAGTCTGGAAAGAATCCTTTTTGAAGAAATCGTTATGTGCAGTTTAAGGAAAAAGTCCTGTGCATTGGTAGTTGTGGGTTAAGTGATAGTGCTCATTTCATCAAGTCCCTAAACAAGAAAATCTTGCACTGTAGAAAATACTGTTTGATCATGAAATGTGCAACAAGAAGCTTTTAAGAAAAATAACTAAAATGTAGTTGAGCCTTATCTTGCATCAACTTCAACTCTTTAGAAGACGTACGGCTAGTCTTCATGAGCTGAAAACACGAGCATTGGCATCTTCTGCCAGTGTTCATTTTCTGTGGCATTTTGAAAATATGTTCAGAAGAGTCAGGGTAGATAAATGTTTTACAAAAGGAACTTCATATCTGTACAATTTCTGATGTATTATAGGCACTTCAATAGTCGATGGTAGGTGTAAACATAATTATGTGAATATTAGTTGGGGGAACGAGCAGGCAGTTTACATCATTCAAACAATGAAAGTAGATACAGGTGGCAATTCTGTCTGAATGGAACTCTGAAGCTACATGACTTTGGCTTGAAATCTGCACCAAAATGAGGTCTGATTAGTAATTATTCTATCATTCTTTCCTTCAAGAAATGTAAAAGCATAACTTGAAGATTTAACAAAGTAATTTCTTGATGGCTTATTTATTGCATACTTTTTTGTATCATATCTACATTCAAAAACGTAGCAAAGTTAATGACACGATCATATGCTGGCTACTCTCAGAGTCCCAGCACCTATTATTAGGGTGTCCTCTTTGTTTAACAAACCTGTTGCTTGAACTTACTTATTGCAGAATTATCTAACCATTTGCAATTGATCCTACCAATCTTTCTGCAGTTGGTCTTGCCCATGCTTTAAAAATTTCTCTGCAAAGCTAGGAGCTCACACTTGGGCAAAGGGAATTTCTGGACAGGATGCTACAGCTTATGAAGTTTAATCATAAACTTACAGTTACATAGCTACTTGTTTTTATTATTCCTCTGTTACCTCCTGACATATGCCAATTTTTTATTGAAGTGATATAATTGGCTGATGGTTTTCAAGTTGCTTCCAACTCTTATTATATTGCAAAGCTTTGTTGTTTCAAGTTTGATTCCTTGTCCTCAGATTTATCTTCCATTATATTTTGCATTTGCTTAACATTAATTGTGTTTTTGCTTTTTGTCCCATGTCAAGAAATGTCTTCTATTGAGGAAAAACAGGAGGTTAGAACTCAGTAGCGTTCATTTCTGTCTCATTCAGTATGCTTGCTATAAATCTTTGGATGAAGAATTTCCTTGTGCTAAGTGTTTGTCATATGCAGAGTCAATAGAGGTACCAGGGTTTAAAAATACTGACATACCAGACATTTAAAGGAATATTCTTAGTTTATCTACTCAAGCAAATGCCCCAACTAAATAGATTAGAGAACTGAGCAAGAGAAGCAGGTCCTATTCTGCCAGCCTTATTAAACATTGTTTTATGCCATAAAAAACCCTTCTGCTATCACAGAGACTTTCATGGATGTAAGAACAGGAAAGGCTTATCCAGTGGAGGGAGCTGTGTTGCTTGGGTAGATAGATTCTGTGCAGGAGTCAGCTTAACACTTCTAGGAAAAAGACTATAGTGAGAGCCAGGGGTACAGACCACTTTCAGAGACCTTGTTCATGCCCTAGCAGAAATACTACTGAGTGGGAAGCATGACTCTAGTGTTTGGTTGTGGAGAGAAAGCTGAATATTAATTTTAAAACTAGTAGTAATGAAGGCAGAAAAGACTCCAGCGCTCAGGGCAGGATTTCACTCAGTGTTTACACAGAACATTTCAAAGGGTAGTGTAAAAATGACTCTTGGGGGTTCTTGGGCTGGCCATTGTATCAAGTAGAACAATTGTTTACTGAAGATATAATCACCTTTTTGTTGTCTGATAGATGTGGTGATACAGAATATGTGTGTGTGTATATATACGTGCACTATATATTATATATTTGTGAGTGCATGTGCAAATATATATTAAAAAAAATTAGCACTTAGAATACTCATGCATGTTAACTTGTGCCAAGCTATGTTTACTTGGAAAAGTGAATGGCATGCGTGAAGCTAATGGAATCAGCACCCTAGTAAATGTCTCAGATTTTTGCTCACAAGATGAAATTTAGGCAACAATCATATGGCCTCTTTAAGGCACTACATTTTTGTTTCTTTCAACTACTTCCCTGTTATTGCTCATTACAGTTTTATTAAAGCAGATCTGTGTGATGTTTGGTAATACATGCTGTATAAAAATCACATTTTTTCAGGAATGTGAAGCATCAGCTCACTACAGCTTGAAATCTGTGTTTTAATCTTCACTTCGTTTGTCTTTCCATGGGCAAATTACTAGTTTATTGCACATTCATTGAGATTTGTGTTTTATGCCATGTGGTTTTTAAAACAGAGTAAGATTATGCTCTATGTTTTCATCTTCTAAGGTCAAAGCCTTAGGCTCAACCACGATGGGTGGGATGGTAGAGAAGTGTGGAAGATACAGATGTTAGGTCCATAATTCATCCTCGTGAAGGTGTGGGATCGGTCAGCATCTCTGCTGGTAAAGATCATCAGCTGCTCTTCTACTCCGCTTGTACTTCTGGCACAGCCAGACGCGGCTAATCAGGGCCACCAAAATAAGATTCATCCCAAAATTACGCAATTCGTTTCCCTTCAAGACTTTTCAAACTGGTTCCTGGCTCTTAGCGATACATTGCGTCTCTTGACTTGACTTTTGCAAAAGAGACAGACTTCTGTCAGGATTCATAATAAATTTGAAGATTGTCTATAAGATTATAACCAAGGTTACAATGTAGTAAGGAAAAATAACAAGTCAGAGGAGAAAAACATGTTTGCAAATGAAAGTACATTCAAAATGACCTTTAATATCTTGACTCCCTAGTCTTCAGCTCTCTGTTGGACAGAGTTGCCTGTGTTTTTGCTTATTTTATACAGTTGATAAATATCAATCCATTTGAGGAATGCTGATTTGACAATCAGAGGGTGATAGCAGCAGCTGAAAACTGTATTTAAGAAAATGGGTTGAATGCCATTAAAATCTGTTTAACGTCTTCAGTTAAGCAATAAGAAAATATTAAAGACTGCGTGAAGAAACTTACTCAATTAAACATGCCTGATGCAGTTCACAATGATTCAAATTCATAGTAGTTTCAGTATATTAGTACTGAAAACTTACAAATATTTAGTATTTTCCCTTAGTGTCATTCGTTTCAGTGAAGTGAATTGCATCCAAGCGGTAGCCGGCTCAAATTCTGTCGTAGCTGTCAATGTATTTCTGCAGTGAAAAGTGGAGATGGGGAGATAGTGGTAACAAGATAGAGGAAAAATTTCTCTTGCTAAGATTATCGTATGGAAAGCTTTCATAGAAAGAATTGAAAAAGTGATATTAAAGAAAAGTGTTTCTTTGATTTCTCTTTTTTAAAGACTTTTGTTAAAAAAAGAAAATGGTCACAGCAGAAACAAGCTGAAATAACTACAGCTTGAAGTTGCTTTTCCTTCACTCGCTTTCTCTCAGCTGCTGTCACTCAGGTGCCTTCTTGCACAGATGCATTCACTCCTGTCTCCCGTGTTCCTTCTCTCCTCCTGTTACTGTGGTGAAAAGCCTTCACAAGTCCGACGATGAACCACAACTCATGAAGTTCATCCCTTCGATCTAAGCAGTTTTGTGTTAATTGTGCTTTCGTGTTTTCATGAGGCCTCCAAGGTTTCTCAGCTGAGTCAGAGAAAAACTCAGAGTATATCTCCCACTTCTCATACAATAGCGTAAGAGTTGTTGCAGGAACTCCTTTTCTTATTTGTAAATTCTGGCTTATAATTTAGCTGCTGCATTTCAATTTCCTCCTTGAAGGATTTAAATATTTGGATGATTCTGACAGATACGTAAAAGGCAGGTCAAAATATTTAAGTTCTTAGTGGGGAAAACCTTGAAGGGAGAGGATAAATCTTTAAGTTTTCAATTAAAAATTTCTTATGAAGAGGTTTTGTTGAAGGCAAATGCTTCCAGTGAACTGATGATTTTGTTGCAATATTTAATGGTTATACTGGTCTGATTTACTGCTATTGACATTACGAGGCCATGTATTCAGGGTTTTCTGGAGATAACTTTTAATAGTAAACTTCAACTTTGAACATTTAAGTCGTTTTCTTGCTGAACTGAGTGGGAAATGTGGAATATTTCTTATTAGCCTCACTTGCAGTGTCCTTTCTTCCTTAATCACATTTTGTTGTTCTGATGTTTTCAGTTTGCATGATTGCTTATAATTTCTCTATATCTTAATATTACGTTTTTATATATGTCTGTGAAGCACATAATGTGTCGGCCTTCTAAAAATATCTATAGCTTCAAAATTGCTGAAATTCTGTTACAATATCCTAATGCAAAAACTCTGTTGCCTTTTTGGCATTGCCATATAGTGATTAAGACCTAAGTAAACGCAGATCTTTCTCCAAATTCCATGCGGAATTGGATAAGATCATCTTGTATGTACAGAAAAGTATACCAGTAATTCTTGTTCCACTAAATATCAAACAAGACATTATCTTGCTGATAGTGTCATTTTACTTGAGGATCTGCCATGCAAATGATAGACTAATGATAATTTTTGAATGTAGCAGATGTTTAAGATGTCAAACCTCAATTCTTGTTTTAAATATAAGTAAATAGAGGCATAACAGTATCAGAAATACACCTGATCTTGCAAGTGATCTGTGGAATAAAATTCAGAATGTCTATCTTATGTGGACTTCAAAAGGATACTTAATCATCTTGTAATTTTCTGCTTATTCTATGTGCTGAGTTCTAGCCTGGATTCTGGAGGAAAACAGGCTTCTCCAGTCCCAAAGTTGTGCAGTGTGCTTGCCAAACATTAAGAGGTAGTGCTCATATACTAATTTATGTGGGTTTATCTTATGGACTTTCAGGAAGTACCTTGCCAGTGAACGTGTTGTGTGGATCCATTGGAATTTTTCCCTTTCCTATCTGTACTTGTTTTCTTTTTGTGTTTCTATCTGTAACTGATTTTTTCAAGCTAAGAATTGCTTTGTCTTTTATTTTTATTGGCATCTACATTCCAGCACTATTTTCTCTTTGTTTGGAAGAGAACGGCAGAAGCAAACAAACTTTCCTAAGCTTAAAGCCTCTACAGTCCTAGAGAGAACCTTTGTCCAGAGTACTTGAATGCTACTGTAATAGGACCTGGGTAAACAAACCTTGTATCTCTGCAGAATCTTCTCAGGTGATCAAGAATAAGAGGCTTGCTAGTGGTGATCCTGTTGAATAACTCAACTTTGTAGTTAGTATTTCTCACTGGTAGCTGAAAAAATTAGATCAGCAAGTGCTGTCCCAAACAGCAGAGTATAATGGTTTACTGCTGCTTTAGTTTAGGGAAAAACTAAGGTAGAAAGCTCAACCAGTCTCAAATGGTAATGGTTTTGCTGCAGCAATTTGTTTCCATTTTTACCTAAAGGATGGAGTTTTTTGTTGTTTTCCACGTTCCTGACTTCAGTCGTGTCATTTTCTGTTGTTGTGCTTCTAGGAGGGGAAAAAAACAACCAACAAAACGAACATAAAACACACAGAAAACATTCAAAACCAACAACAACAAAAACGTATTTTATTTATTACTTCATTGTATTACTAAGCATTCAAAACCTACAATAGTGAAATGGCAAACATTATTAGAAAAGCCTCGTTTTATTTTCTGATAGCTGATTGTTCCAAACATGCCTATTGGTTATGTCTTTGCAATTCAGAAAATTTTTGTAATTGCTTATGGGATAAAATTGTCGTTGTTGTCATTGGAGATTACACTGTCGTTGGAGATTACTGAGAAGTCCTCTGAAGTGCTGCATTTTATCAAAATCTTTTTGATTAATTTTTGTGGTATTTTAAAGACTTTGGGAAATAGTTGTCATATTGGCTTAGATGTTATTAGCTTGCTAGAATTGCTTAAAGGTTTGAGTTGGATACACTTGAACTTTTGTTTACTTTCATAATGCTCACTGGGAATTAAACTCTTCCTCCTTAAACTAATGTAGGATAAACAGTGTTTTCTGTCAGAAACAGAAATTCACAACTACCCTTTTGACCCCATACTAATCATGTTTACTCAACTCTCAACACACTCTAAAACGTACTTCAGTGACATTTGCAGGCTTTGTTATCTTGTAAATGCCTGTCTGAGTGGAACTGCCAAGTCAGCCTCAGAAGACAGAAATGTGTGCCATGCACTTCCATTGAAGAGCACCAACGTGATGCTGATTAGCAGTAAACACTGTGGAAACGTACAGCATCGAATACTCCATCAGCAAAAACATTCTCTCCTTGCCCACTGCCATTGGCACGATGCACTAAGTCTCATCCTGGCTTTAGCACAGTCACAGAAGGTTTTGGCACTGTGACACAGCAGAGGTCTGGATGTCTTGCATCTAAAACACCTGTCTCAAAACAAAGCATTCTTAGTATGGAATTGAGGGTAGGCAAAAAAAAAAAACTTACAAATGTCAGAATTACAAACATCCTCGCTGACTGTTGCTCTAGGATGGGTAATATGTCTTCTTTTTCCTTCCCTGTTGCAGTCAGAATTGCTGACTCAGTTAAAGGTATTAGAGATGCTAAAGTCACTAAGACGGGAGCCTGCAATTGTAAAGCTGCTATGTGCACTTTTTCCTCTGTGGAATTTCCTTTTCTTCTGTGAATTCTTATTCCTGACAGAGAAACAAGGGACGTGAAGGGGAACTTGATTTTTTTTCTGTTACTAATTCATGGGACTTCACAATTGACTGTAGTTACAGTAATGTGTATTAAGGGAGAAAGCTGCAATGATGGCATATTGAGTTTCATTTTAGTGTCCAAACGTAATGGGTAATTTCAGTACATCATGAGGCACAATGTACCATTCTCAAACTATTCCCAGGCTGAGGAAAAAACGAGGAAAGAAACCTAAGTATCTTTTTCTTCATGTTTTTAAGCAGCAGGAAATTAATTTTCAGAATTATCTCCTGCTGTATCCAAAATTGCTTGGTAGAAATAACAGGGATTCAGGTGTGCAGATGTTCCCCATAACATTTTTCTCTCAACAATGCACAGAATAGAGCAAGTCATTATGGCAAATGAGTGCTGTCTGTTGTACTCCTATTTGATCAGAGTCCTCCTTCCTCTTACAGTGGGGCTATTAACACCTCGTTTCAGGCTCTCCTGGCGAAGCTGGATAGAGAAGATAATTAAGAAACTGTAGGAGCGTTATAGGAGAGTCGTGGTTTATCCTTGATGCACTCATTTCGAACAAGTTTTAAGCATACAAATGGTTCTACAGCAGGTCAATTTGATGAGAAGCAAACTGCTGGGAATGTCAGGAAAGGCTTTGAGTTTAGTCTGAGTCAGTCATAGCAGTCACTCCACATTGGGTAATACTCTGTGCTGATGGGTCAAGACTGAGCTTGCCAGTTCTCTGTTAGTATTAGAAAGAAGGATTGGGGGCTGTAAATGGCCTTGACACCCATTGTTTAGCTGCCAGAAATAGCTGTCAGTTAAAACTAGCAAGTTACCGACACAAAAACACGGAAGAAAGAAATAAACCATCTTCATTTAGGATATGTATCTGCTTCTCATAAATTTGTCAAACTTGAATTCAGTAGATTAGAAATTTTGGATTTGTCATGCTTTTGAAAATGAGCACGGGAACTCAAAAAAAGTATCAACATATAGGCGTTGTTCTTGGTTACTGCCTGTGCACTCTGCTTGTAAGGTAATGTATAGTTCATCAAATGTAGCTAAAGGACAAGGAAAGGAGTTTAAAAGAAAAAAGTGAGCTAAATACATGAGTGGAAAAGCTTCCCAGGCTTTGATGTAGCAGGCTTTTTATATTAAGTTTGTTCTGCCATTTCTGAGCAGGAGAGAGCACGCATGTCAAATCCTTTTCCAAACAAGCCTCTCTGATTTCTGCCAGAGAACCAGCCTTACTAAAGCAAGGCAAAGTTAACCCTTATTTAAGAACATAGCTTTACGTAACTTGAAAGAAGCAAAGATGCTGTAGCTCGCTAAGGTGTTTCTTCTGAGAATAGAAATGGATTTACATAATTAAATGATGCCATAGTTTCCAAAATGAGATGAGATCAGTTCAGAAGAAACTTTCTAGTCACCAGACCAAATCCTAATTTCACAAACTATCGCTTTCCTGAAAGATACACTGAAAATAAGTTATCAATTAATGAAATCTTTAAGCTAAATAAAAAACCCTGAACTTGCTGGTAAAATGTGAACTACATAAATGTGCTTCTTTGTATTCTTTTACTACTGAAATACAATTAATACCAGTATAAGTCATGACGTAAACAGCAGAACTTAGAAAATATTTGCCTCTATTATAAATAACGATTGGTATAGTATGTTATGTCCTTCTTTTATGGCAAAATTCAGAACAAAAAAAACGGCTTTGAAAGATGAAATACGATCCTCCTAAAAAAGCATGTACATATTAAAAGCCCTTGCTGAAGCCACATGTAAAATCCCAGTTTATAGGCAAATGGGGAAAGGGCAAGCTCTGGACTGTCAGGCCTGAGCAGGCAATACTTGGAGGCAAACATTTAGAATTGATGTTTAGCGTAAATGCATTCTACAAAGCTTTACAGAGAAAGGTTAAAATGTTAACAAGAGATGAGTACTAGTGTGATTTTAGTGTCTTGTGAAACCAGTGATTGGGGATTTGGACAAGGCAAATTTAACTTCTTAAAGGAAATATGAAGGGTAGGAAGTGGCTGTTTGTGTTCAACTTGTGTACTTGTACGTTTCATGTTTACACACCCTTGGAATGTCTCAGAAAAAAAACATTGGGAAAGGACATCAACTTTTTGCCAATGAAAAATGCAGCACAGCATTATTTAAAGATAGAATAACATTTTTAAGAGTCTAGCTTTCAGAAAGTAAATGTATCAGCTTTGCATGCTGGCTGTTGATTTTGGTTGTTGACCTTGCTGAAAATATGTACCAAATTCTTCTAGTTCTCTGTACCCGATTGCTTCTGCTTGTGTGGGAATCCACGTGCTTTTAAACACTGTAACCAGCTCTTATTATTGCTTACCACCTGGTATTCTCCATAATTCAGAATCTATTTTTAGGTATGGTCAAAGGATGTGGCATGAAGCATCACAAATACTGTTTGTTGACAGCCAAAGTATTTTACTTCTTAAATGTGTGGTTAGAAGGCAGGTAATTTTTCTCTCCCAGTAGAGCGAAAAACACTTAAACCTCAGACAAAGTGAATGAGAGAGAAAGATTCTTGCAAAGTACATGAGCAAAGTGTTACAAATATAAAATACTGAGAATCCTAGCTCTGATGCAAAAACAATTCTGAGAAGACAAATACATTTTTATGTTTTTTTAATAATCAATTTCAAATTTCAAAAATATCCAAAACATAAACTTTCTGATCCCCGTTTCCATTTGTAGTGACCTGATTCTGATTTTCTTTGGCTTTACGGGAATATCCACTTAATTCCCTATGAGTATGTAACTTCTTGGAAACATTTTAAAAACCAGCAATATTGTAGCTTATTTTAGCCAGAAATTCAAATAGATTTCATTCTTTGTTTGATACCACTAAATCCTTTTCTTTTTCTGGTTAAAGTGGGGATAGACTTTTGTAAGACCCTTTGAAATGAGCTATATATGTCAACATGAAAGTAAGAAGAAGGGGCTCTTCAGAGACTAATCATTTCATCTTGTCTGAATGTTTGCAGACAACAGTAATCATCTTTCTGCAAGTTCCAGGAAGATGCGTTTGTCTTGTGCTGGTTGGGGTAGAACCCAGATACATTCCTCACCAGTCCTCAGAGCAATGATATTACAAAGATCTTCTAGAACATGGAAATTGTAAGGTTATTACATCCTTTCTTTTATTAACGAAAGCTATCTGAAGTGTGACTTGGCCATGTCTGTGGTTATGATAATGAACAAAAGCGTATCCATACATGCATGTAGGTTCCTACCGCGATCCTTTTAAGAGATTCCCTTAGCTATAGATACTTTTTAGCACTGATGAGGAAACGTCAATCTTGGCAGTTCACAAATGCTGTATGGCAGTCATTGCAGTAGGCATTTGACATGTTGTGAGTTGAGTTTGGATTTTGTGGCAGTTACTTGAAAACAACTTTTGTTGCCATTCTGGTTTGTTAATGATTTTCATGTTGTTGCTCTTGTTTGTTTGTTTTCTTATTTGATAGTTATGCTGAATATACATCCCTGAAACTGGTTCTAGAGTAATTGATGGAAGAGATAAAGCACGCTGCTAATTCAAGAGTGTTAGGATGTTGTATGTCTCTCATTCATCCCAGATTCAAGATTATTAGCACTTGGCCATTCAGCTGTGATTACTAAGAGCTGCATTTATGGCTGCTGGTGCTGTTGGTGTTAGTTGGCACATGTTGTCCACACAACAAAGCTGAGAGGAGCATTACTCTGACTCCTTTCTTGTGAAGAATTGCTCAGAACTGTGTAAAGCTATTGCAGAGAGTCGACTTAGATCACCACTGACCCTAAGGGGGACTGAAGTAGCATGGTGACCAAGTCTGCAAGCTGCTTAAGCAGTTCTCAACCACTTAGAACTCTCAGAATTAAGTGAATTTGCCTGGGAGAAGGCATCTACATGAAATTTTCACAGCTCATTTAAACAGATCTCCAAGTTTAATTGATCAAATGATCTTCAGTATGTCTTGACTGCGGAATGCGACTGGCTCCATGCATTCTGCTAGGGGTCAGTCTCCACATGGCTTGTTGGAAGGCAGTTTGTAGGCTCCTCATAAAGCTTGCTGAACTGGATTCAACCCTGTTGGGTTTTGGGGTGCTTTTTTTAATTCTTTTTTTCCCACGAACTGTTTACAGCAATATAACACTGCCGAAGCAGCATAGATGTAGAACCACCGTAGTGTGTTTGTAGTTTCTGTAGTGTGCCTACATTATGCTTTCTTTTGGTGGTGCGTAGTTGCAATGTCACTTTTGTATGAGAATCTTCTTAAGCGAAACAGAAGTCTACAGCTCTAGATGCAAACTGAATTTGATTTTTATTTGCCTGGTAGCAAAACCACTTTTGTTTTAGCGCCTGCCAAATGCTGTTTCAGGTAAAGTAAAGCTGTCACTTTAAAACTGGTTTGTTCAGCTCAGGCAATTTCAGACAGCCTGCCAAAGCCAGGTAGGTCACTCAAAATCACTGTAAACATGCTTTGGGAAGGAGGGAAGACAGGAGATGCTTCTTGACCAATTAATTACACGCTGCCGTTGTTATTTTTAGTGGGTGGTTGTAATAACCCAATGACCCACAAATAACCCATGGAAAGCTTAGAAAAGTGTTCAATTTCAAGGAAGTTTTTACTGTACGTTGTACAGCTCTATTCTTTCATAGAATTTTTAATGCTAAGAATAATTTGAGGGCAAGAGATCCTGATCATACCAAGTGAAGGAGGTGGTTTGATGCTAGCCTGTAGCAACCCAATTTTCTTAGATGGCTGAGAACATGAAAGGTTTCTAGCTTCTCTAACTTACATTGCTTTTATTCATAGGCTCTTTATGGCTTCTCAGTAATACCCAATATTAGTGATACTCATTCTAAGGTGCCTTCTCTGCTGTGGCCTACTTTCAGCATGCCAAGTACTGAAGGTGTGAGAGGATTAGTTTAGGCTCTGATCTCACGTGTGTGCTTTAAACAAGGCAATCAGTCCTGCTGCCCTCTTGTCCTGGGCTTCCCTCAGCCAGCCTAGCCTCATGGCACGTCTTGCCTTGGAGCAGACAAAAAATGCCACGTTAAAATACCCACAGAAATGTTTATGCTGGCACTGGGGCAAGGACAGCAAGCAGAAGCTGGAGCGGGTGGGCCAGCTTCTTACAACTGTAAGGCTGGTTCAAAACATCTGCCTGTGAGCTGTGCCTGTGGGACTTTGCTGCTCCAGTGAAGGTGCCTCCTTCTCCATGCTGGGAGAAATGTTTTTGTTGCTTTCTGTGTTTTGTTTACGACAGCACAGGGTTTTAGTTTAACAGAAAGGACTTTTGGCCTAGGATCTTTGTCCAGGAGTTCATTTGCTCCTTCTTTTGCTGTTGTTTATTTCTCATCTTGAATTTACAGTCCCTTGGGATCCAGTAACCCAAAAGACAAAGCAGCTACAATGAGTATGGTATAAAATGAGATTCCAGAGAAACACTTATAATTGATTTATACTCAGTTAGTGGATTTCATCTCATCCTTCAGAAAAATATGAGGAAATTTGGAGAGAAAAGCTGTAGAAAGTTCTATAGGGACTGAGCAATGCAATGCACTGTTGCTTTCTGCTGACTTTGTTATCCTGTGTTGTGCCCTTTCCTGTCCATTCCCTGTCTTGTCCTCCTGGCCTCAGTTCTTATCTCTTCAAACACAGTAGCCTCTCCTCAAATTGTTTCAATTTTTCCACTGTTTAGTCAAAGCCAGACAACACCCTGTCAGTGCAAATTAGCAAATCCAGGTCTCCTTTAGGGTGATTTTATCTTTCCTTCCTTTGTGCAGTGATAGCTGCTGTTGGGAATCTTGCACTGCATAATTTTAGTGCCAGTTACTTGTTTCAAAATTTCTCTAATCTGAATTTTGCTTCTCAGCTCAACTAGTAACTGATCGAGGACAGAAGAGTAAATGGTGTGCCCCCGAAGTCACAGAAATAAATGATTGTTACTAAATAGAAAAACTACTTCTGTCACCTGAGAATGTAATCATGGAAATAATTGTATTGGTGCAGCAGAGAGGTAGGAAACTGTAGCATTGGTACTCAGAGGGATGAAAAAGTAACTGGAAAGGAGAGGAAAAGACAAATTCCTAAAATACTGATGAGTAAGTGTTCCACTTACTCAGAGTTTCCATTCCCGATCCCCAGCTTCATGTTATTCCTTCTCAGGTTGTGCAAGACCAGTTGTTTGTGTGTGTGTTTCAGACACAGAAACCTCTTTAAGATGTAATGAAAGCCATTATAGTCTATGAACGTGATGCACCATGATAATTCATACAGAATTATGACAATGTCAGAGCCATACAGGCACCTCAATAAATTTGTCAGTTTTCAATGGAGGCAAAACAATCCTCTGTGTAGCATCAGATTATAAAGCAAAAATAATATCCAGGAGTACTAACTGAGATGATTTTAAAAAAAAAAAAAAGAGAGAGAGAAGTAGTCCAAAACTATGGCAAATGTTATTTTCCTCACATGATGATAACTTGTTTTATAATTTACCCTGATGTTATGGTTCTTTTTCAACAACTTGCACTTGCAATTGTATGTTTTTCTCAAAACAAGAAAAAGTAAATAAGAGTAGATAAAATAATAGAACAGTCATCCCAAGCTAAGGCATGTGCACAAATATTCAGACTTTTTTGTTAGCTGTCAAAATTTCATCCAGGGATTTCTCGTTTCTGATTCATGTCTTAACAGTTCTGTCTAACCTATATGCAGTATCGTGAGCTTTTGAAGCCAATATCACGAATTAGTCTTTATCTGTGTTTTTTTTTCTGATCATACCTCTGATTTTGGAAACAAAGTGCCAAATTTTAAGAAATGGTATGTGTACAATTGCTGTATGTACATTATGTGCAGTGTTTATATTAGCACTTAGTCTAAACATCCATAAAAGTGGTTGTGGGGTATCTGTGTTTGGATGCCTGTGGGTGGCTGCAATGTCAACCCATGTGCAGTAATCCTAACTGTATGCTGCAGCTGTTTTTTCTCATTTTAAAGATTTGACCCTATTACAGTTTGTTTATACAAAGCAAATAAAGTATGACTAAATATGCTTCCACAATGGCTTTCTTTTACTGAAGTGGCAATGTGAAAACGGATTTTCTTGGGCAGATATAAAACCCTGGGTGCTTCAGACAGAACAATCAATCGTTTCAGAATGAATCATACTAACTTGCTGAACCAGACTCCTCTCCCCGTGGGCATGTATCTGTTTGCATATATTTATCAGTCTGCTTGGAAACAGAATGAGGAACATTCATGCATTGCCTTTTAGAGAAGACTTTGAATGGATGTTTTTTTTAATCGTATTAGAAGAAAAGTATCATGGGGAAGACTGTGGCCAATTACTGTAAACTAAAAAGAGGCTTTAAATGCTTTTCTTCTCACTGATTTTCACATACCATGAGTTGTTAGTTCTTTTTTCCTTTAGATAATTCCAAGCTCCTGCTTAGCAGTGAAGAATGCTGTAATTCCCTGCCTCCTAGTTTAATCTCCCTAAGGGAGGTAATTCAGGAAGCCCATATTTTCTTGTAATTTCTTGACTGTCAGGCTTTTTTACTTTTGACCACCCATGAAGCACTTTAAACTTAATCTGATTGCTGAAGTCTCAACATTAAGGACAAATGCTTCCAGAATTAAGCAAGTTCTTGAAATAACGGGTTACTCACTGCATTTAGTACTACGCTGAGTAGCCAAGGACTCATGAAAATCTTAATGGTTTATTAAAGTTACGGCCTTGTGGCCTCAAATTTGGGTGAGGTCGAACACTAGCTCAGTGGTGGTACTCGAGGAGAATACTGGTCTGTCTAGCAAGCACCACTCAGAGCAGTTACAGCTACTGGCCAGCCACTGGAATTCTTGTCGTGACAAGCTCCTTGTTCAGCAATAATTGTCCCAACGTTTGATATTAAGTAAATGTTTCCCAGTTACTGTGAAAGTGATTGCTTGTGAAGAAACATGGGTTATTCACATTGCTTAACATGCAAAAAAAGAAAGTTGCATCAGGAGGATGGTTGCACATCATCTGCTGTGTGGTTTCTAAGAGGAGAAGCTCTTACAGGCCTTGTTTCACATTACTGGGCTGCAGAACCTGGAAGGACTTCCATGTCCAGGTGCCTCATCAAATCATGGTACAATTTCAGCTCACAAGAAGCCTCAGGGTGCGCCACTCCTTTTTTTCAGAACTTTCAGCAGCTGAAATGGCAATTGTGCTATTTTGCTGTGTTATGTTCAAGAGTTGCTTTCTCATTAATCTGACATATCCTATGTATTCCAAATGACAATGGTGTCAGTCTTGTTTTGTTGTGAATGTATCTTCAAAGCACGGAGATTTAAAGCAAGGCTACTTGCTTTCTATTGATATTAGAATACATTGGCAGGAGTTTTAAAGACTTGGGAAGAATCTGGCCAATCTGCACCAACCTCAGTGAAAGCCGTCATCCACTTTCACTCACTAGCCATCTTGATTTCTAAAAGCTGGTAGAACTTTTTAATAAGGAACAATGCTGAACTACTAATTTGTGGAATCGGGTAACTAGGGAATAACACACTATTTAGAAGTCTCACATTTTGATTTATTAATACTTTACAAACTGTAATCTGCGAGTTTACATCACACAAAAATTGTAGATTTTTGTTACAACTATCATTTGTAACCGTAACATGCCATGCTGTGTTCCCTCTCTGTGCTTTGACTATTCATTTCGAGGCCCCCAGCAGTTTCAGTGCCATAACCCATGTAGAATTTATTTTCATCTACTTCCCTTTCAGTTTTTCCCCAGATTTGTTCTCTGTACTAGGGTTCAAGAAAAGGCGCAGACTGAAAAATATGACTCTGAGTTCCAGAGGAGTTCAAAGATAGGCTTTTGTTTCAAGCCCATCTTCAGTCATACATAATAATGACTAAAATCTCCTTCAGCTCTTTTTCATTGTTTAAAAAAAAAAAAATAATCCTAACATTTGAATCCATGTGGCTTAACCATGAGGTGGGAGGAGAGCAGAGCTTCAGCTTACCTCAGACAAGCAACTGAAAGTTAAGAGTTGATGCTCCCGAAGGAAGTATCTAAACAAGACGAGTGTTCGACAGTGTCCTGCGGAATATCAAGACTGACATCACCCGATCTGTGTTCTGGACTGAGTATAAAGTAATATTCCTGAAATTTATCTGTGGTTAGTATTACTCTCATAAACTGGCCCAGCATCATGGTTTAGTCTCCGTATATCCTTAAGTGTTCTTTGCCAAGTAGTTGGAAAGGCTTGGCAAAGGTCTTAACAGCCTTTTAAGACAGCTTCCCTTCCTCCTCTCTCTTGCAGTGAGGCACAACCTGTCTCATGTAAGCTTAGCCAGGCAGGCTGCCTCCTGGCTCTCTTGGTCCAGTGACATGAAGCTGCAGTAAGTGTGGTTTGAATTTAATGCAGTTGCACATAAACAAGATTACTTGTATGACTGAGAGAGATTTTTTGAGTTGAGATGAGTGCTTTCAAATACAATTGGATGTGTTAATTCATTAGCGTATCCAATAAGGTAAATTATAGATAGGAGACTTGATCAGCCTTTTCAGATGGAACCCCTTGATACCTTAAGCAACTGACTGCAGAATGAAGCTGGTGATCTGGGTGGGTAGAATGGTAAGCATGTATGTTGAGAGGTTTCTCTTTGCCAGTATAGTTAGCAATGCACTCCCAAAGTTAAAGTGAAGAATGTTCATGTAGGTGGGGGTAGTGCAAGTTACCTCTCCCTGCAGCAACAGAAATGCAGAGACCAAACTGTTTTGCCAAGTAGGAATCTGGTTCTCCTTCTTGGACCTCTTGTTGGAGGATTAAAGAGGGAATAGGACCTCTGTGCTGACCGCGTTTCTAAAATCCCATGATGTGTTGTAAAAATAAACAAAAATGTAGTATTTGAAAGTGTCGTGGCCCTTTCTTGGTATCTATACAGAGAAAAATATGAAAGGTACTGCTTATAGTTGTTGAAGAATGGTAATTATCCAAATTAATTCATGTGAGAAGCAGTTTATAGAAAAAGGTACTGCTTAAATTCATATTTATCTTCAAAGTTTTGTATATGTGCTGTTGTAATCTTGACATGTGCTGTTGTCTTCACAAGTTCTCCCGAATTCTCACCAAGAAAAACATTCATGTAAACATCTGAAAAAGATTATATACCTTTCTCGTTTTGATTTGTGAGTCCAATATGTGATTAGTAACCTCTAATGTTTAGTAAGTAAACTATTCCATATCGTTTGCAGTGGGACTGCAGTATCTAATGGAGCATGTGTGCTCTTGCTGTCAGAAGGGCTTTATATACTTCGCGAAGTAGAAACAGAGGGCGTATGTATCAATACAGACAGGAAGGACCAAAAAAAAAAAAGGAATAATCTAATTCATAAATGAAGTGGCTCTCTGTAGTAAGACAGTTTCATCAATGACATACCTGTAACCTGCTATTCTGTCAATTATTTTGCTATCTGTCGAGTTTCAGAGTTTCTTCTAATGAACATTTTGGGTATATTTGCTATGTGTTGTTTGTCTGGTTCTCAGCTGTTCACCTGCTGTCTCAGGTACTGTATATATCCCAGGGAATTACGCATTAGATTGTACTATCTTCGGTGTGTTAGTTTGACTGACTCATGCTGCACCGAGGGCCATACTTTACCCTAAAAAGTATGGTCCTGCCTTTCTTGATCCCCATCTTACCACCTCTTTCCTTGTGAAGGCACTAGAGATCACACAGTGATGTGATTGAAAAGAAAGTCCAAACAAACAAACAAAAAACCATGCACGCACACAAAAAGGTTAGTTTTTTAGCTAGATCACTGCCCTTCTAGTGTTTGCTCAAATTTGGATCAGCTTTAACTAACAGGGAAACTGTGGAAGGTATCTTCAGTACACCTTCACTAAAAATCCTTTAAATGTTACTTTTGGTGTAGACTATTTTAGAAAAGGTGCACTTGGAATATAAACCTTGAAGAAATATGACTGAGTGTCCTGTGCAGTGGTACAGAAGGAAACTTTTTTTGTAGGAATGGCTTACTAGCAATCCTTCATGGTAACGTTTATCGTGTTGGTTCTGACATGACTCCCTGCAGAATAAAAATCATGACATTGATGAATGTCTTGAAAGCTTTCCAGGTATCCTTTAAAGCTTGCACAGTACAAAAAGTTGTACCTGAGAATGTAATGAAAATACATATTAGGATAAGAGCAGTAGGGAAAGAGCCAGTTTAACATTTCCTGGCTTACAATGGGCAATTGTTTTATTGATCTTCATTAGCAAGCCATTTGGACTTCTCTCTAGAATAACTGATCAGAAACACTGCACAAGTATTTCAGAGCAGTACAGTCTGTTCTCTGTAGTATGACTATGTCTAACTTCACTTCTTAAAGCTGTTTGTTTTGTAAAGCACTTTTGTACTCGGAGAATATTTTTCAAAGTTACACCATCAATATAGAACAACAGAACTCTTTCTTTGCATTTCCAGCTGCTCTGTAATAAATTCCATCTGTGTTTTATCTATATTTGTATTGATTTTTCAGCTATTCCAGCTTATGTCTGTCCTCTGCTTTATTGACCCTAAAGTCAACCAAAGCTATGGGCGGACAGCCAGTTTCAGATGGCATTTCGTTAGTTTACTCCCTTTTAAAGTAGTTTAGGAAATGTAGCTCAAATATTTCTGTTATTTGACAAGCCTGTTTAACTTTGACAATTTCACCCCCTTTACTCTAAATTTCCTCTTCATTAAAGCCTGTTCAACTTTTCCAATTTCAGTCCCTTTATTCTGAATTTCCTCCTCCTTAATGATTTCCAGCTCTAGGGAAAGAGAACTGTACTCTTGCACTTTTCTTTTAAAACTTTTGGTTTTGTTGGTCCAGCTATGGATTTTTCTTTTTTTTCTGATCCTGGATTTGTACATATTATTGCTTTGTGCTACTGTGCATTTGTCTTTTAAGACAGTTATATAATCCTGGCACTCAGCCTAAACTCATAATTACTTTAAAGGGAATTTGGGTGTGCAAAGAATGCTAGATCAGGCATTTGGAAAATGGTCCAGTGGAGTTGCTCTTTTTTTTTCCCTTGTGCTTCTTAAACAATCTCCATGACTCTTGGAAGCTTATTTCGCTTCTCAGTTAATATGTGTTCCATTAGCATTTTTTGGCCTGAAGCCATTTGATTCCTTCAGGCTTTGTTAAGTGTGGGTTGCTTGTTCAGTTTTGTTTTCTTGTTTTTCTTTTTCCAGTTTTGTCTGAAATGGTTCAGCTTTGATTTAGTGGCTATTGTTCATGAGGTTGGGTTTTGGTGTTTAAAAAACACTCCCAGATCAGTGAATCGTTTCAAAAGTCAAAACTTTTATTTATGTTGTTTTATTGTAGAATGTATGGGATGCTGTCCAGTCTATATTCGGTTAAAGGAAGATAAGAAAGTACATTTTGTGATCAGACTTACCAGATTTTACTTTTTGAGAACCACAATGTATCAAACCATACTGCTGCTCATACTATTCTGTTGTCAGTATCGTTTGGGGGAAATCGTTCACAGGTAAATTAGAACAAACAAACAAAAAGCTGTATAACCTTTTGTGTATGTGTGGGACTGTTTCCTCATTCACTGTGCATTGTGTTCTTTGGAATGTGCATGTAAGTAAAGGAAGGCACACAGTATTTGTTGTAAGAACAAGGCAGGAAATAATGATGCAAATAAATCAGTCAAACACAAACAGCTTTTTGAAGGTGCTGAGAATCATAGAATCATAGAATCATACAATGGTTCAGGTTGGAAGGGACCTTAGAGATCATCTTGTTCCAACCCCCCTGCCATGGGCAAGGACACCTCCCACTAGACCAGGTTGCCCAAAGCCCCATCCAGCCTGGCTTTGAATACTTCCAGGGAGGGGGCATCAACAACTTCTCTGGGCAACCTGTTCCAGTGTCTCACCACCCTCACAGTGAAGAATTTCTTCCTTATATCCAGTCTAAATCTACCCTCTTCCAGTTTATAACCATTACCCCTTGTTCTGTCATGATCTATCCTTGTAAAAAGCCCCTCCCCAGCTTTCCTGTAGGCCCCCTTCAGGTACTGGGAGGCTGCTATCAGGTCCCCCCACAGCCTTCTCTTCTCCAGGCTGAAGAGTCCCAACTCTCTCAGCCTGTCCTCGTAGGGGAGGTGCTCCAGCCCCCTGATCATCCTCGTGGCCCTCCTCTGGACCCGCTCCAACAGCTCCACATCCTTCTTGTGTTGGGGGCCCCAGAACTGGACACAGTACTCCAGGTGAGGTCTCACGAGAGCAGAGTAGAGGGGCAGAATCACCTCCCTCGCCCTGCTGGCCACACTTCTCTTGATGCAGCCCAGGATGCGGTTGGCTTTCTGGGCTGCAAGCGCACACTGCCGGCTCATGTTGAGTTTCTTGTCAACACACACCCCCAAGTCCCTCTCCTCAGGGCTACTCTCAAGCCATTCTCCGCCCAGCCTGTATGTGTGCTTGGGATTGCTCCGACCCAGGTGCAGGACCTTGAGAAGATGTGAGCTAGCACATTGACCTAGCTGGCAGTATCCAAAAAAGAATTGCATGCTTTTCCCTAGGGTAGGCTGAGGGGGGCAAAAGAGCCTTGCAGTGTAAGACAGAGATTTCAAGGAAAAGAAAGTGACCTATGATAGTAATGGAATGCTGGCTTCCAGGTATGTCAGAGGAAAAGGCCAATGATAAGCTGAGTTTGTGTGCAGGCAGTAGCGCAGGGGTAGGTAATCATACTAGAGTTTCCTCCTTTATGCATGGAAAAAGTGATTTTGGAGTTGTTTAGACATGTTTCTTGGTTTTGTGCAAAAACAGTGTAAAACATTGTGCTTTGAAGAAATAAATGTATGTTGTGACCAACTTCTGAATTAGTCACAGATGACACCTGTTGTAATCTGAGTAGCAGGATAAGGACGATCAAACTCTGGTTTGATTCCCCTCTCCAGTCCTAGTAGCCCTCTGAGTTAAAAGCCTGAGGAGTTAATTGCTCCCTAAGGCTATGCTTTGTGAGATCCTGAGAAAAGCCATTGGTGCAAGTAGTCAAGCAGACGTCTCTTAACAGAAACTTGTTCATGTTTGTTCATGGCTTAGCTTAAACTGATTCCAGCTTTCCCATTTTTAAAGATACTGAAAAACTGCTTAAAATTGATTATGCAGAAATTATCTGAGGGAATTCAGCCTCGTGTCATCAAAGTTTTAGCTGTGTTACATCTGGGTTGCTGTTTGGTTATTTTACAGCAGTATATTCCTCATTAATAAAGATTAAATGTACTCAGTAAAGACCTAAAATACGCTGTTGGCATTTAAAAAAAAANCTGCACTTTTGTATAACTCTGACAGCTGTAAAAAAAAAAAAAAGGAAAAATAAAATTCCTTATTATTATTATATCACTTTGAATACCATACTTTATGACATGTACCCAATCAAAATATATTCCCCAGATTATTTACATGACTGATACCATTTTTATCTGTAGTACTTTCTCAGGTAAACTCTTCCTTCTAAATCAATAATTACGCATTCACCTTCCCCTCGTGCATAGATTGGATTCTTAATGTGGCTTTGCTGCTGCCTGAAATAGTAGAAGCCTCTTCTGACAAACCTGAGTATTTGGTCTTTCTCCCCAGAGCACCCTGGAGCTGAAATATGAGCTCTTTTTTCTGTTCTTCACAGCTGCAGTTCCATATGGCTGGGCAAGGACTGCTGAAGTAATTCTGCTGCCACCACGAGTATACTTTGAATCTTCCAGTGCCCTTATCTGTTGTTTAGGGGCATCCAAACGTCAGCTGGGAACTCTTTCCCTGGGCAGCTAGGACAGTATTGGGGGCCTATCAGGAATTTGTGTGACTACCTACAAGTGAATGTGGATAAAACTTTTCCCCTGTTGTTACTTACGGAAATGCGTTCTACAGAGGGTGGTTATTTTACAGCCATTGGATGCCTGAACAAAAGTACAAAACATTTCTAAAATATTTCTAAAATAATATATTTATTTAAAATATTTAAAGAATTTATAGGACTTGCAGTAAATCTAGTGAAAGAGATCTTATGCAAAAAATTCTCTTTGCAGCTACACGCAACTGTTAGTTGAGGTGCCTTTTTATTTTTTATGTACTTGTAAATGTATAGTGAGGGATACATTTAAGTATGCTACATTGAACAGTTAATGACAATGGAACTGGTTTATTTAGAAATTTCTAAGTAAGGAAGATTGATTTAGTTTAGAGACAGTGGTATTTTCCCGGGCCCACACACTCGTGGACAGTAGTTTTGACAGTACACCTATCCTGTGATAAAGTTCTGTTAGTTTTTTTTTTTTTTTTTAAGTGCAAGTGCTGACTATGTTAAACCATTTATTTTTCCAGTCTTCTAACATAAACATCCTATAGCAAAATCCTAAATGCTAAACACAGCTAACACAGCAAGTTGTTTCAATAGAGAATTAGATACCCCCTCCTCTCCTTTTAATAAGCTTTCCTCATAAGGAAGTGTAGATGTTACAGAATGGCCGAGTGTGAAGTTGTAAAAGGACCACAGTAGGCCTTTCACAACAGACTCTCCATAAACTGAACAGACCTAGCAGCAAAATAGTATTCCATTATGCAAAATACCTATAGGGAATCCTCATTATGCCAAATACAGAAAAAGATTTACATTGGGTTTGGCAAAGAAGTAATCCAAAAATGTTTGGCAATGAGTATATTTGGAAAATGTATTATTCCTCCTTGCCTCTGCTCCCTGCTGCCCCTCGTGAATTCCTAGTCTTCTTTTTTTTTTTCCCTTCAAAAAAGATTCTGCGTGTTCTTTAAGACAACCGCAATAAAATTTTGTCAGCATGTTAGTATCTTTTAATCATAAGAGCTGTATTTTAACAAAAGATGTTATGTGTCTCCAAATATGAACCATACATGATAGTATTGTAGCAAAAGCCTTGCTGCAGGCAAATTATGGTTTTACGTAGTTGAATCAAAACAGTAGAATTTTGAGAGAAAATATACAATTGTCAGTTATTCTTTACTGGCACCAACTCCAATGTTGGGTGGAGAGAAGGCCAAACGTCTTCAAAGTCTGTTTAACTGTGTGCATCTGTTGGGCTAGAAGAAAAACCTATTTCAAGAAATTTAAGACTCTCCAGTTGTCTCTCCTAATCAGAATAGACAACACAGTGTTGATGTTAGTAGAATTAGTGAATACACCACGCGGTCAGTCACCACCATAGTTGACGATATGATGCATTAAACTTCCTGCCCAAGAACCACTGTGCTGCTGTTGCACTTGCTCTCATGATGCATATGTGGAGAAGTCCATGAAACTTCTGGCATGCCACAGATTACTGCCTAGCCATCAGCCTGCAACATTTCTCCCTTGGCATTTTCTCTTAAAGGCACTTTTACCTTTAGCAGTCATGCAGCATCCCTGACCATGAGCATTCCTCAACCAAAAGTCTCTGTAATGCTTCTGTAGTACAAAAGGTGTGTGGTGTTTTCTCAAAGAAAGCCTTCTCATGGCCTTGCTGAAACTGTAGAAGGGAAAGTAGCAAAGGTTGTTAGCATATGTCATCAGTTAATGACGCTTGAGTGAAATAAGCAACATTTTAACATTCAGGCTTACTATAGTGCAATCAAATTTCTCTTAACAGTACCTTTTTTTCTGGAAATGCAAACTTATGATGTCGTATTCCATTGTAGTTTATTTTCATCTCAGCTCATCAGCTGATATATAGAAAACTTGATGCTTCCCAAAAATACTGGTAAGAAATCCAGAAAGATGCTTGGTGCAAACTCTCTCAAAGGGTATTTTGTGGAAGTCCAGCATGTAAAAATTGATGAAAACCAAAGTTGGAACTAAATTGAACAAGTTTATTCATCCATTTCTGCACATAGTAAAAAAATGCATGCAATGATGTTTATAAAGTCAAATGTAAGATTTCGTAATCTCCTATAATTCTCTTTAATCTCTATTGTCTCATTTTCCCACAATGTCATTGTTTCCCTGTCACCATCTGAGCAAATGTTGTGAACACAGGCAAGCCAAACTCCTTGTTTTCAGTTCTCATGCCTCAGACCTGTGATTCAGAATGGGATTTCTAGGAAAGTCCTGTCCAGAGGCCTATCGTGGTCCATTCTCTGTGTGTGAACCATGGGTTTCTGACCTACTGAAATCTGGCTGGCAAGTTCTGATGTCATATTGAGCATGTGTAGAGCTAAATTTTTGATAGGAGGGTTTTTTTTTTGGCTTTTTGTAGTTTATTTTTAAATAAAAGAACTTATAAACTGGCCAAATATAGGCATAGCTTAGCATAGAGAATAAACGAGATGTTTCTGGCACTAGCAAGATCCTCTACCAAATAAATTCATTTTCTAGAGAAGTGTTCACATGCTGGAACATCCTTAAAATGTAAGAAACACATTCCCTTTTAACTGATCTTGACTTCAAAACTAATTTCAAAAGTACCTAAAAATTGTATAAAGCATTTTTAAAAGTACATCTGGTCAGATGGTTGGTATGGTCAGCACAAATGGAAGATTTTGCAAAGCTGTAAGCAATTTATTGCAGCTTCTTCTAGCAGTAAAAGATGGTGGCATACTTTGGAGCAGCATATTGCTGCTTGTCACAGACAATACACTGGTGGGTTTCACACCAATGCCTTTGGCACAGGTGAGGGTTATACTGGCTGTCTCTGGAGTTCCCACGTAGAGGACTTGCCAATGAAAGAACTTCTAGTCTAAAAAATAAAATAATTTTAAAAAAAGTATTATACAATGGTACAAAGAGTTCTCTGAAAAAGCATTTTGATGCAGTGTATGGGGCTGGAATGTTCATGATCCACTCAGTAAGGAGAAGCTCCAGTCAACAGCTTTTCTGTATATTTTAGAACAATTGCATTCCTTTTCCTAAGCCAAAACATAGCCATCACCATTACATAAATGTAAATCTTTCTTGAGAAGCCTGGTTCTCTTCCTTCGTTTCCTGTAACATGTTAGCTGCAGCTTATTTCAGACTGTTTTCTTTCAAGCTCACAGAAAATGTAAATAGAGCATAAAAATCTTGTCTACAAGTCTTCACACTAAGTCATTCTGAACTTTCACCAGGAGTACGTTAACCGTAAGATCAGTTATCGTAGATTACTATTGAAGTCCATTTTTTATTTTTGTTTTTTAATATTCTATAATGTCTCTGGAGAACAAACTTAGTTTCTCACGGACAAAATAAAATACGTAAGATGTGCTTTGTCAGCCCTGGACTTTGTGATGCAAATCTTTTTTCTGGTATACATTACAGTGCTCAAATTCTCTATTTCTGTCCTGTGTATCTGTTAAGTGTGACTCTGACCAAGGGAGATCATGATAATACAGTGAAACTGAGAGAGCTAACATAAAAATGATTTTGCATCACTGAGTTAATTTTAATACAGCACTGTCTGATCTATGGGTCTTCTGTTTCACTCAATAGACTGAGATGAGTACTGTGAACAATACAGAATAACGCTCTTATGTTTTTCTTTATAGCCAGCTTCAGTTTGTCATTTCTTAATTTCATCCTGCCACTCCTTACCATAATCTGTGCTTGTTTACTGTTTAGCACTTACCAGTATCACAATTTCTCACTTAAAGAAGCCGTGTAGCATGCGTTTCTTTCTGAAACCCACTTGGAAAGCTGTCATCTAGTTGCAATTAACAGTAATTGCTCCTAACGTTCAGTGCATTTGCTCTGTTGTGATAATAATACATTGGAAAATGTTTTCCGAATCTAAATACAATACAACGGGACATGTCAGCTATGCACATGGAGAGTAGTAGTTCCTATTCCCATGAATCTGTGCCCAACTCTATTAAATGAGCATTGTCCTTGGCTGCTGCTGTAGATGCAAGGCAAATGTATGACTTTTTACTACTCATAACTGCTTTGTATTTCAGAGCAGCTTTTATCCAGGTTTCCCCCAGGATACGTTTTAGTACTTCTGCACTGAAGGTTCTGGCAATGCTATTTTGATACGAAAGCACATGGTTTTCATTCAGATGCATAACGTTAATGTTGCTGACATGGATTTGTAATCAGAAAAGCATGTCTTAAGATTAAATGAGAAATCATTTCAAGCATTAAATTAATCTGTGGTACTGAAATATTATTGACCGAAGTCATGATATTAAGGAAATGATTTTTGGTTTCAGTAAAAGATGGCAGTTGTTTTAGAGCCCCACTTACATATTTCATTGACAAAACTTTATACTTGGGAAAAAAATATATTATTTTAATACAATAGTTACAGCATCATGAAGAGCTTTTCTGCAGTGATGTGTATATATTTAGTGCTGTGCTGTGAGTTCAGGCATGCAGTGCATGACGCAGACTTCTTTTTCCTATCAAATGTCTGTTTTATTTATCATGGTGAAAATGCTGAGATAGAAATGCTGTCTCCATCTTTCTTGTGATTCCATGCAAACATACCTAAATGATCAGCTAAACTGTGTAGATTAATCTTAAAATGGGAAATACTATTCTTTCTGTTTATGTGGCTGTCCTGTGGATACCTATATGCTTGTGTGCGTGCTGCCCGTATCTTTCCATGGATGTTCTGAGAGAAGTTTGCAGAAAGGAGCAGTAAGCAAGCAGTCCTTGGTTACATTAGCTTCGTTTTAATGTGAACATATGTTTCTTTCCTGAGTATCTAAAAATCTCTAGAAAATGAAAAGTGTATTAAGACTACGGACTATACAATGCCCAATATAATTTGTGAAGATAGTGTATTTAGGCAAATATAACTCTTTATAAAAAGTGTTTGGAGAGTTTCAGGGGGAGTCTTGACTGAGGAGCCCAGTATCTGAGACGCTAGTAGATAATATATAAATAATAATATGATCTAAAATAAAGAAACCATAAGATGTGACATTTGGGGGAAATTGAAATAAATTTTGTAAACAGGGGTTGCACCTCACAAATCTCTTCAAACTATTTAAAGGAATCAACAAGAACCATGTAGATAAGTGAAATCTAGTTGATACAGTCCAGTGGATTTCCAAAGATTTTCAGTGCCCTCCATCTTGAAAAGCTTCTGAAGAAATTAAGCAGCCAAGGGATGAAAGCCTGACAAAATACATCTTCTCGCCTGAATGAAAATAAGTATCTGAAAGAAAGTAACCAAAATAGAAGTAACCTGTCAATTCTTCAAAGAGCAGGAAACAACCGGAGGAATTCCACACAAAATTGTGCTGAGTCTGATACTGTGCATCTTTTTCCAGATCATTTATGCTTTGAAAGGTAGAACAAAACAAAAATCCTCCCTTGAAACAAAGAAAAATCTGTTTATCAGGTTTTAGGTATTTAGGTACAACAGGTCTGTAAAGAATGACTTTTATCAGTTAAATCAGTGTATATTCTCATACTATGGAGGGAGGTTTGTTAAAGTTCTCTCTCAAAATACATTGTTATCGGTGTGTGTATCTATCCATCTGGAATATAGCAAGATGTTAAGTCTGAGAAATGTGATTGTATGTGGCTCATGCTTTACAATATTACTAAATGTTTTAGCATTTATGTTTCAACGCCCATATTCTTAGTTTTTATTGCAAGCTTGAACATTTAACACAGAAATTCAGTTTTACTTTAGTGATAAAACACTGTGGTTTTGAAATAGTTTTCACAATTCCTTTAACAATTATTAAAGAATTTTGTAGCTCACATATTCAGTGTTCCTCAGCAGCAGGTTGAACCAGTTGCTAAATTTGATAAACGGTTGTGCACCGACACCTAGTATCTTCATATTCAGGTGATAAAACTATTCAGGCCCAGCAGCTCAAATTGTTTCTGGCACGTTTCTATTTCACTGTTCCTGCAGAGCCTTCTGTTTTTTAACTGCATAAAACTGCCTCACCATGTAGGTCAGGCTGGCCAAGGCACACGTGGGCCGGCAGCGTTCCAAGCCCTTGGGAAAGCCGTTGCCACGTCTCATCTCACTGCACCTGGTGATTTGCTGGATGCAGGGGAGTAGCTGGTGAGAGTGAGTTCGCTGGAGGGAGAAGGAAGGTTTCTGTTGTGTGCATAGAAATCGGCAGCTACCAAAATGAGAAGGTGGCTTGGGCAGCGTGTGTGCTCTACCAGCTGGAATATTGATGCTGAGGTAGATGTTAGGAGTTTAACTACGCTGAGTACTTAGAGAGAGAAGTCCTGTATCTTGAAACCTACTTGACGAGATGGAGAGAGGTCTGGAATTGTCTCTGAAAATCAGCTGAGTAGCTTCCAGACTGCTGGGAGATCATCCTTTTCATCTTAGAGTCCTAAGCTTCTGTATGCATTCAGTTAAATTTGTCTAGCTTTCCTGAGGCCATTGCAAGTTCCTTGTTCAGCACAGACATGCTCTTGTTATTTGCCCAAGTGAAACGCATCATGAGCAAAAGAACAAACATAGAACAGCACCCCAGAGGTCAGAGGACATGTCCTTCCACCCTGAGCATATCTGTTCTGGCGTCACTCGTTCCATTCAGAAGAACTGATGTCAGATGGCAGGGACTGGACGGTGAATTGTTTACAGAATCAGCAGTGAGTTATTTGCCAGCAATGTGAACACCTGCTGGGAATGATGGAGTTGTTCGGAAATAAACCAGTGCTGCTGTGGCCTTCAGGAACGGAGAGGATGAGCTCCAGGAGTTGCTCCATTTTATTATTTGACAGGCTCTTATGACTTTTGCTTAATTTATTCTTAAAGATTTTTTGGATTTTAATGTTAGCGTTTTTCTTTGTCATTTATGAATGGTTTAACTAAATTCATCTAGAAACAGTTAACTAGAAAGTAGGAGTTTTTTCTAGATACAAGTTCTACCAAGATTTTCCTTTTATTCATAGGCTGTATGTTTCTTATTTTGCTTGAAGTTTCTTTTTTTTTATCTGAATTTTATGTACTATGTAAATAAACAGTAATAATATTCACGTAATAACAAAGATACGTAAGTATGATGTGGCCAATATATTTCTCATACTGCTATTCTTATGTAGCCGTTTCCTAACATTTTGTTAGTTGGAGAGTTTCTCACAAGCAAACAATCTTGTTCAGCCCTCTATTTAGAGCAAGAATGCAGTATAAAAATACCAGGGTTGGTTTTCTATTGAGCTGAAAACACAACTAGCTCAATGCGTTGGGACCTGGAGGAGTGTTAGAGGAACGTTGTTATGATTGTACCTTTGTACTCTCTCTAATTATTCTTTTCAGGCTCTTGTGCCCAGGAGCAGTCACTGTTGCCCAGTACATCAGGGACTTTATGCAGTGCTCTCTTTCTTCCTGCACGCTACTTGTTTTCCACCTCACCCAAACATCTGCAGAGCCGGCAGTGATGGAAGAACAGTTAGCATTATTTAAGGACCTCTTTTCACAACTTAATAGTAAGGAATCTTATTGAGAATCCCAGGCACACTTCCAGGCTCTCAAACAGAATTAGGAAGCCAGAAGTTTAGCTGCTGCAACTTCAGTTTGTTGCAAAATACCATTTCTTGTCATGCTGCCTCAGGGAGGACTCTCACAAGGCTTTTAGTAATTTTTGAATCATTACGTAGGGAAGGGTATTCCTTTTAAGGAGTCGCAGCTCAATGATTTCCATAGTCAGAGATCTCTCTGGATATTCATTTTGTTGCAGTTGTCGCTATAGATATAGGAAATATTCTCCTGAAATGTTATCATCTTCAGATTTCCATTTAAAGAAGGAAATCACTTCATGGAGGATTCTTTGGTATTTGTTTGGCATTGACGCGATAGTCATATTTTAATAGCATCCCACATTAACGTGATCACAGCTAAAAGATGTGAGTGGAGTGCAGTGACCAACAAGACAAGCTTCTTTACATGTCCCTCCTTGCTTGCTGCTGTCCTTGCATACCCAGGGACAGTCGGACTGTGGATTCTTTCTGGTGGATTGCCTCATGCTAAGTCTCAAGCTGCAACAATAGCAGTAGGAAAGGTCCTTGTGGTGAATTTACACGTACTTCAGCGGATAAACTGTTCTTTATAACACTGAAAGAAAGAAAAAGAAAACAGAAAAAGGCAGCATTGTTCAGGGATTCCCTGTTCTGCGCAGAAAGCAGCAGTTAGCAACGTGCTGGAACCTGCTCTGAAGAACAATGAGAAGTACGATGAGAATTTCTGTACTGAGTTTTTCACGGGACATGTGTAAATTCATTTCCTTTTCTCTTGTCGCCAGCGGTTCGCACACGCTGGGGCCGCTCCACGAGGAGTCGGTCCCACTGTTCAGGACCGGCCTCGAAGTGAGAGACCTGAGGCGGCCGCAGCACCGGCCGGGTGCGCTGCGGCCTGGGGTGGCCCCGCGAAGCCCCCGCTGAGTTCGAGCCGCCCTGCAGGCCCCGGCCTCCGCCCGGCCCGGCCCGGCCCGGCCCGCCGCGCTGGGGCAGCGGCTCCTTACATGGGCATGGCCGCGACTCGCCCGGGGCCCGGGCGGGGAGGCCGCTGGAGCCGGGCCGCGGCCCAGCTGGGGGCGGCGCGGCCCGGGGGTTCAGGCAGACAAAGAACGGGCCTGGCTACCAAATAAGGAAGTGGGAGCCGGAGGATTTCAGAATAGGAGCAGGGGAGGCGGCGGGGAAGCCTACTCGCTCCTCTGAAAGGGAAGGGGTAAAGGCGGGGAGCAGGGCTCGGAGCTCGCCGTTATCCTTCTGTAATCTCCTTCTGTAATCTCTTGCCAGCAGAACTGAAGAGCTCAAGCTGTATTTGTCATATTTTCTCATGTTTCTGAAAGCTCTTCGTGGATTTTGTTTATAAAGGAGGGGTCTTTGGCAGCCTCGTTGTTTAGCAGCTTGAAGATAAATGAGTCCTCTCCTGGAGCAAAAAAAAAAAACATTGTAGATATAGCGTTATGAAAACTTGCATTCTGATGAACACTTACAAATTCACCTAGAAAGGGCATGTATGTATCCCTGAGAGACTGACAGAAGTAGAGAAAAAGAGGAAAGTGAGAAAATTAGCACAAAAAAGATCTATATCTTGACAATTTTGATAGAAAACACTTTTGTAGCAAAACGACCTGATGGAAAAATGTTCTGGGATATCAGACATGCAAGTAAGCTAACATTTTAAACATAGATATGAAATTCACACCTTGTGATCCTAATCCCTGTGCCGTGGCGCTTTTTTTTTTCTGCTGATATGGGCCGTATTAAAAAGGTCTTATTTCCAGCAGAAGAGACAGAACACCATTCACCTTTTCACGTCAGGCTAGCACAGTGCAGAAAGAATCAACACAACAGAAACATTCAGTACATAAAGGTGCAGCCGTGATCTCTGCTGACTGTGTGAAAGCTGCAACAGAGAAAACTAAATAGCTGTGGGTCAGACCTGAGTGGCAAGGTTTAATGTACTGGCCTGCTTTGCTCTGGTTTCAAAATGTTTGCAGTAGAATGTCTCTGAAATTCGCAGCCTCCATAGCAAGCAATTACAGTGCTACGAGCGTGACATCCCGACAAAAGGAAGGAAGTTATGCCTTGATCTTGAAGTTGTGACAAGATCAGCTCTCAAACTGCTACTGAAAAATGTTTTAAATATCATGGGTGAAGCTCAACTCAGAAAAAACAGCTTCTTTATCTTTCCTGACAGGCCTCCCAGTTACAGCAGCTGTAGGTTACTGAAGTGTAGCTAATGGAAAGATGTAATACACTCAGTATTAACATATCAGGAGTATTAAAGTAGAGAATGTAGTGCTGAGCTTTGAGTTGGGTACTGGGAGCTGGACTGCTGGGTGACGTTTTGGTCTCATTAACCGTCTGTGACCCTGTGTAACCCTCCTGATGATTTTACTGTCTGAAATGTAGGCTGACCTGCCCTAGATCCATAGTGATGCTTTCAAATGTGACTTCAATGTCACAGCTGAGAAGTGTTATGCTACTTTTACTAAGAACTATGGAAGAAATCAAAGATAAAACACTAATGAAACCACTGAGTGTAAGCCTGAGGCAAGGTTATTTTGCTCTTGATCCCAGTATGCTGACTGAAACAGAGAAGGTATGACAATTCTCTTCATGAATTAAAATAGAGAATCTGAAAAATATAGTAGAGAGAGGGAGGAAGAAAGTGCAAGGAAAACCTGCGAGAGTTGGGAAATGAACACTGAGCGGGATGAGCTGCACAGCTTGAGAGAGAGAAAACAAGCTGGACAGAAACTGGTTCTCCTTTGTGGGGCTAGTGAAGCTGGCAGCGTAATGCCTTAACTCCTCACGAGTTTGAGCAGTGAATTGTTTTCCAGATTGTATCTTGTTATCTTTAAAGTAGCTATTTCCAGAGTTCATCAGCGTGCTTTACTAGTAGCTGTGCAGGCCAGGAAGGTTTTAAGGATTACTCACTGCCAAAACAGACTGAAGACCGTGGTACCCAAAGTGTCTTGTTGCTTTAAGGAGACCACTGGGATGCTTGGCTGGTGTAGACACACTTGTTGTTCTGGTTCCTTCCTAGCTAGTGACTGTAGAGTAGGCTCAGGGCTTTCTTCATGCTGTCATAGGGGTTGCAGAGCAAGTCTAATCAATATCATCTCAACAATTTTGTGCCCGGAAGGCCTTTGCTATTTTAGTCCAAAAGATGAAGTAATCAGTATTATAGCAAAGATGGCTTAAGCATGAGTCACTTCATCACCATGTGTATGTGGATGTGTGTATATATATGTCCTGGAGTGGTAATTGTCTTCTTATAAAAAATGATCTCAGAAATTTTCAAGTTTATTTTCCTCTCTATATATTTAGAAGTTTGGGAAAGGACCCTGTTTTCATTTCAGTTTTGTTGAATCACGATTTAATAGATCAGAGGCTTTGCAGTATGTTTTGATTTCAACTAGGGGCTCTGGCTATAGATTTTTTTTCTGGTGGGTATTGGCAGAATTAAAAGTGCTGGAAACGATTTGCTCAGGTAATCTGTCTTGTAACAAACATTGATACTTTGTTTTCCAGAAGAAAAACAAAAGCCACAACTTGGTGCTTCCAGTTCAGGCAGTGCGGATTTCAGCAGTGGGAAGTACTACCAAACAAAGCGCTCCAGTTACCACCTCAGTGTCTGCCAGTGCCAGCTAGGTTATCCAGTACAGGCTGCTTGTAACACGGGATTTGAGGGACTGCTGAAATAGCGCTAAATGCTTTGGTCTAGTACGTGTTTGTCAATTGCCACTTCTGACGTATAATTAGTCCCATTTATTTTATTTTATTTATTATTTTTACTTTTTGGAAAACATAACTTTGCATTCTGGCCTTCTAAAGAAATCACAAAATGTCGTGCATTCAAAAAAAAAAAAAATTGGTGTCCTGTTCCTTTCTTAGTAGTCCCCATTCAAAGCTTTTAAATGTTGAGCACGGTATGGGAGGGGATGTAATTTTACTGGAGCGCTTTGTGTTTTGTTGTTTGGTGGTTTTTGTTTTTTTAATAAAAGTTCGAAATGCACCGTAGTTGGCATCTCAAGGTTAATTTTGCATAGCCAGTGTAAATGAGATGCATTTCCTTCATGTGCGAAAAACTGAGATTGCTGCAAAAATCATTGAATTCAGTCGGCTGCATATGAATCGGTTTGAGTGCTTGTAAACTTTTCCAGTTCCCTCTTCTAGTCCTTTGCGGTCCATTACTGCCATTTCCATCAGAGTTGAACAGTGTTTGAACTATGGCTGGTTGGATACTACTTGGGTTAATTTACAGGCTTGTCTGTATTCTTGAATTATTTTCTAGTTTTTAAGATGAAAAGAATCTTGTGTCATGCATCTCCTCCATGTACAAGATGCCGTTTGACTCTTGGTCATAATTTCTTCCTACACCTAAGAACTTTTGCGTTACATTTTGTTTTCTTTTTGAAAAAGATCCTGTTTTGATTTAAAGAATTTGAGAACTGTTCTTAACTAGCCTGATTAGAAATTACACTCCTCAATGTAGTTTTTAATGTCTTTGTTACTCACCAGCTAGGGTGCTGTAAAGTTTTGCTTACCATAATGAAGAAAAACCGAGTAGGCAAATAGAAGAAAAACAAAATTGTGCAGCAACACCTGGAAACAAGCTGTTTGAATGGCAGTGTATATACACTGTACTAAAACATACTTCCATCACTGCTGATAAACTGCAAGCAAAAAGATTGCATTTAAATACAACACACTATTCTGTGGTAGTTTAAGGATTTTTGCTTTCATCTTGCATCCCCACAAAGTGAACGTGGGCATATATGCATAGGCATAGAATTCTTTTCCAAAATTACGGCAACATATATGCAAAATATGTGCAATGTAAGAAGAAACAATATTAGAGAACTCAGGGTTTTTTATTATTAACTCACTCTGTTACAAGCAATGCAGAGGAGAAGGTGCAGAGAAGAGATGTGAGGTCTGGTTGCTGTTGTTCTGTACTAGGCTTTTCTTACTGTATGTCAGTCACTTCTTCATTGTGTGTTAGATCATCTACAGCTGGTGTTGGCTGAACTGTGCTCTGCTTGGGCAGTGTATGTCCCAAAATCATACAGAGACCTGGTTAGCGATGAGTGATGCTGCTTTTATCTGCATACTACCTTAATGCTACGCGTATGAGCTACCACACCTCTTCCCCTAGTCCAGTGTGCTGCCAGGATCTGGCCCATCATTCTGTTCTAGCCATGGGGAGATATTTTATTTCCCCCTCTCTTTCCTAGTCAGCAGTATTCTTATCTCCCTGGTGTGTGCTGGAGCCATCAAGGGAGGGTGGAGATAGTTCTGAGTCCAGACAAGAGCTGGGTCAAGAACAGGGGTGAAGAGGCTGGGGCAAGCAGAGAGGTTTCAGTGTCGCCTTCTGCATCATTTGCCACAGAGTGAAATATCCCAGGTCTTCCTCATCCTGGGGATTCATACCGCTGGAGAACAGTAGTTGTGGTGATGCTCTTGTGTAAATCCAATAGGTTCCAGGCATCCAGAGCTGGGCTGTAGTACACACAGTTTGGAAAGTGGAGCTGAGAAAAGAGAAGCACCCTAAAATATTTCAGCCATTGTCCAAGATGTTTAATACATCTGTTCATACACTTTTTGGCTGTCCATGTTGAGGGAAGTGCAAGTGATGTCCCTGATCCCTGCTGTGGAGTAAGCGTGGATGTGAGGATAGAAGTTTTCTGTCTGTATCTTATGAGCTTGCCTGTCTTGTGTCAGGTTTATGTTCATGTAGATCTTGTTGATGATTATTTGTGCTCTTTGCTCTCCCACAAAATTGGTGTTGCCGTCTGATCTGTAAGCAGCATTCCTGTTAGAATCCAAGTGGATTCTAATAGGCAAGGTGTGAATCAGCAATAGAAATTCATTCTTTGGTTTTGTGGGGAAAGAGACACTGAAGTATCTGGCTCCAAATGATGTCTTCAGGGGAACATGCAGTAGTGATGAGTGCTTGCAAATTAAGTGCCTGGCACTCTTGGCGGGGGTTGTGTAATTGGGCTGCAGAGTGGCATGGGTTTTGTAGCTCATGGTGAATGTTCTCTGAGCTCTGGTGCTGCTCTCTGGCTGGGGAGAGGATGCAGGAAGTTGTAAAATAGGGTTCTCAACTGTGCAAGGGAGTGATGTTGCTTTTCTGAAGAAAAAAGCTTTAAATTGAGTTTAACCTGAACACCAGGGGACTCAATAGTGATGAGCGGTGGTAGAAGTGATATTTTAGAACAGCAAGTATTTAGAAGCTTGACAGACTGATTTGAGGCATAGCCCTGTGGTGCTACATGACAAGGTGTCGAAGTCCCACCCATTCTGTCACGCAGACAGAAGTGATATGGAAACCCCCAAACTTCTCCTAGCAGCACAGCTACCCTGAGCTCTGCGGCCAAGCTCTGCTGCTGAGCGAGGTGGCTTCAAGCACCTCAGAGAGCGCGGTGGGCTCCTGCTGGTCACGGTGCCGAGCTGCTGGCAGCTCAAAGCAAGCTGCTGCCACCCGAGCCTTTGTGATTTCGGCAAAATGCGTGTCAAAAAGCCCCGGCTCTCGCAGCTCCAAGGAGGGCCTCGTTCAGACTCAGCAGTTCACGGGACAGTCGGTGCCGCCGGCGATTCGCTGTGGGAATCCCGCCGCTCCCAGCAGCCCGGCACCGCCTCCTGCTCCCGTCGGGACTCTTATCGTGAAGCGGCCGGGGCGGGAAGCGCCGGCGGAGGCTCCGTGAGCGCGGCGCGCGGCCGCCCGCCTATATAGCGGCGCGTACCTGCGGCCCCACCGCGCTGCCCCCGCCCGCGGAGCCGCGCCGGGCCATGAGCGAGCTGCCGGCCGGAGCCGAGCAGGTGAGGGAGGGGAGGGGAGGCTGGGGCGCGGGGCGGGCGGTGCTGCGGACTGCTCGGCTTTGCCGGGCTCGCGCCGGCCCCTTCCAGCGGCTCGACGCAGCGCGGCGGGTGCGCGGGTTTTGCCGGCCCTCGCTGAGGGCTGCTGTGCAGAAGGGATGCTGCGTGAGCTGTGTAGCCTGGGGCTTGCTGAAGTTGCTTGGCTGTCCTGCAGCACGGAGGGGTGAGCCCTGTGTAGGAGCTTCGGCGGCTTTCTCGGTAGGAGACCGTCGGAACCCGCGGTGGGTACTGTGCAACAGTTTGGGCGGCTTGCGACCAAAAGCAAAGCAGAATCGGACAGAATGCTGGGTTTTGTCCTGTGGAATTCGTTAGTTGGTGAGGAAGACATATTTGGTGGCTGCCCAGCGATGCGCTCTGGCAGCTCGCTTTTGGTCCCGTGTTTAGAATTGAGTGCTGAAAGGAATTCCGTGTTACCTAGTAACTTCGTAACTTGTAACAGTAACTGCTTTGGAGATTTTTTTTTTTTCTTTTTCTTTTCCAAGTCTGTAGCTGGCATTTGTTTAAATTTTAGTAGTGAAGAACGAAAAAAAAAAGTGAAAGTTTCCTGGCAGCAGGCGTGTAATTAGAAAGAAGGTTGGGAAAAGTAAGGCTGGCCTTCCTTATAATGATGTGTTTACAGAAACTTGGAGAGCAGAGATATGCATTGGCTATCAAAGAGAAGCCAGCGTCTGCCGTTGGAACATTTGGATCAGCCTTATATGAAGGAATATGGCACTGCAGAGCATACATCTAAAAATAGGAGCGGACGCATTCTATGTTTCATTAGGCTTTGAGGTCAAGAAACCATTTTTTCCACATTATTCTGTGGTGGTATTGAACTGAAACCACGGTTCCTGGGATCAAACCTTACATTTGTGAATTTAACACCATGGGATGTGTTATGTGGAAAATTTTATGTTCACTCCCAAGTCTGTGTGCACTGAAATCCACTGGAGTTCTGGGGTGAGAAAACCTGTGATGGTGTTTGTAAGGAAGCCCCAGCTTCCAGGCATCCTGTGATTCACTGTGCATACCAGACATAGAAGGATTAAGATGTATAACTGATAACAAGGGGATGGAAAAACCATATACAAAGTTAAATGGCTCTCAGCCCTGTCTGCTGATTGTATCTAAACCGCTCCAACTATGAAAAAAAGGGGGGGCAAATACTTGTAAGAACAGAATTTGAAGAGAGAATCTGTTGCATCCTGCTTTTGGATGGGGAACAAAACCTGGAAGAACTGTCTGTGAAATAATGTTATGGTACCCTTTTTCCTGGCCATGAGAAACCCTGTGGGGAAAGGTAGAGGTGAATGGAAACAATTTTGAATAGAAGAAACCAGGAAGATTGGGTAGGGTGTATGCAGATGTTCTTGCAACTTTTGAAACTCTTAGAAAGATGCAGGTAGGGTATTGTTGGAGTTAAAAGTGTCTCATTTGGGTGCAACATCTCATCTTTGAGATAGTGGAAACGATATATCAAATGAAGTCAGAATTTGCCAAGAGTTGCTGCAATCTGACATGAAAGATTTCCTAAAATCAGGATGGTGGGTGTGTGGTGATGGTTTCTTAGCAGCTGGCAGATACATGTAGCTTTTCTGGCAGCTTTGTGAGAGCCAGGCAGTTTGCGTTGTTTGTTTTCTCCAGTGAAAAACTGTGTGTTTTAAGTAACAATAAGCAGCCTGACTTATCAAGGTACCATTAAAAAAGCACTGCTGTCAATATGTTTTTGTGTTCTCCTGATTAATGAAACCATAGGAAATTCTCTTTTATCTTGGAATTGTATTTGATTTCTCTTTCTAAGTAAGAGCCGGGCAACTATGTGTCCTGGTCAAGCTCATCCTGCTGGGCACTCGTGCACCTATTGCTGTGGGCCCATTATTTTTGACCAGCTCAAGACTACTACTTCCTCTTTGCGTATGATGACTGGCACATACAAATATTTGCAAAATGTTGCTCTAAAGCAATTATTGTTCAGTTTAGACAGCATACGGCAGATCTGCAGTTCTAGGCAAAAGAAAGAAGTCAGTATTCTCTGTTCTGCACTAAACAATGATTCCAGCTTACGCAGTGGTTGTGCAGGGAAGGATAAGCCAACCTCTCCACAAATAAGAGCAGTATTGCAGCTTAGTGATCCACTTTGTGGTCTGTATGACTGCATCAGCCATTTCTGAGAACTATGTTAGCTATGTTAGAACAGCATGCCTCCATTTCTGTAAAGACTCAGTGGTAAATTTGATGAGTAATGTTCAGCTGTTGGGCTTTGGGCACCGGAAGAGAAAGGGAGCGGTCTAACTGGAACGGACCTGTGGGACAGGATGCTGGTCAGCCTATTTAAATGGAGAATTCCTTCCTTCTGTCCTGTAAAAAAAATTATTTCTGCTTCAGAATGGCCAGTGAGAGGCTCACATTACCTGATTCTCAGTAAACTGATGTGGTTTGTGAAATCACTTATTCAATGGGAAATTATTGTAGTCTTCAATTAGCAAAGTAATTCTTCAGCCAAGTGTGTTCTAAGTAGCTCCTCTGTGATTTTATTTTTTCAACATTAACATGGACCCATATACCTGCAGCCAAGTGTGTTCTAAGTAGCTCCTCTGTGATTTTATTTTTTCAACATTAACATGGACCCATATACCTGCCAGCAGAGTAGAACATCAAGCAGTGTGATGTCCTGTATACAGATTTTCTGTGTGCATAGCGCCGTTTCCTGTCGATTACCAATAGTGATGGCCCCTAAACCTGAAAGACATGAAGATAAAAACCTGTGTTTTGCAAAGCTGAGTTTCTGACGTGTGTGTGTAGATAAGGGAAGTGCATGGGGTGCAGTGAGAAGAAACTGTCTGAAAGATGAAGATAAGCATACATACTACTGGTTACATAATTGCCATGCAAAATATTTTATGTTATTGCCATATGTATTTCTATTTGCTGTTTACTCTCCAAGAAAGAAGTGTTCTAATACTACTGGACTTTTACTGACCTGAGAAGAGTTGGTGACCCTAAGATGCTTATTTTTCCAATAAAAATTTCAGGGTAATGTAAAATATATTAACTGATAGTCCCATATATTCTTGGTAACATAATCTTTGGCTGGAAGTCTTTCATCTGGGGAATATTCTTTAATCAAAGTATGCCTATGGAATTTTGTATTCATCAATCATCTTCCATCTTGGAAATATTCCCATATTCTTAACAGATAGTGTTTCAGTGCTAGATTATGTAACAATCATCACCCTTTGGAGTGAAGCTCCCACTCTGCACCAGCAATACTGAGCAAGGAGTTCATAGTGGCAATGCATAGACTTGGAGGAATTACGAAGAGTCTGTAAGATTATATACAGACTAGTTACTAACCAAGTTGTAGTATGCCTCGAAGACTCATTTAACCTCTTATTCTGCAGGAAGTGAAGAAGACAGTCTTTTTGTGAGCACCGATGCTGGAACTTCCTGGAGCTTGACAGATAACGTCCTGGATTTCATATAGTTTTTTTTTTTTTTTTTTTTTTTTTTTTAAAAAAAAAAGTAATAATGCCCTCTGTGCTACCATAATTATTGTAGAAGATTAACTAATAATTGAGGCAGTTCTTTTTACATATCTAAAGTATACTTTCTGGATAAGCATGCAAATAGGAAACTCAGGAAATATTTTTCCTACACATTGCTGTCTAGACACTTAACATGGTCATTGTCACACCTGCTCAAGACATTCAAGTATTTGCCAAGACGGGAAGTTTGTATTTCCTTTATTGAAGCAGAAGGTGATTGTAATTGATGTATTGTGTATGGCACACCCCAGCACTTTCCCTTTCCGCAAAGGGAAGGAGTTTAAGATAAATAGTGTTTGTTTAAAAAAATGAAAAGGAAAGGAAAATGCAGTGGGCTCAGTTTACTGCTGGGCATTCTTCTGTGTGGTACACCTGCATGAGATGAGCCGAAAAGCAACTGAATTTGTGTACTCTGCTTGTTTTTCAGGAATGGTTTGAGTAAGAAGTCTGATTAACTTAGATCAACTTTCAGTACATGGCATTATCCAAAAACCATTGTTTGGAAGCAGTTTATTCAGACTTTGTTCCATTCCTTCACAGTGCATTCTTCTAAGACTGGGAATTTTATTCCTTCTTGTCTCCAAAGGATGCGTTTCTCCCTCACTTTCTTGAAATGGTTGCAGGATTTGATTTGTTACCAGTTCTAAAATTCTAAAATATGTATTCTAAAAATGAGGAGGATAAAAGAATTTTTTTTGAAGAACTTAATCTTATATCATTGTTGGTTAGAAAGTGTTTTGGACTGGAAGTGATGATGAGAAGTCAAGTTCATACTTCAGCCATGAAAGTGCGGAAGATTTAATTAGTTGATGAGCTGAGCCTGGGTGTCAGGACCTGCTGTAGTGCATAGCCAAATAGCCAAAGTATCCAAATGGTGGTACTTGCCATCTTATGAACATGTTTCATTTGTCCTATTTTACTTGTTTGTTTGTTTTTGTAAAGTGAAGACTTTCTAGAGAAAGACACTTGCAGACATGATGTGTCAGCCAGCAGAAATGTAGAGGAAAAGATATTTTTGGTTTTCATTGGCAACATGATTACATTTTTTTTCCAGGCTGAAATGTAAAAATAGATTAATGCACAAAAATCTGTTTTAGTAACATCAACGTTTTTACCAACTAACAAACCCCATCAAATTCAGAGTGAAAGACAGTATTCTTGCCTTGTATGCTACTGTACGTGTTAACGGAACACAGTACCTGAGGCATGCAAGTAAATAATGGGACAACATAGGGAAAGGAGTTAAGTTTACATCATCAGTATTTAACTCAGTGCTTTTATGGTCTCAGGCAAGATTGTTTTAGTCCTCGTGTTTACAAGAAAGTGACTGAACATTACCTTGAAAACATTGAATTTAGATGAAGAGTCTGTCAGCTGGATTGAATTTTTAAATCGAAATTCAAAAAGAATTCTTCTTCTATGATGAAGAATCCACTTCGGAGAGCAAGAAATGCATGCAAGCAATATCTAGTTGTCTGGAGAAACTTCATTAGGAGCTCCTGCCTTAGGCTGTAGCGAAAGAAAAAGATTATGGGATATTTGGCTTTTTTGTGATTCCTTTGCCAACTCTGTTTAATGTCTTTGGTGGTGACATGGGAAGTGGAACTGAGTGCACTTTCAACAAGTCTACTGATGACTGTGGGGAAGGGATGCCATCCAGAAGGACATTGGCAGGCCAGAGAGGTGGGCCTGTGTGAACCTCATGAAGTCAAACGAGGTCAAGTGCAACGTCCTGCACATGGGTTGAGACAATCCCAAGCACAAATACAGGCAGAGAATGGATTAAGAGCAGCCCTCAGGAGAAGGACTTGGAGGTATTGGTTGATGAAAAGCTCAGCTTGTGCTGGCAGTGTGCACCTGCAGCCCAGAAAGCCAACTGCATCCTGGGCTGCATCAAAAGCAACATGACCAGCAGAGCAAGGAAGGAGATTCTCCCCTTTTACTTCATTCTTGAGACACCACCTGCAGTAGTGCATTCAAGGGACTCTTTATTAGGGAACATAGTGATAGAGCAAGGAAGGATGGCTTTAAACTGAAAGATCGTAGATTTAGATTAGACACTAGGATGAAATTCTTCACTTAGAGGGTGATGAGGCACTGGAACAGGTTGCCAAGAGAAACTGTGGATGCCCTGTTCCTGGTGATGTTCAAGGCCAGGATGGATGGGGCTTTGAGTAACCTGGTGTAGTGAGAGGTGTCTCTGCCCACAGCAGGGGGCTGGAACTGGATGATCTTTTAAGGTTCCTTCCAACACAAACCATTATGTGATTCCTAGTGTAGAATAGTTCAGTTGGAAGGGACCTTCAGAGATCTTCTAGTCCAGTTATGATTCTTCTGATAATTTTTCTGCGACAGAATCATTTAAGGAGCCCGACTCCAGTTCTCCAACCACACTGAAGGCAGAAATCTGGTTTAGATCAAGACCTGCATGTGTTACAGAAACTTTTCTCAGGAGAGCCAACCTGCGGTTTTTAGGCCAAGCTTTAAGTTGGGCGTGCTCCTACCCATCTTTGCACCTTACTCACATCTTGGAATACTTATCCTTAAAAATAATCATGTTCTTTTTGTAGCTAGATTTAGTTGTCTTTAAAAACTTCTACTGCACAGCTGACTTCATTATCCTGTGCAGGCTGAATCACAGTACAGAAGGAGTCACTACAAACAGAATTGTTCCTTTCAGTTCCATTTCAAGAACCATGTCCATATGTACATATAGATGCACATAAAATGCATGTTTCTGATTTCAAAGAACAGCTAATGCAGATCTTTTTTTAAGAGAGGAGATAGTGTTTTAGTCTGTTAGTTTAGTTAGTCTGTTTCTGTGTGCACGTGTATATGATGGTGCACAAATATATATGTGTGTGTGTGTCCACATATGGAGCATGAGTAAAAATCTGTATCTGACTCATGGGGATGATTTGTTTAAAGCAGCTATTAAAGTGCAAAACAATTTTAATAAGTCCAACTTTGGCTAGCAGAGCAGATTCACCAAGGCAACATAAAAAGTTTTGCTCAAATTGATGGAGAGTTTCCTTGCATAGAAACCCAGTGGTGCTGTATTTCTTCCAGCTCACCTCATTGTACTTATTTTGGCTCTGAAAAATAAAGCCTTTCCTTTCAGTGTTTGAAAGTTTCTAGGGGCACCCTGATTTGTGGCTTTATTGTGCAATAACCAAAGATCTAGGTTTTTTTTGTTTCTATTTTTAGTATAAATGAAGTTTGGAAAACCTCTGAGGTGGTCATAATATTTTGTAGATTGGGTATTTTCAGCTGCTATCTATTTGTGTATAATCTGTGTTTCCTGTCAGAACTTTCAGGAATTTTCATGAAAGCGTGAGTTACTTGGCATTGTTTTACTGATGATGAGTCTGTTGCAAGGTGGTGCCCTTTACTTTTGTGCAAATCTGAGGTGCCTAAAACCATAATTATGTGAAGAAAAATTAAAGGGTGCATTAATATTCACACAAACGGTGCTGGTGCATGGCTATATGTGTCTTTTGGACATTTTCAGGAAAAGAGTACCTGGGCTTCAAAAGCCTTCATCAGAAATTACTCTGGGCAAGCCAACGTTATACTCTCTAAACTGCTGATTCTTTTTAGTGAGAAGCCAGAGACTTCTGTGTTTTGTTCTTCACAAAAGGCATTTGTTCATCTGAAATGACCAAATTTTATGTTTTTTCAGTTTCTAAAGCTCCCTTATACTTTATCCATTATAATTCCCATACGCCTAGGCTCAACGTCTTTGCCAAATCAGGTGTTTACTCTTTCACATGCACCTCCCTTAGCCTATTTTTTCAGGCACTGAATAGTTTGCCATATTGTGTGGCTGGTTTCTAGGGTGGAAGTCTTGATTTCCTATAAATGTTCAGAGTCTTTATATTATTATAAAAATCTAGAGATCTTTATGTAATGTGAAAAAGAGAGACACCTCTTCTATCCGTGTCTACAGACATGAAATCCGATTTATAAAGTGAGACTACGGAAGTTCAAACTGTATTGAAAGTACATTACGTTGTCTTATGAGTCTCTAGGATGTTACACGGGATTTCCATTCTTCTATCTTTAGTGGCTTCTGGAGTGTCTGCTAGAGATTTTGAGGTTATTAACTATTTAACCTTTTCTTAAGCTGTTCATCAGGAATTTCTGGAAAATGATTGCTTCCATTTTCTGCTTTACATTAAAGCACCCTGTAAACTTCTTTTTCCTTTAAACTTTTAAAAGGTAGAGAGAAAAAATTGCATGTGTGTTTGCCCACATGGATGGTGAGACAAAGAGTGCATATTAACATAAAACCAAAATGTTACGTCAACGTTTTCTCAAACAAAAAATGAACTTTCAGCTGCTGACTCTGAGGTTAATCTCTGGTTGTCTCTGACCCATAAAGTAGAATCTTGATGTGTTTCTGAGATTTTAGAAACTACTGCTTCTAAAACTCTTAAGTTCCTTTGCTTCTATCTCTTCAAAACGTAGTGGTCATAATAACAGGTAAAAGAAAGCAAGTGCGTAAGCCAATTAGTGAGAAATCCTGAAAAGAGAACAATGACATTGATCTGAACCATATTTAAAAACCCTGAAATATGAGCAGAAGTCTCAGAAGTCGGAATCTCTTTGCCATGTTGCCCTTGCTCTCCCCCTAGTTTGTATGGCTGCCTTCAGCAACCAGCTGCAAGCAACAAATGAGCCTTCCCTGCAGCCCTCGCTGGAACATGTTGCAGGAATCTGTTCTTGATGTCAAAGGCACGTCCTGTGCTGTGTGGATCAGCAAAAGGTGCAAATGTTCCCAGGATGGGGAAGCTCAGCCCTGACCACATTCATTGCAGCTAGCCCATGATCAAGGACCCGATTTCAAATCTGAGGAATCTTTTAAGGAGAGAAGCAATGCTTTCTGGAGTACGAGCTGACATTTTAAAGGGATTCTGCAATTACTTGTCTCAGCTTCGGTGTATCCAGTTGTTCTGTAAGACCTCACTGGAAGTTTTCTGATCACAAAGAATATCAGGGATTCTGCAAGTCTGCAGAAGTATCAAGAAATTTAGACCACAGAAACACATGCACCAGCAGTGGTTGTTGTGTTTGCTACAGACCACTGTAATAGATAAATAGGGCATTTATCAACCTGTTATAAATTAGCTTCAGATTATTTTGCCATGCAGGTCTCGAGACGAAGCAAGTCATTGCCACGCTTCTTACAGGAATCTGATTGTTATCTATGGGCTTGGCTATTCATGTGGTCAAATGTGAGACTTGGAACAAGTATTAATATTTTTAATGCTGGATTTGATGCGTTATTTAACTAGAAGGAATAAGGTACTTCTGTTTTCACCCTTTTCTAACTGCAGTATGCCCTTCCTACAAACTGCCAGAGGAGACCATTTCATTTTCACTGTTAACATTCTTGATTATTTTACAGAACTTTTGTAGCTTTGTGAAGTTAGCATTCCTGTTGGGTACAAGCTTTGGACTTCTGTGGTGATGGCTTGTAACTAGGAAAGAGGAGTGACCTGGGGGAGCAGTTAATTACAATGATTTGCAAAAGAGTTCCATCTGCCAGTAAGGCTAATTATCAGCTTGCAACTGAGACGCTGCACTCACACGATGTCCTTTTTTGGAGTAAGAAGATAGATGTTTGTGCTTTAAGCATTAATGCCCACTGATGCAAAAGACAGGGCCTGTTTGCTGGGTGAATTCTTGTGCGGGTACAAAACTAGAGAAACTGTTTGCAATGCTAATATTTACAGTAACAAACTCATTGATAAAAAGCAGAGCAGAATAGAATTGGAATGCATTTAAGCAGGAAACTGATCTGTAGTAGATGAAAGCTTGGGGGGAGAAGTTGAGTGAATTTGTATGAATGTAGAATATTTTACTAAGTATCCTCCTTTTTTCCTAAAAGGTTTGATGTGTCTTCAGTTTCCAGTACTTTTCAAAGCAAAGCTGGTTATGGAGAGCTCCAGAACTGTCAAGCTAGGGTGAAGCTGTGATGTTTGGGAGACATTTGTAAAGCGTGTGAAGTGTGCCTCTGTAGTTAATGGAATTGATTGAAGATGCCAGGGCCTTATGGAGAGGGTGATATGAGACAGAAGCAGCTTCTCTTAAAGATTAAATTCTTAAAACAAAACTATAATTGAATAATACCTAATGTGCTCGTGAATTTTGGAAATCGTCTCTATGTCATCACTGATGGTCCTAGTGATAGAGGAAGAATCAGGGAAATCTGCTGCCAAGCTTCCTGACTTACTGTTGTTAATCTTTGTGGTTGATTGTGGAGATTATTCTCAAATGCTTCCTCTATTTCATTATCTCAAATTCGTCACAATTTTTGACACAGATTGTCCACTGTTTTGCATGAAATTGAAAATGTCTTTGACAGGAGTCCCATAGAAAGGAAGGAAGCTACCAATGCGATTAGTTTCTCAATTAATTGCCCTTAGTGTTGGAAAAAACAGTGACCACTGGCAAAGTTTGTGGAGTAATTTAAGCTTTCACGAGTGTTTCACGGTTGGTAGGGGTAGTTGCAGCATGCTGCATGAAGGACAGGTAAGAGATGATGGAAAGTAGCATTAGAATAAGGGTTTTTTAGAAGATGTGGGACATACTACGTGAAATATATTGAAAACATCGGTCTGAGAAGTGGTTCAATGTTTCAGAATTTTCCTTGGATGCTCTTGAATCTTTGCATTCAGGTCTAAATTAGTTGGTTGTCCTGTAAATTGCTGACTGTGCATAACATTCTTGTTACCTGCTATCAGGTCTTGTATGGGTGCCTATCGTGTGGATATTGCACACTGACGTGCAGATTGGCATGCTCTGGGGACAAGGGCATGCATTTAAAGTAAAGTATCACGCTTTTGGTTTAACAAAATCATCTCAGTTCCTTTTTCAAATGGAGTAATTTTGGTGTGACGATAGTGTATGTTGTCCAGTGTTTTCGAATAATTGCCCTTCTGATCAACTTTTCATTGTTTTGAGGCAGTAGGATTGTTCTATGGTATGAGTAAATGCATAGTTTGTTGAGTTTTTTTTCCCCAGTAAAATTAGGATTGCATTTACTGTTGCCAGTCAATTTTCACACTGGCCTAAAAACTAAAGGATACGTGAGCAGTCAGAAATGATGGAGGGAGGTGTTCACTACATTCAGATATGCCTGTGTCAAGTCAGGCTGTTGCTGAGAGTTACAGGAAGTTATCAACATTGCCTCCAGCAAGTATTAAGTTTTGTTAGTCATACAAGAAAACAGGAAAAGATGCTGAATATGTTGATAGTACCTGAAACTGGATGTCATTGTTAGCACAGATGCACTGCAGAGTGTAACCCACGGTACTGAGTGGGTGTTGAAACAAGACTGGAATTCCTCATTTGCCCAGGTTTCATCTGAGAGAAATCCCAAACTCGTGAGCTGAAGGAGCTGTGACATGTTCTGATGGATTCCCCAGGCTATGCCGTTAGGGGACCCAGCTGTAAAATATGCAGTCAAGTACACCAGCCTTGTGGTGTCTGTGCTGCTTAGGAAAAACTGATGCTGTAGCAGTGTTGAGCACTTTGCCATGCAGATAAGGAAGCTGTACCTTCAATAGCTGAAGTGATTTGTTTACCTGGTTTTCTCTTGGAATCTTTTTTTTCTCCTTTCCTCCCCTTCGTATCGAACAGTGCTAAGTACAGGAAGTAAACTTGAAAAACACTGTCCAGCTATCTTCTACAACACTAGTAGGACTTTGTGTATTTTGATGCAAAGTAGCTTTTTCAAGAATAAAGGGAATTAATTCTCTATTTTGTTCATAGCTTACAAGTTCAAGTGAAGACAGCATAAGTTCCACTCTACCTTTCAATTCTTGGAGCAGATGAACTTCACTGTTATTTAAATTACCTGGATTTGTATGTCATGATAAGCATTACCTGTGATCTGAAGTTTTAATTGTAACTTCCAGTGTGGCACTGGAGCCATGGAGTTAACATCTGCACTCTTCCTTCCACACAGGGACATGTTCCAGATGTGAAAGTTTGTGTTTCTGGTGCTTAAATCTGCTGCATTGAGATGAAAGATTTTTTGACAACTTTTCTGGCAACAGAATGGAGACTGACTTGCTTCAATCATAGTATCAAATTCTAATCAGATGTTTTTCATTTCTGTTACTTCTGACTGGACTGAACCTTTGCATCTCCAGGTGTTTCCGTGCCACATAAAGGCAAATTGCTGAGATGCTTATTCACCTTAAAAATTTTTCCTAAATCGTGAACTAAAATTTGAAACAAGTTATTATAACACATGGATAAACTTCTTGCCGTGAACTTTCAGATTTGCTTAAATGAAGTTAAATTCACACAGAAGTTGCCTCATTTTCAGAGCTACTAATTCTCATTTCTCCCATTAGTTTCAATGGAATATCTGTGTGCCTGAACAAATAGGCTACTGGTTTGAATTCCTGAATTTATTTACACAGTTTTGGAAAGCTATTACAGTTTGCTTTTTCTATGATAAACCTAAATGTAGTAGATATGACGTGTACATGTCCAGCTTAGCATATCAGTTCCTCTTGTTACTGCTATATATAGTAGGCAAACTTGCATAATAATAGTGTTGGATAGATGAGCAAGAGGGACTGTCCTGCTGAATTTTTTCCATTGCACCTCGTTTTGGCAGATGTTTTCTCTGTTTCAAAAAAGACAATGCAGCACAGTACAGTAGTTGAAACTTACATGAAAACTACAGCAATTTATTTAGCAGGAACTGTGACATCTAATTTGTAGGTTTTAGTGAAGTCTTATTATAACTTAGATTTGAGTAATGTTAGGTAAATATAGCTGTCAGATTATTTAAAATTGTGTTTTGAGTCTAATGTAATTCCTCTGCTTCCCTTAACCTTTTGTGAGGAGACAGGCATTAACTGGAACCACTGCTAAAATGATATTTCAGAAAATGAATGCTAGCTGATGCTAATGATTCTGCATATAGTTTTAGAATAACGGAAATTAAATTGTTTAGTAAAGAGCCAATTCACCAATCAGTAAAGGTACAGCAGAGATGAAACTGGTCAGGTGAACATTGTTGTTAAACCTTTGTCATTCAGGCAATCGAGTCTCAAGTTAGACATCTTCAGCTTCTGTGAGATGAAGGCCTGTGCTGTGTGCTGGGAGACAGCCTGCTAATGTTGCACAAATACCTTTCATGTGGAATCTTTAGACTGCTCCAGCAATGGAGGTGAAGTTTATTCCAATTGTTCATTGTTCACTCTAAGAAGTTTAAAATTGCTTCTCAGTTGTAACTTATACTTTGGCTTCATTTACTTTAAAGGCTTAATTAATTTTAGGGCAGTTGCATTACAAATGTGTGTGTGAATTAAAGATCTTGTTTGGATGCTGTCATTCAGAGGTGAAGTAGACACAGAAGTTCTTTCTTGTCTTTCACAATTACCAGCTAAAGGTATGGCTTCACAAACCCTGCTTTGGGAGGCAATTCCTCGTGAGCAATGTGACCCACAGAGCTCTGACTGTCAGGCGCTTGTTCTGTGTGTGGCTGCCCTTCAATATGAAGCAGTGAACAGATCCAAGTTTAAAACAGAAAACCAAAACCAAACAGAACAACCAACCACCCAGACGAAACAAAATAATAACAACAAAAAAAACCACACCACCCAATTCTAGGGTTGCTTTCAACTTTTATTTCGCTTGCCCCTTCTGCTGTAAGGATCCTAAACCATTGTGCAATCAGAACTGGGTGTGAAAGGACACAGAGCTATTTGGGGATGTTTTACTCAGTAAAAGGGATATAGAATCCATGGCATTTAAAAACCACGTGTTTCCTGAGTGGTATTCAATGGGCTCTGTCTTACATTTATTGGCTGCATACCTTTACTTGATTGGCATTTTCTTTCCCGAGTGTCATTGACGTAAACACAGCAACATTTACTGAAAATTTTCAGAGATGATGTGCTGCCCAGCTGCCACTGAAATCTGTAGGAGACACTCTGTGAACTGCTCTCAAACTCTCTGGAAAAACAGAGGACAAAATGACCTACCCTGACTTTTTGTACTGTGGTACATACATTTTTATGTGTGTGACAGTGCCTAAATAGATTATGCTCTCAATAAAATTCCATGCCAGCAAATACTCTGTGCAGACTTGAGGCAGCATTAGGTTTATTGCTCAACAATTGCACATTTGAAATACAATAGCTTGAATTTATGTTTACATTAATTACAGCATGAGCATAAATTCCTCTGGGCACTTTTATTCTTCAAATACTCTGTTCTCTGCTAGACTTTATTGTTTGTGTCATATATTGAGGGCTGAAAATCAATCTCAGTAATGACTGCAAAAATTTGAGTGCAAGCACCATCGTTTTCTCAGAAAAAAAGCATGTAGGTCCACTGGCTTTTATTCCACATTTAATTTATTATTTTTATTGGGCATAGTCAAGGAGTCCTGTTACTTGTGGTGGAAAAACTCAAAGTATACAGGAGGAAAAATCATGCTGTTGGCAAATGATACAATATTTTACAATAATTTATTAATTTCTTCAAAATAATGTCATACTAGAGATAAAATAGAGAGTTTCTCTTCTGCAGGGTCACAAAGAGTAAGCAGTCAATAAAAACAGGGGAGGTGCTTCTCACTTTTTTTTTCTGCTTTTGACCAGCTGATTAGCCTGCCTTTGGTAACTTGCAGCTTTCTGAGGTTCCTAGAGGAAATCCTGAGCCTACTGAAGTAAAGTCATAGGAATTAGAACTTCATGCCTCGCTTTTTACTGGAATTTTGTGTGTATCTTTTGTTGCCCTGCAGTTGGTGACAACCGAAGGGTGGCCTTCGTTAGAGGTTCTCTTTTTTTAACCTTGCACCGAGAGCCCCAGCTGTTTTCCAGCTAACTACTGGCCTTATATGATGATCCTCACTGAAGACTTTGTGGACACTTCTGAGTGTTTGAAGCAAGATGTTAAGTTGCAGAGAGGTTTCCTATTAAGGAAAAGTGATGTAATGTCCGTGGAGCACAGCCAGTTTCTCTCCACTCGTTTTATTTATATTAGCTGCATACCAGAGAAAATGCCCCATAAAACATGAGTGCTCCTTGCTATATTTAGCCAGGCTAATTTACTAATACCAGGATATTATGTTTATATGCAATGGAAATAATTATAAAAAGATTTGAGAGCATCTTATTGAAATACAACAGATTGGACTTGGGAAAAGTAAATACCAAGTTTGTTCCTGGTGCATAGAAAGACTCTGGGGTGTCTTTGAGCATTTATATTTGCAAGGTATGTATTCCTGTGCTGAAAAAGTGTTGTTTAATAATCAGCAACACAGTTAAATTGAAATGTTTAAAGAATTCAAAGTACAAGAAATTTATTTAAATTAATCTGGATCTTTTTAATATCCTCACATTTAACCAGTGTGACTAAAACCGTTCTGGGTGTATGCATTCAGTTCACAACTTGTCTGAAATATCTGTATTCATCTTCATATGAAATACAGTGCAATGCAGTGATATTTTAGTGATATTTAAAATCGTGTGTTGGTTACCTTCTCTGCCTTTTCTTTAAGACTACCGAAGGCCCCTTTTTATTGAGTGATTTTTTTTCCTGGTTTCTGTTCAATTCTTTGTTCTACAACTGGTTGTGCTGATAAATAATCACAGGATTTCTTCCTGACTGCAACAATGTTACTTCATAATACTGTTGAACAATTTGACCTTTTTTATTACTTTTCCTCCTACATGGTGATCCAAGCTGGGTGTGGTGGTGGTGGAACTATGGATCCTCCCTGATGCTAGATCTGCCTTGAAGAGTATTCTCCACCAAAAGTAGCAGAGTACCTTTGTTAGCTGTTGATAAGTAGGAGCTATCGTACCAATCGCCCAGATAGTGTATGTGAAAACTTTGGGGTACTTCTAAGTCAATTTATTAAGTGTTAAGCTTTGTGAGCTAGTCCTGTGTGATTGTGGAACAACAGTGTGATGTATTGCGGGATCTGCGGTTGACTCATATTAAGTTGTGGGCAAGAGAAAGAATTTTGGGTAGTGTTATTTTTAGCTACATCAGTGAGGATGTGTCGGATGTTTTCTGTGTTTTCTGTCTGGATGCAATTCTCCTTTTCAAAGCATGTGCTGTGTTGGGATGACTTCTGAAGATGCTTTTTTAAGAGGGCATTCATGCATTGTGACATTTCACGTCTAATTCACACACTTTGAACTGCACTCTGGAGGCTTCACTGACTATACAGGAGGCTGTGCTACTCAAATAAGTGAAATACCAAAAATGAGAACATTCCCCTACATGTCTCCTTTCATCTAGGAGAATTAAAGCGACAAGGCAGCAAACTGAAGTGCTGCAAGGCCAGAAAGGAAAGGTAAATGATTTTTTTTGGCATATCACGAATCAAGTGTAACTTTTCTACACATCTGGAGCTTGTTTTGAAAATATAAAACTATTTAATATATAGAGGATTTTTAAATGATTGCAAGATTCTGTTGCTATTTCCAAGTATGCAGATTCATTCTGAATGATTCATTAGGGAAGTAGCTCATGCTGCTAAATAATCATGAGAAAAGATTTTGAGTCAACTGAGGGTCAAAAAGCATTTCTTGCAATTATGAAAGACGTTAATCATGCTGGTCCCTTTGCCCTGCAGATTCCACTTGATTTCAAATATCAGACTTTAAAAATAAGAAAAAATAAAACAAAAAGCCTTGGATCATGAGATGTCATTTTTAGTATTGGGCTCTTGAGGACAATAGTTCTCCCTCATGTAGAAGATCAGACATAACTAATGTGTGAAGTATTGCCTGGACTGTGTACAGCCAGCATTATGTGCTATCAATTCTTGCTTAGCAAAGTTTATTTCCCCGTTTTTAAAACTAAGGCCTTGTGGATTAGTTATTATTTAAGTAACTTTAATATCAATGTCTCGAAATCCGTTTGGAAAACTGCAGTCTCTGAAGGTTTATGAAACGACCTAAAAATGTGCAGCTTCAGACAACATTGCCTTTAGGGCGTGAGAACATAATTAATGTGGTAAGTCGAAGTGCAGAGGCTCGTTAGAGTCTTGGCATGCATTAGAGGATGACTGCAGGGAACTGAACTTATTTTCCTCCAAACAACGCTAAGCAGCCCAGTCTTTCTGCAGATCTGGGTGCCTGCTTTCCTTGATATTCAGCACGACTTGTCAGAGAACTTGAATGTCTTGGCCTTATTTTGTTCTCTGTGGCAAAAACTGTGCACAATACTTGAAAATGCTGGCTGGTCTCTCTGGTTTTTGATCATTCCTTGTTCTACAAAAAACTATCAGATGACGTATGAAGTGAGGTGCCATGCAAAGTCAGAGGTCTTGACTATCTTACTCCGTAAGTAGTGCTTCTGGAGCTCACAAAGAGGTGGTGAAGAAGTGGCAGTAGCCCAAGGGAAGAGGCAGGACTGTAATTAGAGAAAGGGAGGTCAGTGAGGAGAAAGTTCAGAGAGGCCAGCATTATACTGTGATCTAAATACTGCTGATAGGAGCAGAGGGTCTCATAGTTCACACAGAAAGAACATTATGATCCACACTGATGCTGCCTGCAATGCCACCAATGTTGACATTGTCAAAATTCCTCTCTTTGAAGTAACTTACTCTAAAACTACACTTTTGATGTGGAGCTATATGTTGTTTGTTAAAGCATGGCCACATAGGATTTTTCTCTATCTCAACTTCTTAGAGAGTTCAAGCTCTAATCTTTAAAAGAGGAAAAGGCTTACATATGTAGTGTTGACTTCAATATGGACGATGTGTATTACTGTTTTCACTTCTTACTAGTGCTTAATGAAAAAACAATCATGAAAACAATAATGGCAACTTTAAATAACAGTGATTTATCAGCAGCTTCCAAGTATAATCTAAGGACGCTGGTTATGTTAAGGCAATCATTTATATATATTGCACAGACTTAAAATGTTATGCTACTAACTATTCAAGGTAAAAAGACAAAACATAAAGTACTGTTGATCAAGGTAAAATAAATTGATTTGAACTGTAGAATTAGGCACACTTTTCTCATAGTCCATTCTGAGTTCATTTTAACGTAAAATGTGTTTTTAATAAGTAAATATGAGAAACTGTAACTTGGGACCTTCAAGTGGTTTGTCTAGGCCAGTATTTCTCTGAGGGTCATCAGTTCTAGTCTAAGAAGCAGCAAGAGTGATCAAAACACTGAGCCCACAGTTAAGGAATCATCCTTCACAACTGTGAGACAAAGTAGGTTTAAATCTTGAAGAATACCTTTTTCTTTGTAACTAGCTTTTTGAAATCTATGCTGTGAAGATGAACATGGCATGTTTGTTGCATAGTGGAGGTTTTTACTGCAGGACAAGTGAAGGAGTGGAATTAGTTGAATTCTGGATGTCAGCTTCAGGGAAATGAAAAGTAAAATTCATGCTGGTCTGAATGTGTAAATATTACATAATATGTGTACCCTATTTTTGAATATATTAGATATCAATATTCTGTACACTTAAACATTTTTCAAGAAAGCCTACAACTTAAATCTAGAGATTAATTTTCAGCGTATATGTTTAGCAAAACGTGTATTTGACTTCCCAGAAATTGAGACTCGCACAAAATATAGAACCAGAGCCTCCTGTGGTAAGTGCACTTACTTTTAAAGACCTTTGGGATTGTGTGACTTAGCTAGATACCTCATGCTAGTTTATACATCTGCTGTGTATGCATATGCTCACGTTAGCAGTTAGTACGAAGAAACAAGAGCTGTTGTGAAGAGCCTGGTGTCTGCTCTACACATTTCAGAGTCACTGAGTTTGGGCGTTAGTTCTTCCAGTTTCTTCTAGCTGCAGTCTGCTCGCATAGACGAGTGCCCCCTAGTGCCTGGAGGAAACTGGAGTGCCAGTTTCATCTGGCAGGAAGTCACTTCATGTTCTTGTGTGACTCCTCCAGAATTCGAACTGGAGAATCAAGTAAATGGTGACAGGTAGAAGACACATTTCTGACCCAAGCTACAGCAGAGATTCAGAGGTGTCCCTACTGTCTTCTCAGGAGAAGTGTCAGTCTGAGTGGTTCCTTGTTTTAGGTCAGTCACCATATTGGTTAATATTTTATTTGATGAAATAAAACTCCATCCATTCTCTGGGTAAGGAGGTTGATTGAGAGCCAAGCAAAATCTAAAACACGATTTTAGACAGGGGGCCATTCGGTGCCGCTAATGCGGTGTTTGGCCACAGCAAATGTTTATCACCACACAATTTATCTGTACAATTCCTTCTATTGCATGGAGTTATATGTCCTGTAAGGCACAGCTGACTTCAGGGAAGAAGTCCATACTGTGTAAGTCTTCTATAAACAGTGTTACTTGATAAATTAAGAAATAAATAGCCTTTGAAGTGCATCTTCTTTATGGAATGTGTTTTCACTCAAAAGCACAAAAGCAGTTATGTGCTCTGTCACTTATATGTAAAATATTCCTTTTAGTCTGTTTAGCACAATGCACTGTACAGCTACCAGTTGAAAAAGAAACAAAGTTTGCACTGAAAATCACTTCATGTATTTACCAGAAAAATACTATTTAAAATTATGTGTTGCCAACACAAGAACAAATTCAACTCGAGCATCTGCGTCCAAATGTGCTATTTCAAGGTAATTGCTTCTCTTTGTGGTGATAGATGAAGGGAGTAGTCCTGCTTCGGTCTGTTGAATCTGGCCGGGAACAGAGAAAGTTCTGGATATTTAAAAAAAATACGTTGTGACTGCGGTGATGCCTGTGGGCGGTCTTTGCCTTTGCCTATCAGTAATTCTGCTGATAGGTGTTTGCATCTTGTTTTGTTTTTCCTCAAGCAATGAGGAAGTTACAGTGAGGTGCAGAGTCCAGTCGCGGAGTAAGGCTGCAAGTTGACTTTGTCCTTAGGACTTGCTCAAGAGATTTGAACTGTAATTGAGTTTATCAAGCAATTGTAATGAGCAGTAGCTCAGGATATTTAAGGGTGCTTTTGCAATATTTTGAGACCTGTAATTTTCCTCATCTCTATTGTACATTGGGGAAGATGCTTCAATTAAAAAAAAAAAAAAAAAGCACCTCACACTCCTGACAGGATGGGTCTGGCTAGGGAAGAGGTGCAGTGCCCCATACACTGTATTTTATTTTCAAAATTGGCCCACTGAGTTGAATGGATATCCGCATCTTAGAAGATTGTTCCTGCTGCAAAACAGGTCAGAGAAGTATTAGTCAGGCAGCTGAAGCTGATGCAAGTTGCTGATGTGGGGGGAAAAAAAATGATGAACCAAAAAGATGCTGTCAGTCTACATGGACAGATCAAGTCATGCATAGTGCTGTAGCCAAGTCTGCACGAGTTATCTTCTGTCCTCTAAAGGCTGTAGTTGCCCTAAGCTACAGGTCCTAAGCTACCTAAGGTCCTAAGGTCTTGTGATGCTGTCAAGTGTGTTCATTTTCCTGAGACACTCTGTTGCTGCTTTTTTGTTGGTGTGGGTTGGAGTTTTCCTTCTGCTCTGTTACTGCTCCAGCCCACAAAGAATCTGTTGAGCATGAATAGCCTGAGCGTTTGCCAACTCTTTGCAGAAATGTTTGCGTGCAATGCTGCAATGTGTGCTAACACTGAGGACACTTGAGGTATTTTTTTATACTCAGATTCTTTCCAATAAAGTGAATAATTCACATAAGCAGACTTTCGTATTTCAACCTGCCTGCTTGTGGAAGAAAGGTCAGACAGGTTGTCCATGCCTGAACAAACTGTTAGCTCTGTCAGAACCAAGGAGCTAGGTGATGTGCAAGGAATGGCAATTTGTTGCCTGTTCCAGGTGCCAGAGAACAATGGCAGGGAGGCAGAGTCTGTTGTTCCTCCAGTTCCTGCATGGGATGGGCTTCACCATGGCTTTTAAAAAGCTGTTTAAGAGGGCATCTAGGAGGAAAAGTTCTCCCAATGGATGTTCAAATGCCTCTGAGTGAACCCAGTCCCTAATATGGCAGTAACTTCAGATACCGTGGGAAGTTTGCAGCGTGTAGAGTGACTACACAATTGTTCATCCTTATAAATATCCTTTTTATTTTTAATTGCCATAACTTTCATCAAGATTACCAACCTAGGTTGCATGACAGGGATACAGAGTCCCTTCCCTGGATCTTGTGTAAAATATAATTGCATTAGGATTGCAGTGATTGAATAAGTGACACAGAAGTTGTGAGTAATGTTAGCGTTATCTTCATTTTCCAATACTCTTGAGAACCAGACTGAAAGATTATTGCTGCCTTCAGCAGTTGCTGTTACTTCCTGGTGCCATAAAAGTTGGTGTGTGTTGGTTATATGATTGTTTTTGTGTGTAAGGAAGGATTTCAGTGAGAGTTATACAATAGTAGAACTTCATGATATGAAGATAGTGCTGATACCTAAAGGGCATCATGTTCTCATAGTGGGAGAATCTCACAGGTCTGTATTTATTTCATTTAAAATCATACCAGTATTTATGCTTGATTTTCTTACCAGTGGTTTCTTTTCATATGATATTTTAAGAATAGGATGTCTCCAGCGAGTTTTAGTAAAATAGAATACTGATGTATTGTCTGGTAACATCTGAGATCTACACAAAGCAGTGATCAGCCCAAATGTCAAAACTGTTTTTCTTTGTGAATACGAAGTGGCTGCTAAAAGGACCTAGAATTTAGGCTCCAATTTCGGCTATAAAATGACCTTTAATTCTTCAAATAGTCTTAAAGTGTAGCTTTCCCAAAAACACAATGAACAGCAACCACGTGCTCCTGTAAGATCAGAGCATGTGATAGCTACTCTTTTTTGTAGTAGTAGTAGTTTTTATTTGTTTTCCTTTTTAATAACATGTTTATTCGTACTCCCAGAAGTAGTTATTTCAATCCCACATGCCAATTGTCTTTCCATGTAACTCAGGGAAAGAGCATTGGACAGATACTGGCGTATCAGTATTGAACGTGTGGAGGGGCAGTTTTAAGCCCACTTTAAGTGTTCGTGCATGGACATAAAAATAGGTCAATCTCCTAACTTTGGCCAATGCTGGATGAAATGTGATGATTGATAGAGTATCTTATTAATCGAATCTATAGAATAAAAACAGAAAAACAGCTGAGAAAATATGCTGCATCTAGAAGAGGAGGAAATGTCATCGTCTTTTCTTCAGTTCACTTTCAGTTGTAGGCTAGTACAGTTTTTGAAACTTTAAATGTTTTTGGTGCTTACCTTGGATATATGCCAATAAGCAAAGAATATAACCTTCCATGTGGGATGGCACAATTAGAGGTAGAAGTCCTGTTTGTGCATTTGCAGGCTAATTCATTCCTGCAGTCCAAGTCATGATTTCCTCCAGTTTGGGCCAATTGAGCTGCAAATTGGAATTTGTATTGTTATTAATGCCTTATTACTGATTTTCCTCTTAATAACGTAGACTTTCTGCTTCCTTTATCAGCTAACCTTGTTACTTGTGCCATTTTTCAACTGTTACTTCCATTACCAGATATCCCATGCGCTAATTTATTTAACAATATTGAATTACCAAGCCAGACAGATTCTTGATTACCAGACTAATTCTTATGGTCTGACCCTACTAGAGGTATGAGGTTTAGCCTTTTTACTGAAGCTGTATTGTGTCTTTATGACTTTTTGGAACAATGAGCCTGCACAAGAGCACAATTTCCTCTCTTTCTCTACCCAGGCTAAATGTGTTATCTCACTGGTGCATGTTTTGAAAAATGTCCCTGCGGTGTTATAGAGATATGAAAAATGGTTCCTGTCTCCAAAAGAATTACCTGGAGCCGCCTTGTGTTCACGAAATACTGGCACTATCACTACTGTTGGTTTCCTTAGTACAGAAATTAACCTTGATGTCTTTGACAGATAACCAAACAATAACAGAAAATGGGCACAGATACAACTGCCACTTTTTAGGATAGACAGACTTTTAACAGCTAGATTACAGCAGGATTTCCTTACAGGAGAGTTCACAAACAATGCAGATATGATGCAGATATTTTACGTTTGTCTTCTGTATGTATGGAGCTTCTCTGATGAAGAGTCAAGTTTAGGTTCAGAGTGTGCTCATAATAAGGTACCTGTATCAGCTCTAAAATGGTGCTGATTTTCCTGAGTACATTAGGGTACAGTGAAATTAGATAAGTATAAACACTCCTGTATGCTAACAGGAAATATGGAAAATACTGTTTGTTGTGAATCTGCATTTTCAATTTGTTAAACTTTGAAGGACAGATAGTAAAAATTGTAGAAGATTGCAGCTGGTGAAGATGATTTCTACTTATAGCTTCCTAGACACACAATAAAACAAGAAAATTGTAATTACAGTCCTGCATCCTCCCTGAAATCTGCCAGCACAGACAAATATATTCCCAAACGTTTGCAGGGTAGAACCCCAGCTAGTGCTGGCTTTTGTTCCCCCTTACCCTACTTTCGCCAGTTTTTGTTTCACTAATAATTCCACTTTTGCATGAATGTGTACCCTTGCAGGTTTTAAAACAGTCCCCATTTGTTTCTCACAGTATAAGGGCTCACTCAGAATCAAGGAGCCTAATACTCTCAACAATGTATTTATATGAATACAGCATGAAGACTGTCCATGTCTCGAATACTTCACAGGTTTGTGTTTTTGTTGTTTTTTAAGTCATTTTAACATTTCTGAAATTGAGTAAATATTCCTTCAGTGGACACAGTTTAGTTAGAATTACCTTTGCATTAAGCGTACTTATTTTCAGAACACTGCTAGCTTAAGTTGCTGTCTTCATTTTTAACAACTCTCAAGCACTGACAAATCTGGTGGAAAACTTCAAATTATATTAGGAATTTTGTCAGAGGGCTATTCTAAATATCAGCGACTACTGTCAAGTTGTGCTCGAGCTGGTATGTGCATTTCAGTCTCCAAAACAGTAACAGTTTAAAAAAACTACTCGTTTTCAACCATACCAATTACACCAGTAAAACACAAAACGTTGTGGTTGTAGAAAGCGAATTAAACCATGTATTCAAGAGGCAGCTTAACCTGGCAAGTCTGCCTTGTCAGCTGCCAAAGAGGCACCGTGAGCTTTATCTAGGAAGGGAACCACAGCAGCTCCCGGCACTCCCAGTTCTCTGTCCCTTCTTTGCCTACCAAGTGGGCTGCCAAAGAGCTAGCATGGTATAGCTGTACTTTAAACATTTAAACGTTGTCATGTTTAAATATCTGTATCTATTTATAGGCTTACATATCTAAATACATAAAGAAATGCATCTAAACTTAGATACGTACTGACATGGAAATCAACGTCGCCTGAGAACAGCCCTTGCCTCTCAGTACAGCATGATGGTGCATTAAAGAAACAAATACATAGGCTGGTTGCTCTTTTGTGAAGCTCTGGCATGGTTATGAAACACTGGTCGAGTTAAAATCTAGATCTTCATTGGAACAAAGATTTTGTGGAGTTGAGTAGCTGCTACCCCAAAATACAAATACAAAGGTTTTCTGGCATTTGTTTAAAATCTTAATTTAGAAAACTAGCTCAAGCTTTTTAAGTTGTGGTTAATTCTAATTATTTTCATTCAGAACAGTCTTGTACTTTCAGGTGTATGCCTAGTACATCTCTGTGAAACCACACCATCTGTTTCTCAAAGGGCAGTTACTGCACGGATTCCAAAGGGGTCAGGCTGCTTTTGCTCCGGGATGCCTTGGAGCAGAAGTGGGCCTGTTTTGCTTCCATACATGATACATACGACTCTTTCTTTCAAACAAAAATGGTCTGCTTTTCATTTGCTCCTTTCCTTTTGTTAAGATTATGAAGGAGGACAAAGGAGTGCCAAAATTAGGAAATGCAAGAAGTTGTAACATAGAAGAATGTATTTAGCCTTTGTTCTTTATCTGTGGTGGTTGATTTCTATCTATGTCATATACTGTGTTGTAAAATACTGAGTAAACTTGAATGCCCTTACTACACTTTGTGGTAGATGCTACCAGGGTAGAGATGATTTTGCATATGATTTCTAGCAAGTCTCACACAGCAGGCCTCTGCCTTCGGAGAAACCTCCCAACGCAGACTGAAGATAAGTGGCTTCCATAAGTGCTTTTGCATTTAAAAGGTACACAGAGCAAGTTGTACCTCTAGGTGACTTTGGATGCCAGGACTGGGTGGAACAAACAGTATCGAGTGGCAGTTTTCAAGCAGTGTCGTTAACTGTGAACACACCGTGAAAACAGCAAAGCCAGCAACACCAAGTTCAGTCAGGTGGATTCCCATTATCATTCCTGAGCATAGACAGCATTGTTGGCCTAGACAAAGAAAAAGCCATCTCTTTCTTCAAGATACAAAGAAACAGAACTGTAAGGAGCTGATTATTACATTACAAAGTAGGGCATTTCGCTAATGAGGTTTCAGGCATTGTTCCTCCTGGTAAAGAATCATAATGTTTTTCACAAACTCAAGGACGTAAGCTAAACATGAAGCTTGTAGGTGTCCTAATACTGGGAACCTGTGAACAAGCGTGGCAGAGACCTTGTGGTATGAAGAATTTCTTGCACCCTGAAAATGCTATCTGCTGTAATGATTCTGCAAACCAGTGATCAGTTCCTTCTGAGACTTTCAGAGGTGTACAACCATCTGCCTCTCTCCTGCACCTCCCCTGTTCCATAGCACAACCTCCAAGCACTTGGCCTGGATGTGGCTTAGTTCCTGGTGGTGGCTCCTTAGCTGATTCATTCTCAAAGACTGCTCAATTCATTTTAAAAATAACACACAAAGAAGGTATTGGGAAGGAAAAAGAAATAATATGGGATAAAAGGATAAATTAGCCAAGTGCCTACCTCAGAACATCAGTCTTTGAGCAACTGTTACCCTTAAAATATGCTGTATTCACTGGCATCCTTAGAGAAGATTCTGATCACCTGTCCACTCTTCTCACACGATCAGTGTTTAGCTTTTAAAAACATAGTATTTTGTAGTTAGCCACCAAAAATCTAAGGCATCTAGTCTTCCCTTTTGAATATCTGTTTTCAAATGTTTCTCACGAAAGGCAGCATCTTGCTGAGCCAGTTCCAAGTGCTAGGAATGGAACCTGTGCATGCAACTGCTCTGACAACACCTCACCCCAAGTTTATTCCCTGCATAGTTTTACATTTTCATCTAAGTCTCTTGAGCAATCAGCCAACCATTTGCACTTCTTCTGAAAACCTTTTCTTTGTAGTGGAAGAGCAAACTATTAATGTTAATAGAGCTCTGCTTTGCAACAATCAAGGAGGGAGACTTTCCAGCCAAGCTTCTGTCACTGGCCATTTGGGTAGGAGGAATGCTGAGGTGGTTAACACGGCCTCTTTCCAGTCTGATGTTTCCACTGAACACAGATCTGGTTTTCACCTGAAGTCCTGTGAATGGCCATCTATGAAACACTGCAATTAAGATAGGTTAGCTCCTGATCTTTTCATTGTTCAGCACTTTCTCGGTTTTTTGACTTAGCTGTTGCAGTATGAAAGAAGAGGGCGGATACAGAGTCAGACGGCGCTGCCACAGAATAAAAGAGAAACAGAAACCAGGCTGGAAACCAGGAAAAGTGCAGCAAGCAGGCACTGACAAGCCAGACTAGCCCCTTCCACTTCTGTCAGTGAGTGGGCTCTTCAGCAGTCATGGTGTCCCTGCCCATGACAAACCTTTCACTGGCATCAAGAGCAAGCATGATTTGCCAATGCTGTTATACAAGTGGTAAGGCCGTGGCCAATTGCCACTTCTGGCAGTCTGTTAAAGCTAGGCTTTGGATGTCTTTGTGTACAGCTAGTGCTGCCACTGAACATTGTATACATGATCTGGCAGATGGGGAGAGCAGCAAGTTTGAGAGAGCAGTGCTAAATGACTGTTTCTTCAGGATGCTGTAGTCAATCAGCATGGACTGTGAACCGCCATTGCTAAGGATAGAAATACTTGGGAAAGTGTAGTACTGCGTTCTGCTATTCACCTGCATGTTAAGTAAGGAAATACCAAAAAATAATTCAAGTGCTTCAATATTTTGTATTATAAAGAAAGAGAAAACTGACATTGTGTAGACAAACACTGCTTCAGGAGTAACTTCCATTTACTATCACGTCCTCTTGCACTGATGATGCAAACAGAAATCCTCAATCTTAACTACTGAACAAATTGAGTTTTTCCTTTCCTCCTCAGCCTCCAATCTCTTTGCACAGTTAGAAATGTATTGTATGTGGAAAACAAAATGAGGCAAACTTGCAACTGAAGGTGAAGAGGCTGTGCCTTCCCATTCTAGTAGCTGATAAGAAAAGGTTGAGTAGTGAACAGCAAATGTGTACATGGTCAGACTGTGAATATTAACTGGGTACACTCTATTTATTCCTCTACTGTAGCTAATGTCTGTTTCAATTAAAATATCACCTTTTTACTTTTTTGCATTTTTTAAAACCGTTTTAGCATATCTATTAGAACATCTGAAAACTTATATAAAATCTTGGGTGATAATACTTGGTGTTGAAAGAAATATTCACTGATATGGAAGCAGACCTTTTAACAGTGTTTATGGACTACTTACATGTGGTTTTCAGTGCTGTCTGAAATTTCTCAGTATTTGCTTTACCTTAGTTATGACTAATCTAGTACTTTCTCCTGCCATTATCTGATTAAATTTTACAAGAAAAATATTTAGTTTTAACTGTTTATTCTTATGTTGTTATAATTATTTGGTAAAATTGAAAAATCCAAAATTAAATGAGCTTTATTCCCTGTTGCTTGAACAAGCTTGATGTGTTCCCTGAAAGCACGTGTGCCCTTTGAAACACTTGGATTACAAAACATATTTCAACTAATTGGAAAGAGGATGTAATTACAATTAAACTTTTAAAAATTATTATTATTATCTTTGCTTTCACTACGCGTGATGGCAACGTAACAATCTGATACTGTTGCATAATTTTGACTGCTGGGCCGCTCTCTATCTGTGGCACAGCAGCCATGGTCAGTGACCGACCTGTGCAGAACTTCCATCCCTGTCAGTGTCATTACAAACTAGCACTGGTGACTTTGATTATTCTTTTCTTCTATTTTTTCTTTCTTCATGATGACATCAGTAGGATACATCTGCTCAAGTAACTAATAAGCATGGGGAAGTTTCTGCAGTTAGAAGAATAGCTTCTGAGGTGGAGAGCATTCCTTTGCAAACAAAGATCATGTGTTTCTATCGCTGGAATGAAAATCTGCTCTGAGATCTTTTTTTGCTCTGTGGACTGATTCAATAATGATTGTCTGCATGTTATTTCTCAAGCAGACATGTGCTTGCTTTGTCTGGACCCTAGGCTGCTAAAAGGCTTTGCAAGCAGAGTTAGTGCTGTCCTGGGCTAATAAACACTGACTTACAGGCAAGTAGATCCTCGTGGCCTCAAGTTAAGCTTTGTGTGAGAGCAGAGGAACCTCATGTTTGCCTGCTGACCTTCTGTAGTCATAGTCTGAGTCTGGTCTTTGCTGCTGCCCAGATTGGTACAGCAGCAGTTTAGTGGCAGACACTGTAGTAGTGTGCTTACCATTGACAGGGCCATAGATGGTCATTTGTGTTGTGCTGTTGGCTGGGCATATAGCCATGTGACTTGGCAATGAAAACAAAAAAGTCCCAAGACAAGACACTCTGACTTGCTTTTAGCATGTGTTAGGTAAACAGAAGTGCTGGAGACAGCTAATTTTTAGCATTTACAATACTAAATTTCCCTGTTTTTTCTTTTTTTTTCTTTTTTTTCTTTAACCTTTAGTGTCTCTATAATAAGTCAAAAAATTATTTGGATGTGTGCTATTACAACAGAAGAGAAAGTATTTTAAAAGAATTTTAGAGACATTATAGCAGTAGGTCTGCAAAGTCGACCAAAGAGACAGAACGAGCTTAAAGTAACAGTCTTACAGGATTTTCTTCAGTCAGAAATGACTGCAAGTATTTCTGTCATCATACAAGAGAGTCAAATGATGATGGGGAACTAAAAGAAAAGATGTTGTGTTGCTTTAGCCCGTACAGGGAAAGGAGATTCTTACATAGTCTAGCAAAAACTGAAGACTGAGATCCGGTCTGTGCCCTGATGAGTGAAAAGGTGAACTCATAGGAATTTAGAGTCACTATGCATCAAAATAAATAAATAAATGAATCTACAAGTGAACTGAAACATTTTGATAATCTTGTTACTGATTCAGTTAAAAAGAAACACACAAATGTAATTTCCTTTTAAGTACTGAAATACGTATTGTTGGTGTGATAACTTATGCAGCTAGAATGATTCATCTTTATTACAAAAAAGGAAAAATGCAGCTGTTAAAAGAACTGATTTTTTTTTCAGTTTTCTGTCCTAAACAATCACACTCCCCTGTTTTATCTAAACAATCTCCTTTGGCCTGAGATCATAAGCAAAATTATTGAATTATTGTCAGCAAGCATTTTCTGGGAAATGTGGATGGCTGGAATATCAAAATTAATCTTAGAATGGAAAATATGATGATAGCACCGTTTCTAATTCTGTTACTACCAACAAAAGCATATTGTTCTGCCCGAATCATATATTCATATGCCATGCATTAAGCAGACAGCTGCTAACATTTCTGCCTAAATGACTTAAATTATGTCTAAACAGTGACACACTTGTATATAATGAAGGATTTATATGTGAAATATACAGAAAAGGTATATATGCATATGCTGAAGCTTCATCGACATCTGGAGTATTGAGATAAAGTTATGATTTCCAGCTGAAACGTGGCAATTTTTTTGCAAGTCATTCTGCTGATTTAAGATGAGAGACCACACAGGTAAACTTGATCTCCATTTTCATAGAGACCTTACTTACATTGCACTCCTATTACTACAGCAGAACAGCAGTTAAAATAGGCTGCTACAGTCTCTTTAATACCCTGGTCTCTCAGTTTATAAAGGAGCAACTAATGGGAAGGTCACAATGTCATCCAAATAACTGTATTGGGGACAAAAAGCCCATGCATGCTCTTTCTTTCTTCTTTTCTTTTTTTTTTTTCTTTTTTTCTTTTTTTTTATTTTGACTTAATCAACACTTCTGAGTGCTTCTCCATATCTTTTTAATCAATTGTTTTGTCAACTGCTTTTTTAGTGAATACCTACATTTTTTAAGGAAAGTCTCATAATTCTTTGGTCTGATAGTAGTGCAATTGGCAATTCCTTAGAGCTGTATTCAGCACCTAGTAAGATACACTTTCAAATCTGCAGTTAAGAATAAATCTTGAAGAAAAAAGAAGTGGGACTAAATACATGAGAAAGCCCCGTTTACCATTTCTTTAAGTTGCAGATATATCCTGGAAGTTTCCTTTGCTCATCTATAGATACGTGTGTGGTTCTAACATTAGAATTTGGTCCCTTGTCTTCAAGTAACTCAGTAAAAGTATGGCAGTAATTAGGCTTGTCTGATCTGCACATATGGGCTACAGCAGAAATCAAGGCTGAAGCTGTCACTGGGTAAACATCTGAGGCTTAGTGTGGGAACCGAATGATGTAGAAAAGTAGAATGAAATGAGAAGAAACCTTCTTGAGCATCAAAATTTTAATCAGTCCTTATCTGGATTGCTCTTTTAAAATATGCTAAATGTCTTCAAATTGTCTTGCAGTGTACCTTTTTTGAGAATTGAAAGTTCTGTTGACTTCTCCTATGCATACACTTTTTTCCCCTCCTTGAGCTGGAAAAAAAAAAAAAGACTTTTGTAACAAAGTTTAGCCCTGAAGATAGCTGTTATTAGCTATGCAAGATATGTAAACACTTTGAACTTTCCCTAGCTTTTGACTCTCCTAGACCAATAGCTCAGTGGAATTTTTACCTTCTCCCAACCAGCACCGCATGCCTGATCATCTTTTGTCTATTTTTCCTTCCTACAGGGACCCTATAAAAATACAGCAGCTGCAGAACCAAATTCGTCTGGAGCAAGAAAGTGGCCAGTGGTATCGTCACCAACAGCAACCTGAGCATCGTCAGCACCCTCCTTCATCTCCTTCCTTTCCTCCACCCCCCTCCTTCCAGGAGCTTGAGTCCAGCCAGTCTGTTGTTTCTCCTGTGCCAATGAGTATTCTGAACTCTCATACTTCCCCAACCATGCAGTCTTCCAGCTCCTTCAACTACGCTCGGCCTAAGCAATTCATTGCTGCTCAGAACATCAGCCCTGCTTCAGGTTATGTGACTCCTTCTTCAGGATCATCTACATCCAGCCTTCCTTCTCCTATGTCTCCGACTGCTTCTCAAAAACAGTTTGGCAGAGTGCCTGTTCCCCCTTTCTCTCAGCAGTTTGCTCCAGAAGGGGAATATGGATGGTCTCCTTCTTCTCCATCTCCTCCTCCCCCACCTCCCCCCGTCTTTAGTCCAGCCACAACATATCCGGTGTGTGATTCCTTTCCACTTCCACCTCCTCCACCTCCTCCTCTTCCTTCCCTTTCTTCACCTTCCCACAGCCTGTCTCCAACTCCTAGATTTCCTAATTCTGGCCAGTCTCCAGCAGCTTTTCTCAGCTCCATGCTGCCGTCCCAGCCACCACCCGTTTCTGTCAACGCATTAGGCCTCCCAAAAGGAGTGACACCTCCGTAAGTATTAGATAACGAGCACCTTGAGTTTTATTGCAGATTGTACTGAAGGTTATTGCACTTGCTTCATTTTATACTTTTCTAGGGTGCTTTGCTGTTACCTGCCAGCTGTGAGAGAAAAGTTAATTGTTTGCAAATGCCTCTATGCTCTAGAGATTGGATATGGTTTTCTAACCATCACAGAAGTGAGATTCTGAAAGAGTACTGCAGTAGGAACAACAGAGAGGAGAATCATTGGAGTTGATTAGGAAAGCAGCAGCTAGAAGTTCTATGTAGCCGGGGTGCTGGAAGGAGATCCAAGAAAACCCTTCTTGTGACTCAGTTCTCATAAAGTCACATATTCAGTGATATTTGCAATCTATGTTCCCGTTACATCTGAATGTAGAGAAAAATCAAGTAAAGAGACAATTATTCAAAACTCCGTATAGCTTTGTGATGCTTGATGTACAAGTTATTGAAGTATACACCTGACAACAAAGTTGTCATAATGACTTCGACTTTTGCCTAGAGGTTTTTTCTCCAAGGAGGTTTGGAAGAAGGTTTAGGAGGGATTTTCAAAAAGCAGTGCATAAAAACAAACAGAACCCCTCCCCTTAACTCCACATACTTGTTTTCCCTGTTTTGTCTTCCCTACAGGCCGAAATAGTATTTTGGAGCATGTCAGCTCCCATCGCAGACCAGTTTGTGTTTCTGCTGGCACTAGGTTCTCATTCCATCCTTAGAGAACATAGAAACATGCTGAAGAACAAAAATGAGAATAGCTATATCCAAGGTTTATTTATAACTTGGTCTAGAAGTTTGTCCAAACATATCTACAGTATCTAGGTGACTTGTTCAGCTACATGCCGTTGTGGTGGGAACTTCTCTTATATCAGTCCAAGATATGCAAAGGAAGAGAAGGAGGAAAGCAGACAGATATCAAAGTGATAAATCATATATACGCTTTAAAAAGCATTTCTTTATCTTGATTTCTGTCATATGGCTATTATAGAATGTGGCCATAAAATGGAATTAGGAAAAAAATGAATAAATAGTATAGTTTGCTCTTGCAGTCGTAATAGTCATGATTTTCTGTCTTACTGTGTCCTTTGTGCTGGCTGAGTTTCTCTGTTGATACTGACTGTTGAAAGTTGCATGCCTGATTTACTGACAGCTCAGCAAGTAGCACAGACAATGAAAGCCTGAAGTTACCCCTGATTTGCTACTGTAGCAAATATATATAGCTAGGTAGATCTGTATATTTCTCCTGTTACATTACTTAGGGCAATCCACGATAGACATGAGTACTGTATTTTGCTCTACCCTCACAAATCCTCTCTCCTTGAACATATTTATCTTTCTGAGATGCTTCAGCTTTTGAGCCAGTGACAGTATTCCATATTCTCATCCTATATTCTTACGGTGTATTCAATACATCTCTAAGATTCAGTGACTGAAAAGAATGATACTGTTACTTAACAGCATGCTGTAACAGACTTGATGCAAAGGATGAATTATGGTATTCCAAGTTTTGCTTCAGCTCAGCATCTAAAATAAGCCATATAGTTTTGTCTCTACTTCCAAATCTGTCAAATCGTGGTGATACTGAGAGTATGATTGTGGGTTGCTGGAAGTGAACTAGCTGCAGTTTGAAGTGCCATTGATGGAAAGGAGATTCATGTTTGACTAGAGACTCCAGTTACAGTGTTTGAGGTGGTAGGATTTACTCTGTAAAAGATAACTTTATGATTTATTACTATATTTTAACTTCAATGGAAACAGGCTTGGAACTGTGGCTTAGATACTCCTATGACTTCATACCAAGTGCCTGTAACAGATAAAATGCTCTTAACACAGCTTTACTGTTTGCTTTCAATGTTTTCATGGCTTCTTTCTGTTGTTTTGTCATTTGTTTGTTTGGTTTTAGTTTGTGCCTCTCTGTATTTTGGGGTTGTAATTCACTGCTTGTATGGTCCTCATATGATGGTTGTTTTCTTTCTTCTCTCTCAGGAGCTATCCTGTCACTGATAGCCAAATGTCTGAGAGAAAACAATAATTATTTCGCCTTTTCAGTCTTCTGTAGTTACCAAAAAACATTGTTTGGCAGAATTAGAATTTCCTGAATAATTGTGTAATTTTTCATACATTTCAGTAGTTTTTCATGACTAAATCTTTGCACAATTTTAGATCTGCTTCTCAAAATCAGTACTAAGTATGCACCATTTTTATTCTCTTCAAATTGGTAAGAGCAGGATAAAGGTAAAGCAATAAGCATTGCAGTGCTAATGTTTCAGCTAAAAGTTGAATTTTTGGTTGGCTTTGGGACTCTGTAGATAATGTACCATTATTAAAACCAGTTAGATGAAATGAATATTCTTTCAGTTTATAGATATGGAGACATTTTGCACCATTTTATTCTCCCAGCATGTAGCCTTACAGCCTTGCCTGAAGCATGGAAATAACCACTTATGAGTTTGCTACATTTTGTCTGGGCTTCTGAAACACAGAAAGCAGCTTTGTGTAGTTAGTAGATCCCAAGTCAGTTTTAAATATTCTAAGCATTTATTTGCAACAGTTGTTTGGTCAATCTTTCAGTTGAATAAAATATCTCAACTTTGCAATAAGCTCCAGCCACTTTGTAGTTACTGTCATGTTCAAGCTGTTACTATGATGTAGCCATGTTAGCTGAATAAACTTAAGAAACAACCATTTTTTTGTGTCGGGGCAGATATGATAAATTTCTATCTTGCCAGAACATTTTGTTATTTTGCAAGTCAAGTACTAATGGAGCTCCATAGCTAATTAGATATATTTAAGGGAATTATGAACGCTCATCAGTTGTTTCTGAGGTAAAACTTGGCTGGAGTTACATTGTTGGATACTGTTGGTAAAAATCTTGGCTCTTTCTTTGCCTAAAGAAAATTCTTTGGGTGGGTAAATGTTTTGGGCTCAAGTTAGCTTTCAATTACAAAAGACTCGCAGGGAACAGATTTGGTGTGACAGAAACCTAGAACTGAGGGTGTTTTCTCCACATGTAAATTTGTAGAAGTAGAATCTGATCTTCACCGTTCAGAGAAAAATAAAAAAAAGGATTGTACCTCTATCAAAATAAATATGTATACATTTTCTAAGGATAGGAAAAACCAAATTCTGGGTAAGCACATCCATTGGTAAGTTTACATGAGCATAAGTGAAAGCAAAATTAAACACGAGGATTTACTGACTATTTAGTGAATAATAAAATAAAATAGATATAAAATAAAAGAATATAAATCTTGCTACAAAAAGGTGTGGAGTCATCCCTCGCCTTGAGGAAATCTGATCTCTTTCTAAGCATTAAGTAACCATGTACTGTCAGCTATACACATATCCTTTTGAAAGAAACTTCAAAAAATATAATATTTTCTTAAAGTAAACACTTCTTACAGTAGGTATCTTCAATAATGTTACTTCAGTCAGAAACTAAAAATGAAATAAAATAAAAACCCTGACTGTACAGAATTGGTGAAAGTGAATCTACTACTCCAGGTTTCCTTCTGGAGGAAAAATACTCTAGTATTCTTCTGGAGGAAAGAATGGGAAACGAAAAGAAAACATTACTTTAAAGTCAAGGTTACCTACAGTCTCTTATAAAATTTAATTAGACAAGCTTTTATCACTGCACACAGAAGAATTAATTTCTGTAGAGCGTAGGAGGCTGAGGGGAGACCTCATCACAGCCACAGCTTCCTCATGAGGGGAGCGCAGGGCAGCGCTCATCTCTGCTCTCTGGTGACAGCGACAGGGCCCGAGGGAATGGCATGGAGCTGTGTCTGGGTGGGTGTTAGGAAGAGGTGGTAGGCACTGGAACAGTCTCCCCAGGGCAGTGGTCACGGCACCAAGCTACTGGAGATGGAGTGTTTTGAGCAATGCTTGCAGACATAGGGTTTGAACTTTGGGTGGTCTGTGTGGAGCCTGGAGTTGGACTCGATGATCCCTGTGGGTTCCTTCCAACTTGGGATATTCAGTTATTCTGAATCTTAACAGAGATTCTGAGGGAATCACAATACCAATGTCAGAGAACTCTGGGCGTTGCTTTCCTCTTTGAATTAGATCTGCTGGCCTGTTCCTGAAGCTGTGTGCTGTGATTTGTGCATTGAATTCTGTCTCAAATAGCACAGAGGCAAATATTTTAGTAACCTGTGTGTTCCTGAGTCAGCAGTGGTGGTAACTACTGTGAAGAAAAGTGACTCTTCTCCATGTTTTTATCACACAGCTTTCAACAGTCTGTCAGTACAAATGCCAGCTTTCATTTTCAAGTAAAATGTATTGCTGTTCTGTGTAGAGCTGACGTTTACTTTTCACATTTGTGCGAGCCATGCCTGTCACAACTGTAAAAATAATTGAGGTTACCTACAGTATGATTGATGTGAAAATTGTGACGTGTAGGAGGATTAATTAATTCTCAATTAAAAATTCTGCCATAAAACCGAGAACAGTCAGGATGTCTTCCTGCTCCTGAGGGAGCTCTTCTCTGTGCTGCTTATTCATTCATACCTGGAGCTAGCTAGCCCTGGGGCTCAGGAAACTACATCTGAAAGCAAGTGTTTCTGTCATGAGAAAAAATCCAGAAAATATTAGGGTTAGCTTTTATTCCCAACCTCCCATTTTATTAAACAATTTCTCATGCCCATTAGACTACTTCTGTTCAAACCTTTGTGACTTATTATGTTGTACCTACTTTCCCCATGGCTTGGACCCTACTTGTGGCTGTTAGACCAACATCTGTGTGGTTTATCTGTGGTGTCAGGTCACTTCTTGTTGATTATGCTAAGAAATAACTTATACTGGGGGTTTGGGTTTTGAACAGTGTAACACCTCGTTATGTTCGTGCAACTGCTAATTGTTAAATGCATATCCATATCAGAGTTTTTGAAATATGATGAATGTATGCTTGTTCCATTTGAACTTTGGAACCCAGGTTGTGCCCCAGACCTAATCTATTAAAATTGCTCAAAAGTTGAGATCAATGCTTTAATATGGAAACACGGACAGTGGCCAAAATAACTGACCTCTTTGTAGTCGTTGCAGGAAGACCTTATTTTCCAGATTAGTTTTTTTTCTAGTTCTATTTCTAAATGACTGATGTAGATGCTTAAGAATGTTGCAAGGTGACATATGAACTTAACTAAGAGAACTAGTGCATATCTCTTTCTGTTGAGAAGAGAGAGGCTGTTTGTAGCCATTCATTTATTTCAATGTAACTTGCACCATTGCTATATAGATTTGCCTTGCTGGTTTTTTCCTTCTGAGGACTTTACCTCAAACTAAACAATGAAGTTTCTTACTTCGTGCAGATTTGGATGCCACAGAATTGTCTGTGAATGTAAAAGCCAGGTACAGTGCTTGACAATAGTGGAGACTGTATTTCATCATGAGGAGTTCAAGTTAACATTTTTGATATATTACCTTTTCTCAGACCAGTGTAGGTTTTTCTTCACATGCTTCTGGCAGTTACCTCTCTCTTCTCAAGAATTCAGGACCATAAGGATTGTGCCAGCCTTTTCTACATGTAAGAGCAGTCGGTGCTTCTGTGATTTCTTCTTGGCAGTTGGTTCTAGTATAATGATAATAATAGAAATCTGAAAGGCAGGTAAGATCACCAGTTACAAAATAGGTAGTGTTTTTTTCAATTGATCTCCAAATATGTGGACATCTTTTGAAAAGCAAACAGCACTTATGTTTCTATGGTAACCAGTGCAGTATGAAGCAGAGTGGTAATTTGCTCAATGAGGGAAGAAACTAAATAGGAGAATGAAAAAACAGTAATTATTTTAATGAGTAGAAGTGCATTTTTAAAGATACAAGACTCAGAAAAATAATTTTTGGATGGTAGACATGCACTTTGTAGGTGAGTTGTTCTGTGTTGTCTCATCAAGTTGTGTGATCAAGTCCTGAAGAAGGATCATACTTGCTCAGGAGTATATGTCATTCATTTCAATCTTGATCCTATCCAATGCTGAGGCATGATTATTTTTATTTTCTTTCCCCAATACTTCCATAAGTTGTTCTTGGGTGGCAGAAATAATTGAACTTTGCTACTTTTATTACCTTACACCTTTATTTCATTTTGTACAAGTCATTCTTAGTCAGGATTCTGCCTCAGGCATTCTCTTAATTCAGGTGCATTTCATGTCACATTACCCAACAGGGCTGACTCCTAGTCTCCACACTACATATGACAAGCTCAGACTACAATGATTTTAAAATGCAGCTGCTGCTTCAAAGTTCATGGCCTGTTACAGTGCTTGTAGTAACTTTGTTCTTACAGTAAGTGAAAAGTGTGTTAAATGGACAGGAATTAGCTGTATTTTTGGAAGACTTTAGTTTAAAAGGAAAAATCAAGTTACTGTTCATTACCTCAGTACCAGAGAATTGATTTAGATTTCTGTGAAACTGAGCCATGTTGGCTGCAAACAGGAATTTGTTCTTGGAAGGATAACAACAGCGAGTCTGTTGCCCTTGTTTACACTGTAAAAGGTACATAGGAAAGGAGAGGGAATCATATCCAGTGTGCACTCCGTGTAATTAAAACATGAAAAGTACTGCTGGTTTGGCCTTCTTTCTAAACAAATGTTAGGGCAAATATTCAAAACTAAGAAGAGCCAAGCCAAGGTTGCAAAAGTCTTTGCTGTCAAAAATCGCTGTGTGAATCAAGTTTGCCTGAGTTTTAGAAATTTCCTTGCGCCCTTACTGACCAAAAGAATTCAGACTTGTCTGCTTTAATCTATACCTCTATTCAGGCACTCAGTGACTTCAGTGATGCACATTTCAGAGATACTTAAAACCAGGGTGAGTTTCAGCCCAATTCTCAAAGACTCATTGTTTCTTTGCAGATCTGTAGTTGCTGTTGTGTCAATGTCTTTAAATATGCTTTTTTCAGATATATTAATACATACAGGATACTCTGAAAATTGCATCAGGCAAGGAATGAACACACAAATACACAAATTAATTGACAGAACTTTTTGTTTGACATTATCCCTGAGAAAAGATGAAAAAATGAGAGCAACTAAGGAAGACAAGAATTGTAGGAACTTTATGCATCCAGAAAAAGGCATGTAAGGATGGTGAAAAATACTAGTGAATGCAGCTGAATCAAGTTTGTTGCCAGATTGTCTGGTCCTTGTAAGCCATCTCTTGGGCTGAATGGGGCTGTGCTTTGGAGGATAGATTCACCAAGTTCTTTTGATTTGTTACCATTGTTTGTAGACCTTTTGAAACTCATCTCAGGAATGCATGTCTTAAGAGCAAACTTTGAGGGGAAGTATGTGTGTGTGTGTAGATCTATATTCTTACATAATTATTTGTATGTGTATATCTCTTTCAGTTAATGCCTTTAAACTGAAAAAGAGGAGATTTAGGTTAGACTTAAGGAAAAAGTTTTTCACAGTAAGGGTGGTGAAGCACTGGAATGGGTTGCCCAGAGAGGTGGTGGAAGCCCCGACCCTGGAGATGTTCAAGGTTAGGCTGGACCAAGCTCTGAGCAATCTGCTTTAGCTGTAGATGTCCCTGTACATTGCAGGGGAGTTGGACTAGATGACCTTTAAAGGTCCCTTCCAACTCTAAGGATTCTATGATTCTATATAGATAAAGCAAGAGATTATGAAGAGAAAGTGGAAATAGAGTGTCTGCAGGAAGAATTATATTTCCTCATGTACTTCTTTTTTTGTTCCAATTTAAAATAGTTCTGAGAGGAAGAGAGATTTTCTAAAGGCATTTGAAGGCATTTTGTCCAATATTAATTTTTATAGTTGTATTTTTAAACTGACTAGCTTCTTGTTTAAATAGCTGTTAATGTAAGTAACTCTAATTTTTCAGACAAGTTGCATTGACTGGGTCTTGGATGATGCTTCCAGCCCCTGTGTACAAAGCTCAGGATGTTCTGGCACATGAGCAAAGATCTGGAAGGCTGTTAGGGAGTATGTTTCACATGTTAAATGCCACCTGGGATCCCTAGGCCATTGCTGAAATATTTGTTTACCTTGTTCTTCAGAAAGAATTCCTTAGCTTCCCTACATAAACAATGGAACAAGTTAACTGCCATGGTTGGAAGGTGGAGAGAAGGAGAGAGGAGAGTTGAACACTGTAAAAGTTAGGTCTGTTCTTCACATCAGGTTCTCTGCTTGTCCTCAATGGCCATGGAGAATTGTTGAATGCCAACAATTTTCTGATGTTTTGTGTTTGATTCGTCTTTCATATCTTTATTCTCCTCATCTCCTGAATAACTAAGCAAGATTTTTCCAAACTTGTCACAAGGTCTGTGCTTCAGAAACGTCTTTCTTGAAGTGCTCTGTGGTAAAACTGGACTCAGTGTCCAACAAGAAGGAAGAAAAGAAATTAATGATTTTTCTTGTCTTATGCTATTGCATCCCAGAATTGTATGCCTTCCTTTTGAAATAACTGCATTGTTGTCCAGGTTGTAGTACCAGAGATTCTTCTGTGAAATGGTTAATATGTTGGTGTTGTATTTGTATTTATATTTGTATTGCTGTCAGGCTTTGATCATTTTTCCTGAGTTTTATCATTATTAGATCACTTCTAGACTAATTATGTAAATGGCAGCTATGTTACCTGCAAATGACTTGCAGCCTCGTCAAGTTCAGTGCCATCAGCCAATTTGAAAATTGTGCTTGCTTTCACTATTCCAGCTCTGAAGGGTGGAATACTAAGTACAGCATAGACCTTAGAAAGACCTCATTGGTCTACATTCTTCTAGTTTGACAGGGGGAGAAAAAAGTAGTTACTACTCTCTGAATGGTGTTTTTAGACAGTTATGCAGCCGTATAATAGAAATTTTAGCCAGGCTGTTTGCCTAACATGTTAGGGAACTACTGGGTCTCCTGAGGGCTCACTCAGATGACATAAACCAAAGTGTACCAAAGCTAATTTTCTCTGCCTGTCTCCACGCCTGTCAGCCTGACAGACAGAGAAATTAATGAGGTTTGACGTGATAGAGTTTTGTTGCCTTATTATCCTGCATTGTTTTGACATTGACTGCAGTGTTGTTTTCTCATGCTCAGTGTGGACGTTGAACTTAGTGACCTGCCATTCTCATGGTACACCTTCCCCTTTTAAAAATAGGTGTGCTTGCTTAGGGACTTCTTGTTTTCAGAGAGAACTGATAATGCCTCAGAGAATGCTTTCACTTGTTACTCCTGAGCACTTTGCCCATCCCCTCTTCTATTGCAGTGCTGTGACTTTCTTGGGTAAACTGTAAGTTTTAGCTTTACAGCCTGCTGAATGCTGGCAAAAGCAGGCTTTTTTTTTTGCTAAGACTCTTACTGTTTTACCATCCAAGTATGAAATTTATAAGAATGTGAAATGAAAACTATATTTCTTAAAGAATTGCTTGGAATTTTAAGATAGGATAAATGTCTCCAGTGAGAGCTGGCAAGGAGTTTTTCAAGGTGAAGTGAAACTTGAAATTTGCTGCCTTGAAGTTGGCTGGATTTTTTCTTTTCTTTTTGTCTTTATTCAAAGAATGACAAAACTCAGTTCTGTGGTAGTAGTGCTGGTCTGGGTGGGTGAAGAGGCTGGAAGGTGAAAGGAGAGACTGTGAGGGGAGAAACAAGGGCTGTGTGGCTGCCACCTTCCCCCTGCAGCAGCTGTCCAGCGTTCTTGCAGGGCATGACCTGCTGATCCACTCTTCACCAGTCCATTTTTCCCTCATATCTTCCTTTGTGCTTTCTGTCCCCCAATTTCTTGAGTTATTGAAACATCCTTGGAGATGTTGGCTCTTCCTTTTAGAGTTCTCCTGCCTCTCTGTAGATGGGTTAGTTTTCCTGACTTCTTCCCCAAAGCAGAGAGCAGGAGAGTTTGTCTGTTACTTGTGACTGAGAACATCCCCAGCCAGATGCTGAAGGAATGCTTCTGCTTGGTGACTGAGAAGACCTCCAGCTAATGGCTGAACATTTCTAGGGTGAGGAGTGTTGGTCTCTGCTTTCTGCAGCACTAGGCACGTCTGCTCTTCTGTGATTTGATGTGAAAAATGAAATTACTTTTACAAGAACTTCACCATTTTCCCATTTTAAGTTTACTTTCAGTAACAGAGAATGAAATGTTTTAGGAATTCAGACATAAATGCTAGCAATTATTGTCTTCTCCATCTATACGCTTAATTCCATTTTGGCTTTTGACAGCTTGTATGTATTGCTTCATTTTAACTAATGGTAAAAGTTACCATTAAAAACACTACATGTAGAATAAGTTTTATCTGATTGTGCTATAGAAACATAGCACCAAAGAATAGCTAAGAAAATTTGTTATCGCCTAATGATTCTAGTTTAACATCTTGGTGCTGGTAATTATATCATCTTGGGTATTGGAAAGCAGTTTACCCCTGACATGCTGGTCTAATTTTTTCCATCTCTACCATCTGTGAGTTTGGCAATGTAGCTGATTTGATTCTGTGTTTTGCGTAAGTTGTTCCTTTGTAATGGGCTGAGCCCTAATTAATCACTGAAGTTAAGAAAGGAAAACAACAACAACAAAAAACCCCAGATGAGAAAACCACTAATTTTGAATCAATACTGGTGTTTTAAATGATATTGGGCAACTTAACCAGAGAAGTGTGGTGTGCTATATACAAGCTTAAACTGATAGCAGTGTTTGTTTCTTCACAGCTTGAACTTGCATAAGAACAGCTCGCCTCTAGTAGACAAAAACATTGTTGGGTATTTCCAGCAGTAAAACCATCCCATAATATAACTGAAAAGTGTTTAATATTAGTGCAGACTGGAAAAAATCATTTCCTGTGACAATCCAGAGAGTGGGAATGAGATATCCTGAAAGTACAATTTAGGCTTACTGAGTGGTCTGAGGAGTAGCTTTTCCTGTGAATGCAAACTGCTACATGGCTGCCATTCTGCTGCAAAACTCTGCTGATGAAAACTGCTTTACAGACGGGATTTTCGTTCTTGCCAGTGCAGCCTAGGCTTTGTGAATAGCTGTTCCTTCAGAAATAACATGTTGCCTTCCGGGTGTGTGTTCAGAGATACGAAGAATAAACATGAAATTATGCATTGTGTATTGAAGGGCTGAACCAAGGAATTAGTTAATAAATAATATAGGAAATTAATAATTAACTACTTTGTTGTACGTCTTCCTGATCTTTTTATCTGGTGCTTAATAGGAGCCTAGTTTATCTTCCATCCCTGCTTATCTAGTCCTTTCTCTTTCATGTTATTTCTCACCTTGCTTTTATTGCCTTTGTTCAACAGTTTCCTCTTTAAGTTTGTGATGTTTACAGCTCTGGCTACGGTACCCTGAGCCCTATTTTGACTAATGCTTGAAAGTAAAGCGTAATTTCAACTTTGTACTTACACTAGGCACTGAATCATTGAACTTGAACCAGTCATTGAATTGTACTTAAGCTAACCATTGAATCAGTGATGTGAGTTAGAAGGAACAGCGCAGTAAGTAAAGATGCTAGACTTCTGATTTCAGACTGAATGTCATTTTCTTCACTATTGGCAGGATTTTATGCAGTAATTCCTAAATACCAATGATTTCAGGAAAGCTCATGAATTTTCCCGTGCTTCTGTTTTGCAGGGGATTTCCGAAGAAAACAGGCAGAACTGCTAGGATAGCATCAGATGAAGAGATTCAAGGGTCAAAAGATGCTGTGATTCAGGATCTGGAAAGAAAGCTTCGCTTCAAAGAAGACCTTTTGAACAATGGGCAACCGGTATAAAAACATAAAATATTGTGGGGAAGGGGAGTGGGCATCAGGGGTGGTTTCTTAGGTAAACTGCATATAAAATAATCATGCATATTTTTGTATTTTATATATTTGTTCCTTTTAATTGGGTTTCCAAAGCTGCATTTCTGTGAGGAATAAAATGTATGCTTTGGCCTGTTGTTCCCTCTCTTGATGAGCAACTGTACTTGAATGTAACAAAGCAATGGAGGTCTCAAAGACAATGAATTTCCATAAGAAGCCTGTACAATCTGTACATCAAGGGCATTTTTTATTCTCAGAAACCATTTGCTTTTAACTGTTCATCACTACTGTGTGGTGCGGTATGCATAGGGCTTGACCAGTCCAGGCTCATTCTACCTTTTGCCCAACTGACATCAGAGGGGAAATAACAGGTGGTGAGTGAACAGCACAGAGGTACAAGGTAGTTCATAGAATCATAGAATGGCCCGGGTTGGAAGGGACCCCAAGGATCACCAGGTTCCAACCCCCTTGCCATAGCCAGGGCCACCAACCTCCAGATCTGGTACTAGATCACGCTGCCCAGGACCCCATCCAACCTGGCCTTGAACACCTCCAGGGTCGGGGCATCCACAACCTCTCTGGGCAGCCTGTGCCAGCACCTCACCACTCTCTCGGTAAAGAACTTCCCCCTGACATCTAATCTAAACCTTCCCTCCTTCAGCTTAAAACCATTCCCCCTTGTCCTATCACTGTCTACCCTTGTGGAAAGTTGATTTCCCTCGTGTTTATAATCTTCCTTTAAATACTGGAAGGCTGCAATGAGGTCTCCCCATCATGAGAAACAAACCTCTTAGGAATGAGGCATCCTTAGCTACTGCAATTATGGGACTATATTTGACCAACAGGATATAAACTGCTCTATAGTACTAACTTACAGACTTTATCAAGCATTAACAATCTGCTTGAGGAGACAAGAAATGAGGTAAAATGAGCAAGCTTATCAGATAATTGAAATGCACAGCTGCAAAGTTCTCTGTTATTTTTTGTACATTTGAAGATACGCATAAAAGATAACATACTAAGTTCTTCCTGCCCGGAGTTGATAAGAAGCAACTTCCCCAAGACATGATTACAGTTATTAAGGCATTGATTTAAATGTCTTTGAAGTAGGAATTTCTTTTAAGAAGGTAATGTAAAAAATGTAGACTGCCATCCCTGTTTTGTCTATGAAATGTTTTCAAAGGCATAGGAGTGACTTGGATACCTTTGTGTCCCTGAAAGATAGTATGCTTGAGGTTTCTCATGACCATAGTCAGAAGTTTGCTACAGTGTCTGAGATGTAGACTGCAGTATTTAAGTTCCAAGACGACCTACTGAGTCCAGCTGTCTGCTCCACAGCTTCCAGATTCTGGTTCTCAATAAAGTCAATGGTGTGAAGTAGGGAAAGTGCTCAGGGAGTAACCAGTGCTGGTTTACTTACCTTTCTCCACTGGCTGCGGAGGGTTTGGCAGTTTTCTTTACAAGTTAAGCAGAATCATTCTCACAGTTTACAGGTTCATGGTTTTTTTTTCAAAAGAGATGGGCTAGCCGTTACTATCAGGCCTATTTAGGAAAGTGAGAGAGGTGCTCAGCCTGGACAAATTAATGGAATGTCCTGAGGAAGCCCACATGGCCCAAGAGGGGGAGGAAAAAGTGATCAAATTATGTGGGAGCTTAAACCAGTATACTCTGTTTTTGTGCTTGCCTTGAGGCTTTCACCTTGCAGATTCCTGTCTTAGGTGATTCTGTTTGTGTAATCATGGCTGTGGGCACTTGGGCTGATCACAAAAGAAATTAAAGTGAAGTTCATGACTTGTTTAGATGTTTGTAACCTAGCCAAGATTAGCACCTAGTTTTCTTGAGTCTCAGCCTGCTGCGTTAGCAACGTCACATTTTTAAAAAGAATTTTAATAACCTTTTTGAAAAAAGAAACCATTAAGTAGATCTAACATTTTATAATTTCCATTCTTTCATTTTTTCATTTTAAATGAGGCATTTAACCATGTAATTAGTGCGCTTTTCCTTCACTGGCATATTTTTACAATGTTGGTTTGTAAGGATGTATCTTGAGTGCAGGAGATGTGTTATTGAACGTAGAAGGAAAAATAATAACGGAAAACTTGAATTGCACACCTAAGGTTTTCCTTTTCCTTTAACTTGTTTTACCTTCTGAGGGTAAATTGAGGGTAAATTTGAAAGAAAAAGAAACAGAAGAAAAGAAGAAATAAAAATTAAAAATATAAAAAAAAAATTTCTATAAAATTGTTGTTTTATTTTTGACAAAATAATCAAATAGAGTAAGCAGTAACTCCTTGGCATGTTTGGCAAAGTTTTCTGCAGTGTGGTTCTAATATAAAAATCAAGCAGAACAGCTAAGAGTACGATTTGGGATGATTTGACATGCACTTTTTTGATGGCTATGCTGATTTAAGCAGTTCCTATTGCTCATTCCTGCCCAAGTTCCTGGCAGGAGAATGGAAACAAATGGCAGAGTCAGGGCAGGGGCTGCTTAAGCCAGAAGGAGCTGCTTGTAATGCAAAAAAAATGCATTACAAACTGTGGTAGAAAATTGCTGTTGAAAACATATTTCTGCTTTTTTACATCAAGCGTTGTTTACTGTCTAACTGCCTTGTAATCCTTAATGAGAAATAAGAACCTTTATTTCTTCTTTTCCCTCACCCTTACTCCCCTTCCCCGTTTTGTTTTGTTTTGTTGTTGTTCAGAGGTTAACATATGAAGAAAAAATGGCTCGTCGATTGCTGGGAGCAGACAGTGCTGCAACTGTCTTCAACATACAGGAGCCAGAAGAGGAGCCTGCGATACAGGTGCTGCATAACTCTACAAGTTCATAGGAAAATAAAAATTTTCTTTTCCTTTTCTTTCTTTTTTTTTTTAACTAGCGATTCTCTTTTTTAAAAAAAACTCCTACATAAGACAATAAATATACACAAGATAGGACGAGTTTGATTACAGAAGTCATATGCTATATATCAGTGAAGTTTAGTGGATAACCACATGCCTGTTGCTCAGTTTTTCCGTACTGAATAAGGTTGAGAGTTCTCAAATGTCTTCTGTCTGCTTTAAACTCTCCCGTTTATTCTATTCTGTCCTGCCCTTTAAGTCTCTCAAGGCAAAAATACATCTACTATCTTGAAACCATCTTGTCTTTATGTGTGTAATCTGCACTTTTTGGATGCAGACCAAAAACACAACAAAAGCCTCCTTGGAAGGCCAGGTACGCGTTCTCCATTGCTCAGATGCCAGAGCGCAATTCAGAAATGCGGAGCGTTCATTTGCTTATGTTACCACATAAAGCACCTTCTGATAAACTGTCACAAATGCCTCCCTGTCTTCTTTCTGCTTCTTGATCTCTTTTTCTATCCTTACAGGAAGCTCGTTCTACTGATGGTTCTGTAGTGAGCCCTGTGGATGTTCAAAAGGTTAACATTTGCACCTTCCTTTCTTGTTTTTTTCTTCTTGTTGTTCTTGTTCCATTGTTATTGTTTTGTTGTTGTTGTTCTTTTTCTGTTGTCTTTGCCCTTTTCCTTTTACTGTGCTTGGTTAATAACAAGAGATCACCAACATTAATAACTGGGGACATTGGGAATGCCTTCCCTTCATGCTGTTAAGGTTGGTCTCTAAGCCTCATTGAGTGTGGGCGGTTGAACCGCGGCAGCGGCGTGCTCCAGTACCTTTCTGCTCTAACGTTAACACACACTGATTGCCTTGCATCTAAATCAACTGCTCTTCATGTATACTTTGTGATCTATTTTTATTCCCTTGTTCCCTGGAAATTTACCATAAAACAAACAAAAAAAGTCTGCAGTTTACAAAAGTATTTCTTCTATTTATTGAGGGCTATGATTAGTTCTGTAACCAGCCAGCAGAAAGGCTACGTCTCACAGCCATCCTCTGCCACTGACTCAGGACTGGGAATCTGAAAGGAACTTCACATGAGATGTATTTTCTAGCTTAAGTAAAGTAAGGGTCAGAGACAATAGTCAAAGGTCATCTGAAAGGTTGCTTGATTTCTGCAGACTGGGAAGAACATTGGCTAGCAATGTTTTTTTTTTTTTTCTGCTTTCGAGCTTTCTTGTTTTCTGGCATTATCTTTGCTGTCATTAAGATTCAAAGCAGGACTGTTCTACTGAAAAGTAGACAGAGTGAACTGTTCAAGAAAGTAAACAGTTGTATGTGTCACAGTAATATTTCCCAGTATCTGAACAGCAAATTTAAACAAGCAGTATTGTTTTACACTAGATGAAACTTTCCACTCTACTTTCTAAATCTTGAATACTCTCGTGACGAGTTTTATTTCTGAGGAATAAGTGATGTTTTTGGCCAGACAAAGGGGACCATGGTAACAGGAGTAATGGGAGGCAACTATCACAGACAGTGGTGCCATTTTCTCATTTTTACAGGCAACTGTAAACAAAATCATTTTAGCCTTTTGGTGCAGCCTCCGGTGCAGTTCTATGCACATAGCAGATGTGAACCATATGGTCTTTAGCCATCTGGAAACAAAACCCACCCTAAATCTTCCTGTACCCTCAAGGAAATATTAGTGTGTTTCTTTTGTCTTTATGAACTGCTTCAGAATACTTTTATAAGCTTTTTTTAAAAAATGGAAGGAAAGCAACCCATGACTTTCCTTCCCCTTATAAATTAGACCTTAAGATAACATGAAAAACAATTTTTGCCTCATACCAGATGTCTTCATTGTTTAATAGGGAAGTTACTGGGGACACGGATTACAGTGTTTTTCTGCAACAAGATACAGTTTCCTTTTATATGTAAAACCTTAATGGATTGTCAGGGATCAGTTGAAAAACTACAACAAATTAGAAAAACATCTTGCTAAGTAATGTGTTGAATCTTGACACTAATATGTACCTTTCTTGTTTGACAGGAATACAAAGTCTCCAGCTTTGAGCAAAGATTGATCAGTGAAATTGAATATAGGCTGGAGAGATCTCCTGTGGAGGAATCAGATGATGAGGTGCAACATGGAGATGAACCTATTGATAACAGCGTGTCACCGTATTTTGAGATAAAGCTGAAGCATTACAAAATCTTTGAGGGAATGCCAGTCACATTTACATGCAAAGTGGCAGGAAATCCAAAGCCAAAGGTAAGAAAAGAGTGAATGATTCTAGAAATGTTCTGAAGAGCTCTGTCCTGGTAGCAGTGAGCCCCTGTGGGCTGTGTCTTACAGGAATAGCAGACATTCTCTCTTGACAAGAAAGATGTCTAGCTGATATAAACTGTCAATCACTTTCGTCATCACTGAATGTATTTAGATTCATACCAGGCAAAAGCCTACTATCAGACTTCAGTTCTTAGCTCTCCTTCCTGAGACTTCATCGATGTTGTTTTCCTTATTAGTAATACTAAAGTCATTTTCAGTTATCCTCAGGGTAAATCTGCACCACAGAATGTAGGGTGGTGCTAGCAATCTGCATGTGAGCTGGCACAGTGGTTCCAAAAGCAATTGCACTGGGTTAACAAGGGTTAATTGGCTCAAGTTCAGCAACATGCTAATACAAAGATATGTTGCTTCTGGTTCAGGAGCCAGTGTGGTATCTGCATTCGTCAGCACTGCAGAGCATCTACACACTCTAACTAGACTAGACTTTGTTGAAGGTTGGAGAAAGGCAGACTGTGAAATACCATGAGCTCCCGTATATCCCAACAGCAAGATGAGACTTGATGGTGAGGTTCATCATGATGAGCTTCTGAGGGAGGGCTGGGCTTGGGAAGCATTTCCTTTTAGCAGAAGTACCAGCTGTATGATGTCAGTACTCTGGAATAATGCCTTTCTTTGGTAGGTAGTGTTTAACCATTTCATAAATTGCCTGGCAATTAACCGACTGGTCATGGATTAGGCAAAGAGCAGCACCTCAGACTGCATTGACCAAGGCCGTGTGCTCCCTCGGAGATCCCTGCAGTTCTTACAGTGACCTCTGGTGGCTAGGGGCTCTTCTTACCTCTTAGATAGGAGATGGGAACGTGAAGAGTCCCTCCCTAGTACAAGTTGTACAGGTATTGAGGATTTTGAACTGATTTTACATGCCCAATGCTGTAAGCGTATGATATTGCACAAACTGTAAATAGGAGAAATCAGCTTTGTTAGGTAGCAGAGAAAGAACGACAACAGCTGCAGCAATGTCTACGATAGCAAGTAGTGCAGACAAGGGGCAGCACATCTGCAGAATGAGATATCCATCCCTGCATCCATTTCAGGAGGTTTTACTTCAGGCTGGCTCTAATCTTATGGACTGAAGCAGATGCAGCACATTAGATGCGTTCTTGGAGCACATTTTCTGGCTTAGTTTCATCTGAATGGGTTCCAATTTTGTGCTCCAAGACCACTTCGCAATGCGAACTGCTGCAGAGTGAGTGGGGGTAATCAGTATGCTGATATCCACAAAGCACTTCTGCTTCAACCTGGAGCAGCGTCGGCACACTGAGAGGTCTGGCTGAAAGCAGCCCTTTGATGTCCAGCACGATTTTTGATGTGACCATACCGAGGAGTCCGAGGTGCTGAATAAGGGTGGAAGACAAATTGTTTCGTTGCTGCTAGAGGTGCAGTGTGCTCTTTTTGTCTGGTGCTTATGACTCAGTTGCTGAATGACCTCCTATGAGTCAACCTTAGTCAACTGTAGCCATTCCCTTCTTTTCACAGTTTTCAATTAAGGTGTAGTTTCACAGTCATCTTAATCTGATGTAAGACAGATGAAAGAGGATGTCTCTTCCTTCCCCCACTCTCCTTGTTTTGGCCAGGAAACCATGCTGTTAATGCTTCCCTTAAAATCCTGCGCTATGGAGAAGTATCTGATGCGGACGCGCTCCCATTCAGATACGGCGTTCTGTTTTTTTGCAGTGTCAAAGCATGCACATTAAGAAGTGATTTGCTCTTGCACCTGGGACTGTGACCGTTTATTCCATTCCCTTGCAGATGCTTTGTGCAATTTGTTACGTTGCTTGGGACGAAACCAACTTGAGGCCTGTTGGATAGCTACTTGCTAGCTGGACTTTGCAAATGTCAAAGGCTGTGTCTTCCCCTCACCTGCTTGACTATGCCAAGATTGCAGTTTTGAAACGCTCAGTGGTTGAGGGCTGTCCTGCTGTCATTTGTCGAAGCTGGAAGTGTTGCCCCTGAATAAATACTTTGGCAAATGAAAAGCTGGAAATAATTTACTAACTTAAAGCTCCTCCCTCCTAAGTATTCTGTCAGCTCTGCCAAGGAATGGCTTTGGGAAGGACTGTAGTGTTTCTGAAATCTGGCATTCATTACGAGGGATTTTTCTAAAGCAGGGTTATTGGCTTGATTATTTTTTCCCCTGAACATGCCATGTAAATTGAATACTGATGTGCAAATTCTGTCTCTGTAAATATGACTTTTTAAATCTGAGGGTACTTTTGTTATAAGCTTCCGCATAACATAAAACTTTTCTCATTAAAATGAGAACCTGCAGTAATGTAAGGGGGCTGTGGAGTACTTCTTTCTAAGGGATATTTCCCTTCAGAATTAGGAAAATGCCATACAAAAAGTTAATTGAGACTTGAATGCCGCATAAAGCTTGTAGTGCTCACTCTCCACAGGGCTGAATATAACTCACAGTGATTAAAAATGACTGTGCTGCCCGAGATCAAAAACCCTTTTGTACTGCGCACTCCATCGTATTCCTCGGCATTACACATGGGTTTGAAAATGTGGTACAAATAAAAGCAATCCAGATGCAGTGCTCAGTGCTTACGTAGTTTAATGGTACATTTATTAAAAGGTATCCTAGAAAGAAAATACTTCGCTACCAGGGCCATTGTCTCCAGCAGTGGTGGTGTTTCACTTAGTGACTCCGTGTCAGATAAAGGCAATGTTAAGCATCTACTGCACCTAAGCGAGCACAATCGCTGCCAATGCTTTTTTACACCCAGTGGAAATGGGTATGGGACAACATATGCACAATGTTTGGATAGCTGGTGCAGTTAATATTTGCATGTAGTTCCATGTAATAATTCCTGGCACGTCTCCTGATACCCCTAATAAGTGCCTTGTTATTGAATAATTGCTGCTTAATGCAGGAGATTTCCAGGCAGTGCTATGACACATCCAAAGCATGCGAGTTAGAACTCATTTTCTGCAGCCCTGTTGGTACCAACATCCATTATCACGGGTATGTAAGGGATCACATATCTCTTGCATCTCCGGTAAGTGCTCTGTCAGCAGATGAGAAGACATTACCAAATCTTTTGTTAGCAGCACAGAGTCTGTGCAGGCCTGCTGACAGGCAAAATGGGAAACGAGTAGAACCAGCTATTGAGGAAATGAAATCATTTCTAGCTGTGCATAATGCTTGTTAATATGAAAACCATACACGGTAATTAATTTTTAAGGGAAATTTCCATTCATTCTCTCCCAAGCATTCTCCATTGTGTTTTAGCGATATTTAAAAGCATATCCTTATTTTCTCCCCCAAGTGAAAGTACTGGAGCTCTGAAGTGTTGGCAGGTATGAAGAACCTCCTTCATACAGCCCTGGCGTGTTGGCCCATGTCAGGAATGGTGCTCTGCTTTGTCACCTCAGTCGCACTGGGCAGCAGGCTCCCTTTCCTCACTCTAAGACCAGAATTCCCCATTCAGGGACGTGGTGGTGTTCCTGCTGCCATCGGTCCCAGCAGCCACGCCAGGACAGTGCCATTACCTGCGTCGCACGGTGAAAGCAGGGCCCGCCACGCGTTGTGCTAATATTTGCCTCCGCTGGTCGAGGGGCCTGCTCTCCTCAGGCAGGAGCGTGCGTCAGGAACACATTGCGCTGGGGTTTCCTTTCCCTGTCACATTAGGGGACGGCTTCCTTGGAAGTACAGCTCTCGGGGCAGGGCTGGGAGGGCTAGCCAGCGCTTGCAGTTGAGCACAAGTCCTCCTGCTCAAAGCTCTGCTCTAACACAACTTCAGTCCAATTTGGCACCGCTGCCCGTAGCGGTTTCCATCCACGCGCCTGCACGAGTGCTCAGCTCCTGCGCTGGACGTGCAGCGTGCCTCCCGCTCTGCCCTTCCCAGCGCTGCCCTCGGGGCATTTGGGAGCTTGTTCTCACCTAACGCTGCTTTAAAGAGGCTGGGGGCTGCCCGTGTGGACGGGAGGGTTCAGAAGTGCACCTGATGCTAAGCATGGTGCGGGCGCCTGCACCACTGGCTCGATAGTGTGGAGCTGTGCCAGCATCAGGGAGAACGTTCATCTGTGAGCTTCATGCTTTCATGCTTCTCTCTCTCTTTTTCTCCAGCAGAATTCAGTTTGGGGTTTTATCATGGTGGAAAAAAAAGTGTCAAAATATTTGAATTTTTTTTTTGCCTCAAGTCTAAAGCATTAAAATCACATCTGTGTTTTTTGTGTAATTTATGGATTACTGTTAAGATATTATTCTACATGCATCATTTTTTGGCTCATCAAAAGCGGGTCTTGGGTCAGCCAGAGAATGAAATTATGTATCAAAAGCAGTGGAAAAGGCCTCTGTTTGAGAAGCGATTTAGCTCTGCTGCACAGCTTGGAGCGCCGTGTTGCTGGCAGGCTAAGGGCTGTCACTGCGCTGCTGTGACGTGGTTCCTGCAGGTGTCTGTCACACCCGGGTGATGCTGTGCGGCCGAGTCCCCTGCTCGGCAGCGCTGCCCATTGCATTGTGTCAGCGCCAAGGGCCTGGGCACCGCGTGCTGTACTGATTGGAGTGCTAATTGACTGTTCTGATAATTGCCTTGGTTTAGGCTTTTTACTTTTGGAAAGGAAAGCAATAGCTTAAGTTCTTTCTCCAACTTCTTCAGATTTAAGTGAAACAAAAATACAAACTTTTCATGATCGTATCTGATCTGGAACTTCCCTTGTAATGAGGTGTATTTTCAGCTCTGGGAATGTTCAGCTGCTGCTGTCTGTGGGATGAGCACAGCCCTTATGCACATCTAAACCTGTGAGATGGGTGCTCACGCTCCAGCCTTTGTCCCTGAGCCCCTGCTATTCCGGAACTCGGCTTCTATTGAAAGTGCTTCTGGCATGTGGGTCCGCACCTCTGTGAGCTGATGGAGGCGGTTCCTTGGTTGCCAACCAGAGAAGATTTCAGCAGCCCAGATTTGTTAGCAGCATAAATTGAGAAACGATGACAGTGAGCACCCACCTCTAACCAGCCGTGCCTTGTTTTTCCCCACAGATTTATTGGTTTAAAGATGGGAAGCAAATTTCTAAGAGAAGCGATCACTACCGGATTCAAAGAGAACCTGATGGAACTTGCTCGCTGCATACTGCAGCCTCCACCCTGGATAATGATGGGAATTACACCATTATGGCTGCTAACCCACAGGTAAGTGAAGGTTTGGCTCCAGAGCAAACATGCTTCTGAACACGGATCTTCAGAATCTTACGTATGCGTGATTTAATTAAGTGATGAAGTCACCACCGAGCATGTGAGTTAGATTTCTGTTTTCATCTTGCAGCCGTGGGGTGGGACCTCTCTATCTCCAAGAGATTAGCAACTCAACAGCAAGTTTTTTCCTAGGCTTTGAGGTTTCAGAGGGGAGGGTGCTGTGTTTTGATCACTGTTCCAGCCAATAGCATCTCCGTATCCTAACCAAGTATGGGCAGCGTATGTATGGTACAAGGGGAACAAATCAAATTTACCAGCAGACGTAACTCAGTCTCGCTCCTAAGCTTTCATTTTTCTTCCCTTGACACCATTCACTGGCTGAGGCCAACTCCCTGGAGTGAGTGGGAGTGCCTCACACCTCAGCCCAGTTACCTCAGGCAGTGATTGCAGTTCTGAGACAATTCCAGGGCCTACCCTGTGCGTGTTTGTGGGGGGGTCTCCTGTGTTGGTCCCAAAGGCTTCAACAATGTGTTCTGAAGTACACGGTGTTACTGGAGCTGTGATGCTCTTTGTTCTTCACAGACCTAATATTGGAGCTGAGGTACACAACAGAAACACACTATTGCCTTGGAGGTAACTAAAGTGACTGTTCAAGCATTCTGTTGAAGTAACTGTTTCAATCCGCTTTTTCCCAGAGTAAAACAAATCAAGGGAAATTATTTGCACGTGAGAAACCAAGGCAGTAACATAACTTAGGGATATAACGAATTACTTTCTTCTGTAGCGCCGAACAGCTTGCCAAGACCAGGGCTGCAAGCAGAATTACACTGTGAAATAACAAGCTCTATCACTGAGGCAGAGTTTAATCTAAAGAGGAGTGTTGTGCTCTGTTGTGGTGTTGCTAGGTTACACGACACTTCCATTTTTGCCTTGCTCTTTTGCAGTCATTCCTGCCCTTACTGCAGTGTGCTCGTGGGTGTAGGGGCTGTGCAGAGACAGCAGTGTTAGTTTAGACCCTCGATTCTACAAGGTGTAGTGCTTCAATCTGGGGAGTTTAAACATTGATTCTACATACACACATAATAGAAATAAAGAAAATAACAAAAGGCCAAGGGAATTCTTCAAGCTGAGAAGTTTTACACATAAAAAAGAAGCATTGTGTTATAATTCTTGGTACCATGTAAACTGTGTAAATTCACAGCAGGTTTAAAAATGATTTAGAAAGAAGTGCTCAAGGTAAGATGCAAATCCTGTCCATCTTCTTACAAATATTGTGTTAGTGCATGTACAGAGCTTCCCCATGTAGATTTACTGTGGGATCCAAGATCCTAGAGAACTGAGTGAACGAGCTGCCTCTCAGTCTGGGCACTGCCACTGTCCCTGAGTAACTCACGTAAGCACTTCCAGGCCTTGCTTTTTCACAAGTTGTTCTGCACAAAGCTCATCTGATGAACTAGCCTAGGTGATCGGCTCTGTGCTGGTGGCACTAGTTTGCCAGTGTGCTAGTGCAAATGTACAAAGTAGAGATGGTTTCGCACTGTTCCTCTTTGGGGGATTGGAAAGCAGTTTGTCTGTGCTTTTCATTCCTCTCTGGAGGGAAAAAACCCAGAAGCGTCCTTCTGTGGATCCCCTGAACAAAACGTGTCCGTTTCACCAAGGTTGTTATATTCTTTCTTCACAATGTGATTCCCAAGCAAAGCTGCTCCTCTCCTGTTAGCTTGCTTTTACTGTGCATTTAACAGCACAACAGAGGCAAAGAAGGGCTGAGTTAACGTACGAGCCCCACACTAAAAGAACTGGATTCCAATTCTTTTAAGTCATCCCAAGTGGAAATAGTTTTGGCATAGCTTCCTAAATCCTAATGGAAAGTTGTCCACATCTCCGAGCTATCACAAAGTTAGATAAATTTGGCAAGCTTTCCTTAAGGAAAGCAGAATACATAAATATAAGGGAGCTCACATCAGGGTTCTGACGGACTGGCAGACACTTGCTGGATGCTGCTGTGTTTCGGTCATTGCCATTAGGACCATCAAACTACAAAGCAAAAAGGCACATTCTTAGCCGTTAGAAATTGGTTTATTTTATTAAAGTGAAGGATTCAGTTCATTAAAGCTCTGCCGGTTTACGTTCTCTCACTGTCTGGATTAATAGTACAGAATTTATGTATGCAAGGTGACTTGCTGACACAACCTGGAAATTGTCCATGGTAGTTAATGCTGCACCATGGCCTACAATGTGAAGTGCAGCCAGCTGAAATTAAGTTCTAATGCTGTTGGGGTTTGCAGTAAAACTCGCCATCTAGCTTGAGCCAGGGCAAACTGACCCCCGACCTAGCACAACACAAAATCTTGCCCAGTTCAGGCCTTTACTTAGGGGTTACAACCCTTATTTGATCTCTTGCCACCAGCTCTAAGCATGGCCTCAAGCTGGGCCCTTATTTTCAGCTTCTTTTATCTCATTCTCTCTGCTTCTTTGCTGCGTGCACCCACACCTCCTGTCTGGATTTCCCATACTTTCTCGTGAATCACTTCCCACATTCATCACTTCCTTCCTGTTCATCTTGTAACTTTTCCATATCTTTGGCTTCCAGCTGGCTCTTCCCTGTCCAGGTTCCTTACAGCCCTTTGCATTTCTGTTTGTGATGTCTCCATGGGTTGAGATGTGCAGAAATTACCCCATAAAGTGTGAATTCCTCACCTGCCACAATAAAACGAATATACAGCAGTGCCTAGAACAGAAATGTACTTGTTCCAGATGTTGTTAATGATCCCATAACAGAAAAGAGTTGTTGCTTAAGGAATGGCTGCAGGTGATGTGCAATGGCTTATTTTACTGTGAGTGTTTTTCTTGTGGACCAAATGGGCCATGGGAATAGAAGTGGGACGCAGGCACTTAGTTTCTAACAGTCTGGCAGTGACAGAAAGGTCATTGCCTTTTGAAGGCAGCTTGGGACACCAGTGAAATTGCTTTCCATTGGCCACATGCAGAGAAACCTCCCATGTAACCCCACACCTGTCAGTGCACCGTACGGCTTAACTGCTGGTGGTGCTCCTTCTTGGTGCTGGTTGGTGGCATTTTGGGTTTTGGTGTGTTTGGGTTTTTTTTTTTTCCTCTCCTTTGAATGAAAATGCTTCTGGGATATAAAGTAGATGGTGGAACCTCTTAACCAGGACTTTGTTACAGTCACGGCTATTTCAGTCTGCTCTTTGTCAGACTGCAAGCTGATAAAGTAGTTCAATATCTAAAGGTATCTTGACCAATGAGTTTAAATGACTTTGTGAAAGAAGAGGTTGTGTTACAGGCTCTGTAACAGGTGGGCAACAGAAGAGGTTCAGTTGAACATCCATTCCTGTTACGTGCTGTCAGTGCTGTAATTGTCCTTCTCGACACCACCGTTACAGGGCAGGATAAGCTGCACGGGCAGGCTGATGGTGCAGGCTGTCAATCAGAGAGGCCGCAGCCCTTGGACGCCTCCAGGCCAGCCTCACGTCAGAAGGTACGCGATGCTTTTTTTTTTCTTTTAATAATGCATGTTTTGCAATATTGCTGTGATAAAGAATCTGAAGTAGGAAGGCAAGTTGAAGTGTGGCATACAGGAAGAAACCTCCTCTCTAGCTAAAATTTCTGCAGCTTTGCACAGCAGGAAGTGCAGGCAGCCCCTGAAACGCCGTGGCTTTGAAGCATCTGTCACTTCACTTGCCCCCCCTCCTTTCTTGGTGGTGTCCACTGACTGTTTCACAACTCAGCCTGGAAGCTGTGCAGAAAGCCCTTGTCCCTTCTGTGGCTTTTAAACATCTCACCTGACTGGGATGCTGGTGGGAGCCTGGGCGTTGTGCTGCTTTAGGAAGCATTCGTGGGAAGACACAGCAGCAATAACTGCGAGCCACAGAGCTTTATTAGTATTGCAGTGATTTCAGTTCAGGTTCTCAGAAGGAATTATGAGTCAGATATAAAGTATTGAACTTATCTTTAGTGAGTTTGCAATTATTCACTACAGAGCTTTGGTTTTATGCTTTTGGACCATATAAGGGAATTTTCCCTTTTTTCACTGCCCGAAGCATTTATGAGGTATTTAGCACAGCTCAGGCATCGTCAGACAATACAACACGTTCCTTTTGGTTACCCGAACAGAGCTGCTTCCTAGGGAGCGCTAGGGCTCCACTTCAGGTCCGTGCTGCAAGGAGGCCTGTGGTTCGCTTAGCGGTCACAGTGGCCATGGGATCTCCATGGTGCCTGATTGTCCGAGGTAGGATGGATGTCACTACCTGACGCCAGCTGCAGCAGTGGCAGCAGTGTGTCCTGCAGAGCTGCAGCACGACAGACGGGCTCCCTGTGCGCGCTGATACCCAGGGGCTGGCAGGAGGTGAGGTTAGCAGCTCTCACCCATCTCATTTCTGCACTGAGCAAGTTGGGCTTCTCCCTGTCCTGAAAGTGCTGCCCACCGCCTGGTGCACCTGCAAATAATGGGTACGAAACCCAAGTCAGTGTTAATCCATGAGCGGAGAAGCTGCTGTGAAGAATCAGGTTTCAGCTGAATTAGTTGATACGTGAGGGTGAGAAAGGGGAAACATCTTTAAAACTGGGAAGTGGAGAGAGGGAAATAGGTATGGGCGAGGGAACAGGAACAGCTGACACTGCCCTGGGCTCTGCCTTGCTCTTCAGGCTTGCCAAGTGCAATTGAAATCCGAGGCCGCTCACGGCTGCTGCTTTGCTGTTTAATTGCTGCAGGCGCTCAGGCAGCCGCTGCAGTTTTGGATGGGTGTCCAGTAGAGTACAGAATTATACGTAAGAGGTTTGCATACAGTGGTTTAATTAACATGGGGCAGTTGCTGGGAATTGCTGCCTGTACAGTTCCAGGAGGTCTGTTTCTGCCTGGCGGCCTTTCCCCCTGCTCCCATCATCCCGTTCTGCCCGAGACCGATGAAATCCGAGCATGTAACACATTCCTGTGACAGCCTCCCACCAGCAGCTTCCTAATGCAACAGACCACAGTAATGTCCTCCCCCATACGCTGTACACTTTCTTCCAGTGTTGCAGTATTTTTTTCTGTAAGCTTTTTTTCTTGAGAGCAACAGAAACTTTTAGGACGAGTGTAATTACTATTGTAATGAACTACGACTTGCTGCGTGCTGACAGGCTGTTTCCTGAAGGATTGAATCTCTTACAGAACGTGTCCTGGCAGGAGAACCCTGGTTTTGTTATCTCTGCTCCTGCACGGCCATTTCAGAGCATGCTTTCTAGATGTCATTTCATTTGTCATGATGAATTTTCCTGAAATTTGTTTTGCTTGCAAAAATTCCCTTAGCGTTACGTTGGGGAGAAAGTTTTGAATTGTGCAAGGTGTGCGAAGCTGGGGCTCAGCCCCGGAGGCATCGCAGAGCTCAGCGCCACAGCACCCTGCAGCCAGGGCCCCAAACAAATCATCTTAAAATGCACGAGATTCAAGGAGGACAGATTCCTATTGCCCTCTTTCTTTGTGACCAATTCCTCTGGTCACAAGCTCAGCCTCTTGATTCTCCCCTCCCTTGGCTGTCGTGCAGCAAGATGGCGGCCTGCAGAAGCACCCACCCTTCTGTGCCCGTGCGCCCGCTGGCTGCCTTCTGCAGGGTGAAGGGAATGGCAGCAGGCGGCGCGCGCTGTCAGCACCAGGGGAGGGGTTAATAACCACATGGGACACAAGAAATGAGGTACGGTCGCGGTATGCTAAGGCCTGCCAACTGCTGCTTGTACTTCATGATTTAAAGACTAAGCAAAATATTCTGTCCTGTATAAACGTATGATTATTACATGTAATTATTCTGTAGCAAGGCCGCTTGCTGGATTTTTCTGGATGGTTCTTCTGATTTAGTGGAAATCAATAATTTACCTTTATTTTGTGTTCTTTCAAGGCCACGATCTCGATCAAGGGACAGCGGTGACGAAAACGAACCAATCCAGGAGCGATTCTTCCGGCCCCATTTCCTGCAGGCTCCTGGAGACATGACTGTTCAGGAAGGGAAGCTCTGCAGAATGGACTGCAAGGTAAGTGCCTGGGCAGGACAGCAGCCACAACCTCAGCACAGCCAAAACCCAAGTTAGACGAGGTTCTTTCTAATGCTGTTTTCCCTACTGGCAGTGTCAATAGGTTAATCAATCTCACTGCTTATCAGCAAAAGTGGGCAATAACAACTTGCCTCCTCAGCAATGAAATTCCTTCAGGCAAATCTCACAGCTAACAGAAAACTGATCTTTAGAATGCACCTGCACGGGGGTGTGGCGTGGGGAGAAGCAGCAAACACTCCAAGGACAGCGTGCTTCTCCATTCTGAGTCCTTTTGCTACTTCAGTTTCAATCCTCTGTTAGTTTGAGACGGTCTAACTTGATTTATGACTTTGCCTACCAGAATTAAGGCTTGGACTTCTGCTTGCTTGCCGATGGTGTACCTGGGAGAAGCGAGGTGTTGGCAGGCAGCACCCCAGCAAGCGGCAGCGCTCCCAGCAGCGCAGGCTGTGCTGTCCCGGCCTCACACCTAAATGGAATGGAATCCAGAGTTCAACAGTCAGTCAGCTAACGTCCTTTTGTCTGCAAGTTTTCCACAAGAAATTAGTTTAGAAAGGGGGACTTTTTCATTCTATGCGAAGAGCAAACAATCAAAAAAGACGAGATGTCAGCCTGCCTTTTGTTTTGCAATGTATTGTTATTTAGATTGTAGAGTATCTAAACACTGATCTTTTTTCAGTCACGCCCATAAGACATCATGGAATTCAGGGAGTTGGCCAGAAAGTAAGTAAATGAATACAACTGAGTCAATGTGTAATTCAGACAGAATTAGCTCTTTAAATCTTGTGGTACACCTGCACTAGCAAACAAAACCAAACTTCTCTGAAGTAACAAGTCAGGACTGCTCCAGTGATTTGCATGGCTAACAGCTTCCCATTGTTCTGTTTACGCTGAAGGTGAGTGGATTACCAACTCCGGATCTGAGCTGGCAACTGAACGGAAGACCAATTCGTCCTGATAGCTCCCACAAGATGCTGGTGCGTGAGAACGGGGTGCACTCCCTGATCATAGAGCCGGTCACCGCCAGGGATGCGGGCATCTACACGTGTGTTGCCAGCAATCGAGCTGGAGAGAGTACATTCAGCCTGGAGCTCATCGTTGCAGGTAACGCCTCGTGCTGAACTCTGTAAGAGCAACGTGGAAAAGGAAAATTTAAGTGCTGTCAGTTGACATGGCTGAGGGGGGGATGAGGAGAGGAAACCAAGCCGTAATAGAACTCCAGCATATCTCTAGGTGCTGTATTTATGTTATGGGTTGGCATAAGCTGACAGGCATGCAGCCTCCGGGCACCCAGGAAAGAAAAGAAGGATGTTCTCATCCTGGGGCACGGTGAGGCCACAGACTGGACTATGTACTCCAATGTGGTTTTCTCACAGCGATCTGTGCAGAGCCGTACCTACCTCTGGGCTGCCAGTACAACACGGTCTGTGTGCTTCACAGGACGATGGGTCAGTGCCCTTCTGGCAGAGCGCTTCCTCCTACAATTAAAGGCTCGTCCTTTTATGAGGATGAAGGAGCACTGCTCGACAAGCACAGTGCAGCCAGTGAAGCTAGTCTTCATGCTCCATGTTTTAATTTCTCTGAGGGCTGGGGTGAGGAAGGAAAGCACTCAGGTCTGTTAGAGCTCACTTTTCCTTTATTGAAATACCAGTGTGACTGCTCTGTTCAGCTGAAGCAGGGCTGGACTTGGCGATTAACAAAAACAATGCTCAAGTTTGCTGCCACTTAGATTCTTCATTATTATTTTTTAGCATATTGCTGAAGGAAGGGCTCAGTCTTTATACACTAGTGTCAACATTACTGCATTCTTTATTTCTACAGCTAAGGAAGTGCACAAAGCACCTGTGTTTATAGAGAAACTACAGAACACGGGCGTGACTGAGGGATTTCCAGTGCGACTGGAGTGTCGGATCTCGGGGGAGCCAGCGCCCCAGATATTTTGGAAGAAAGAGAATGAGTCAATCACACACAGCACTGACCGAGTGAGGTTAGACTGATTTAGAATAATCTCCCCCTGCCTAACTTCCGTAAGAATTTATCCTGTAGTATAAATGAAAACCTAAAAGGTCGTAAGAATGCTTTGTGAGAACAGCATGTCATAAATGTAAGGTAGTTATTGTAATACTTTATGACATTTATTCAAACTTGCAGCAAGCCTGGTGGCTGAGCTAGAATTAAAACATTAGTGTTGTTTTCCAGCTTTGGATTTAACTGTCTTTGTACTTTAAGCCAGCGGAGTTGTAGTCTTGTCTAGAACCAAAAGAACTGCATTGGTGGAAGCCTAGGCTCCTAGGTAAAGCCATCTGCTTCTTGGAACAAACTCTGATTTCTAACTGCTGTGCAGTGAAGTAAAAGAGCTTTCTGCCATTATAGCACCCAGATATTGTCTAATGTACCCAAACCAGGGCAAAATATTAAAACTAAAGTAGAGGAGGAACTGAATGATGCATTCAGGTGTTCCTTCTCCCAGCTCGAGTTCACTAGGAACTGAAGCGTGCTCCACCTGGCCCAAAGTTGAGCTATGCCTGCTCAGGTGGAACCAGCTCCACGAGACAATTTCATGAGAGACAGATGCTTCATGCACCCTTTGCCCCAGCACTTGGTAGATGCTTGTTCAGGCAGAGTAACTGCGTGCAGATGACTGTAACCTCGCTTCCCTCACCTCTGTTGTGCAGCATTCCCCTTTCCCAGGCCCCCTCTGGGAACAAAGGCAGCTAAAGCCCAGCCCCACGCTGCTGTTACAGCGCGAGCTGCTCTGAATCTAGCTATGAGTTACCGCTAGCCTTTAAGTCACAAAAACCATCTCTATGGGGAAATTCTATAGGCGTAGTGAAAGCAAAAGTCATATTTTTAATTCTAAGATCTCTAAGTTTGTCGTCAATATTTGACAGCATTTGGTAGGAATTTTTAAGAGAAAACTCATATTACAAGAGAAGGAACTCATTAGTGATATGACAATGTAATAAATTATTGCTGTCCTAAATAACTGCCAATATTTCAGTACCTCGCTCCTCAAGTCTTATCCTTCCCCCACGAAGTCTGGGTAAGCTCTGACATCCCTACAGCTTAAATCTGATTTCCAGATGTCTTAATCTGTCATTGCGAAGGAGAAGTTACTCTCTGTGGTTTTGCTTCTTTCTTTTTAAGACAGGATGTTAAACTGCCAAGCACACTCAGTTTTATTTTCTGCTTGCTAATTACAGAGGAAGTTCCATATTAATTAAAAGCGGACTATAGTTAATCTCTAACTAGGATTGAGTCTGTTTAAAATGATGTTTAAATGTCTACGCTGTTTTCCAATTCAAGTAATAATTTTCTCCTTCTCCTCTGCCCAGCATGCACCAGGATAACTACGGCTACATCTGCCTGCTTATTCAGGGAGCTACGAAGGAGGATGCCGGCTGGTACACCGTTTCAGCCAAGAACGAGGCTGGGATTGTGTCGTGCACTGCCAGGCTGGATGTTTACAGTAAGTGGCTTCTTTTTTCAGATCTCATTAATCCCCAAACAGCAGCAGTTCTATAAGTTTGTTCGCAGAATGGTTTACACTGGTCTCTTTTTCTTTTGTTTATAGTTTCTCCTCAATAATAACGATCCACATCAAGACAACAAATGCTCTGTCAAAGTACTTTTGCCATCTTTCAGATTCCTAAAGCAAAACAAGCATGCATGCTCTCCGTTGTTGCTTAGTACATTAAATGTAGCTAATTAACAACAGATAACGGCATGATTACATGACTTTTGGGGATCGTTATTGCTATTGCTCTGCTAGCACTTCCCTAACCTCGTTTTCTTTTCCACGTCAGTCTGTAATACACCCATGACAACTACCAGACGTGCAGTAGAGTAGCAGTGATCTTTCTGCCTAATGATTCAGGTTGTTCCGTAGCAGCCCTTCACACAGCGAACACTTTCTTTAACTAAAAACCCGTTACCAGTCCCCTCACAACAAGAATGAATGAGGTGGGAAAACGGGAATGGTAGATGCTTTCTGGGCCGGTGGTGACAGTGGGAGTTGTGAATTAGAGCCTTGGCTCAGCTCCTTTCTGAACTGAAGGGGTGGCAGTGGCAAGCAGATGGTCTCCTTTCCTAGGAGCACTAATAGCCCTAGCCCAGCCCTGGCCCCGTGCTGTTAGCACACAGAAACCAACACCTGGCTGTTAGCCTTCTCGGTGGTACAAGGACAGGTAGAAAGCGATGCCAAAAAGGCAAGGTAACAAACACGCTGGGTTTTCCTCACCACATTTGAAGGTGAAACTAGTTGCTGAGGAAAAAATACACACCAAGAAATGAAACTTACCTTTGACGTAATGCTTCTCTGCTGCCCAGAAACGAGTCTCTCTTTACAAAAGGGAGACGATGCAGCTGATGCACATTGTTGCAGAGATCAGTGCCTAATTTTTGTTCTTCCCTTTTTAATCTATAGCTCAGTGGCAACAACCACCTCAGACAACCAAGCCAAAGAAGGTGCGGCCCTCAGCCAGCCGCTATGCTGCACTGTGTGACCAAGGACTAGACATCAAAGCAGCTTTCCAGCCGGAAGCAAACCCAGTCCATCTGACAATGCCGTCTGGGTTGGTAGAGAGCGATGACCTGTAGAGCCGAGCCGCCACTTCCATCATCTTCTTTCAAAGCAGAAACACTGAAAGCCATTGCCTTGACCAATGATACTCCTATGTCACTTTATGCAAAGGCAGACACCTTCAAGTACAAAAGATAAACGACAAACACAATAACCATATATTCCTTACTCATTATACCAAATTAGAAGAATAGGTAGGTTATTAATAGAAATGTACACATTGCACAACAAATCACGTTCACCATTTTCTTATACCTAAGTTGCTTCAGCTCTTACGAGTAGCCCTTTTCGTAAAGGCCAAAGTGCATCAGTGAGACAGACTTCTCAGAAGGAAACACTCCTTATCACCACGTGCCTTCATAAGCAGTAAGTACATGTTACACGGCGTTAACAGTGCGAGACGCCTTACTTGAGGCCATGAGATCACAAAGAAAATTAGAATGTATGGTTATCTATAGTTCTAAAATGGCAATGCATTCTGATAGCTACAGTGAACAAGTGCAATATTGTAAGAAAAAAACAGGAAGGGACGAGGACGAGAAACGTAAGCAAAAGCTGCATCTCTGCAAACTGCTTGTTATTCCGCAATGACAACAACACTTTGCCTTAAATGCTGTTAGTACGGACAGTTATAACGCAACATCGGCACCGCAATTTTAAACTCTCTTGTATTTTTCCTTTCTGCCACCTAGGAGGAGGCTTACTTACAAAGTAAGCAAATACAGCAAAGATGGTTAAGCCTAAATGATTTAATTTCTTCAAACATATGAAGAAGAAGAGCTGACGTGTACCACAGTCTACTCCAGACCATAAATCTTAGTAGCCAGAGGAGAAAAAATGCCGACAGTGTGAACCACTGCAGTTGGGGTGGGAGGGGGACAGGGCAAGAGGCTGGAACTCTCCACGGATTTCCTGAAGACAGCCTGTAACCTCGTGGTGCTCCCACTGAAGAATCTGAAATTCTAAGGTGAGCTGAAAACTTGGGAATGTATGTATGGGCCGTTTGACTGCTTAGAGCTTGCGTAACGTGTACGAGGATTTTGGAAATGCAAAGTAAGTGAGAAATGGGTTGAGACTGCAATAGGAATTGCAACGACAAGCAAACACCATAGGCGATAAGCTCGCAAATCTGAGGAAGCAGAAGATGAAGATGGACAAAACAAGAAAATTTGCACCATTTTTTCTTCTCAACATAGCACACGTATCTCTGGTGGACTTATTTTTTTCTTACCCTTCCTGTTGTAGGCAAACAACAGCTCTTTCTGTTAATGGGTAGAGTCTGTGTGCAGTAGACGAATGCCTTAAAGCTACTTTCAGAATGCAAGGCAAATCCACGTCGAACTGGAGCCCTGCCTCGCCAGATCCAACAAGGTAGTTCTAAATTAGAACCAAAGGGATTTCAGAGGAAGGGGAGGGAGGGATGGAAGAATTACTAGGCCTGACAAGAAAACCGAGCATTTGATGGTACGAGCATACCTTGCTATGAAAGGAAAACACTGTATTCCTTATATGAAGCACATACATGGTATCCTTCATTATTTATAATAAAAGTGTTGAAATCTTTTATCTCAGTTCAGTTATTCAGAAGTCCTGTACTTAGGGTTTTTTTTATTTTGTAATTGTGTACACCATATATTGCATTTCTGCTATACGTGTATTGCTTTGTAAGTACACAAAGTTTGTTTTGTTTTTTAGTGATAATAAACTGTAGCACGTAAGTTAGTACTATTCTATGCAAATTGGTGCAGGATGTGACCAGTCCCGGGGATCGTTCCTCTAAATTAATGTCATGCTCTGTCGTATGGGAATAACCTGATTCTATTCTAGAAGTATGTCATATCATTTGCAAATTTTTTCACAACTGTGACATGCTAATTTACTTTTTTTTGTTTAGCTTCACTAGCATTATTTTGCCACCTTTTATTTGTATTTATAAAAATTGTACTATCATTACTTTGGATTGTTGTGCTGGTATCATGTGGGTTTAACATCAATAAATATTACACAAATAGAAAATTTCCCTTCTGGTAAAGACTACTAAGTGTGTCAGTACAAGCACGGAAATGTAAGACTTAGAAATTTAAATATCATGAACACAGATGAAATGGGCTACATGAAACATCTACAAATGACTACAATTTGTTTTATCATAATATTCTCTGTGTGACCCTAAATCTTCCTAAAAAAACCAACAAAAAGACAGAGGAACATGACCTATCGATTATGCAGACATTTCTCAGAATTTGAGTACCTGAAGATGTTTTTCTCCCCAGCTGTTAGAAAACATTTGGGCCTATTTGGTGTGTCTCGTACTGGCTGTACGACACCACTCACAACCACTTCCAAGCAGAAACGCTGCTGAATTGGCTTAACAACAGACTTCTAAGGCAGCAACACAAAGTCAAGCAAAGAAAATGTTAAGATGTACTCGTAAAATCCTGAATAGTGCCTGGCTTCTCCTTCTTTCCCCCCTGTGCAAAAATACCGGGAAAGCTGCAAGATAAGCAACGTTTTCTTTTAGGCTCATGTTTCCAGCAGGGTTCGCTCCAAAGAGACTTGTCACAGCCCTTAGGCGAGCCCTGACATCAGTAATGGCGACACTGCAACTGGAGTCAATGGAGCTCTGTCTGCCTCCAGTAAATTTCTCTTTGGCTAGAAGACTGAAAAACTGAGGCTGCTCTTGTGAGCTAGTCAAGATGAGGTCATCATCACTTCTTGCCTCTGTATGTATGTTCACACACACACTTAAGTAGTAGATCACATCTCTAAGCAGCAAAGTTGTTTTTATGAAAACATTCAGCTGTGCTGTTCCTTAGTTACTGGGACTGTTTGGGTTTGCAGATTCAGAGCTACAAGTGTGGCACACAAAAAATGACATACTTTTCAGGCCAAAGACTGAAATTCTTGGAAGCATCAAAGTAACTTTCAGCAGTTTAATCTCCCTCCCCAAACTCCAAAGATAGAGAGATAGCAGCTCGCAGTACACTCTTAGCACTCTGTATGAGGCGTAGGCAGCCTATCAGCCAAGTGCATTCAGAGCCATCCAAGACTCAGTCCAGCTGCATTCCGGATGCTGACAGAAACCCATCAAGCACCGGGAGCAATGTGCAAAATTCCACAGGCATGAAGTTGGCTTTTTTCCAGTCCGTAAAGTACCTTATAACACAGCATAAAGCTTAGTCTGCAACTTCATGACAACAGCAACAATCAGCATCCAACTTTTTTTCCAAAGCCAGCTGCAGGTTGGGGATCAAATCCAAACTACAGTCCAGAGTGAAACCCCAGCTACCCCAGCTTACATATTAGAGTCTCTTTCCAGGCTACCACTTTCAAAGGCCGTTTTCATTCACTCAGTTTGTACGCTAATAACAGAATCCCCCACATGGGGACCTACCTGCCCAGCTCTGAACAGCCTGCACGGCTTTAACACGCAACTGTGCCCTGAGGGCACATCACCCCTCGTGGCTGGTGCTGAGGGGATCAGCTGCGTGCTCTGGCTGCGTGACCCAACTGCCAACCACACACGGTGTGGAAATGCCTGCTTGGGTTGCACGCTGACAGCAGACTCCAGTCACTGCCTGGCGGTTGAGCTGCACGTGCCCGTGGCAGATCTGCCTACAGTAACACTAGTTCTCCTCGCCAGGTGGAAAGGAGCAGCCCCTCCCCTGCACGGCATTTCTGTGTGAACAGAACCAGAAGCACCTCAGACACGTCAGGCAGCTGAAAATGCATCTCCTGCCCCAAGAAACTTACAATCTGTTCCAGACAGCACACAGTACTCTCCAAACATGTCAGAAAGCCAGGGACTCTAATTCAAAGTTAATCCACAATTTGCAACCTTTACATTATCAACACATAAAATAATCCCACGCTGCACTCCATCTCCAATAAAAGAAGTGCCTTTGTTTCACACAATGCTCAACTCATGTTAACAGCAAAAAACTAGTGTACAAGAACCAGTACCTGCACATCCATGTCAGCAGCTCTCAAGGAGAAGGATGAATGAACTTCAATCCAGCAGCGCTTGGAAGGAGAAAGTTTTACAAAACAGCTGCAGCACAATAGGTGAACCCTGGGGAAGGGCCAAGTCTTGCAACTGCTGTCACGTTCCAGTTCTGTAGTAGCACAAACGGTCCAGAAACAGCTGTAGAATAAGGAAAAAAAAAAAATCAGCAAGCACGTGGCCAGTAGTCAGAATGATTACATCATTTACAGCAGGAGCACTACAGCTCTCACTGTAGTGAATGGCTCAGGGTGGGGCTTCATTCGTGAACCTTTGTTATTATTTCCCAAACACGTAACTAAAGATATTGTCAAGCTTTCTTTGTGAACTCCTGGCCCAGAAATCACACAGCTATTTGACAAAGAAGAACCTAAAATAGAAAAATACATTGCTAAGGAGATGGGACCTTTCCAAGTTACTGCACAAGGTGTTAAAAATTACCAGTTAAGGTAAGGCTTTCTGTGCAACAGGCAACAATCTCTGCTCTAGTGGAAGAACCAGTGGGCTTTGGGAGTGTTTGCTGTTTTGCTTTTTACGGGCAGTATTTGTCTCAGCAACTGCTGAAGCTGTCTATGTGAAAGGGCCTACCTAACAGAAAGCCTGTTCCAGCACACCATCCCGCAGCACCGTGCACCGTTCCATTTCTTCTAAATAAGGCAGCACCTCACTTGCTCCTACAGTACTCCAGAATCAGATTTATAGAACATTTTTGTCATCTACTGTTAATCTACAACAGAAGTTTTACCTTTCTCAAACTCTGTATTACCTTCAGCTGTACAGTCTCTGATGGTTTATTAATTCCTGTAACAAAAACAAAAATGTAATTAATTCCATCAGTACAACCATTAAAAAATCCAGAGAACCTTGACCTGCACATGAACGCTGTCATTCGAGGCATGCAACAGCAGCGATGTCCATGAATTGCAGTATGAGGAATTTCAGATTCACTTTCTACTACAAAAAGAAGTGTAATTGCACAATCTAAATTTCCAAATCTAAAAATTCTATAACATTAAATTCTAAACTAACCAAATAGCTTCTATTAGTTGTTTCCCTCAGGTGTCTTGTACTCAAAAAGCATAAGACAGTTCAGAAGCCTAAGAGAAGAATGAAGTAATTCTTAACTTACTAATGTGAAACACCTGTACACTTCCAAGCATTGCTTTTCAGAGCGCCAAATCCTTCAGCAGCCAACTCTGTAACGACAGAACAAAGGTTTCAGTTGTGATTTTATGAGCGTTTTCTTGCAACATATAAGAACAGGGGTATAAGAAAAGGAAAAAGCTGTCATTCTGAAACAAAGAATTTCAGGTCAGCCTGGACATCCTAAAAATGGAGATGGGTTGTTACAGTGTTTCTCATCACCAACTCCGAGGACAAACACCTCAGTTATCTGACAGTGCCCAGCAGTGTCCAAGTCTAAGATGAAATAAGAACACAGCACCTTAACTGGGAAAAATATGTTGATGATCAGTGCATTTCTGGTGCCCTTGCTTCAGAGTTCGGACTATGTCAAGTCCGAATGCAGAACCGAACTCCCTGAGAGTGGGGTTAAGCTTGATTTGAAAGCCTGCCGTAGCAGAGCATTACTCAGCAGTTACCGGGGCAGGAACGCAGTCCCTGCTTACAAAGGAGAACGTGGTAAGGGGAGCTCAACGTGCAATGTCCTTTTAAGAGGACAACTACGCTTATTACTTTTGCAATGCAAACAGCTCTTCATGAACAGCTCCAGCCGAATCAATCATTTCTTACAAACAGAACTCACGGCACGCTAATCACCAAGTGCTCGTGGTTCTCCCTCAGAGGGAAGGGCACCGTCTCAATGAATCCGGGCACACGATGAGCATTGCTGGCAGCCAGATAGCACAGACACGGTCAGGGGAACCACAAAACTCATGGGGTCTCCATCCCACGTGCCCTCCAGTGAGAGCTACAGGAACACGCAGCTCCAGTCAGCTGCTGGCAGAGCCATCCCCTGACCAAAAATCACGCACACAGGCTAAACGACATCTATACAAAACACACGTGATGACTCTATTGTTTCCTTCCTCTAGGCCTGCAGGAAGCTTTCAGCGAAACTATACAAACTAGCCAAAGATTAGGAAAAAAAAAAGAAAAAAAGAAAAAAGAAAACAAAGAAATAATTGTTCCAAATGATGCAGAAATTTGAAACCTGTCCAACTGATGCGCACGTAAGGTCACCTAACCAGTGTCAGCCGAATGCCTGGCAAATGCTTAGTACTGTTCACACAGCTCTGTTTGCTCAGACGGGCGGTATTGCAACGTTCAGTTTTCACCAGCTTTACTTAAATGAACCACATGATACTTCACAAGAGGAAAAAAGCCACCCAACTGCAACAGGCGACACGCAGCCCACCTTCACGCGACACAAGCTCTCACGGCACGCAACAGACCAAGCCCAACAGGGACCATTGCAAGGTGTGTGTTAACTGTAGATAATAACGTGCTGAAGAGACTCTGAAAGCAGGGATTTAGATATCCACTTCTCATCCAAATTTCACCAAACTCAACACTGAAATCCGCTCTGTTTTTCCAAGTCATGCCTTGCATCCCTAAACAGGGCAGGATATGTGGATTTGGATTTTTCAAAACTGGTACCAGCAACGCCAGTATCAGCTTTGTACCCACACAGGCAACTCCACTTCCCTAGAACTACACAGAGACATCAGCCAAGTGCCAGTGTAATCAAACCTTAGGATAGACTGCCCTCAGGAGGCTGAACCGAGATCTCTTCATGGGATATCACACGTGAACGTTACACTCAGCAAAAGCTGTCCCTCCCAACATTTCCTATGTACAAGCTACAACAGTAAAAAAACTAAAAATCAAAACACCATCACCAACACTGTGTGTCCCACTAGAAGCCTCTGCTGCTGATCAGCTGCAGTATCTGCCTACAAAGCAGGAAAAGCCTGACATAGCTCACGACAGCAAGTTCTACATTACAAACACACTGCTTAAGAGAGAAGTAAGGCTTCACTGGCTGAGCTAGGAGAGAAAAAAGAACACTACTAGTCCACCATCTCCCAAAAGCAGGGAAGAGACACAGAGCAATTAACACACTCGGGCTACAACGTGCTCCAGAGACCAGCTAAACCCCAGAACAAGCAAATCACACTGCCTACAAAGTGCAAACTGAATCCAGAGTGAAGTCAATAGAAGAGTAGTTCTTTAACACATAAATGAGTAAATGCTGCAATACACAAGCTCCTTCAGCAAGGGTATCTGTCCTTTCTGAAACAGTAACCCAGCCCAAAGGACAGCCACGGAGCAGTGACTGTGGGGCAGTCAGAAGCGGGGCTGCAGTAAAAGAGGACTGTGCGGTGAGTTAAATGGCAGCTACAAAAGCAGCCACCCCGAAAACATGTCTTGGTGGTCTCTTCAGAAATTCTGGGGAGGTGGTGACAGGCCGTGCAGGTACCAGGGACAGGGTGAGGGGGAAGACGAGGCCTGGAATAACAAGCAGGTTAAGATAAGACCAGACCTGGACAGCAGCCTGCTTTAAAACGCTCCCAAAAAGTTTCAATACATGACTGAAAAGCACACGTTTGTAGGAAGAGGAGTACTGCAGAAACGGTTGGAATAGTGGGAATCTCTCAAAGAGTTCATTCTAAGCCAACAAGGGAGCACAATACTGGTACTTACCAAAAGATGACAGAGTTTTAAGCATTATAGCAGGTGAAAAAATATCACATGCAAAAAAGCACAAACCTTCACTTCCACTGTAAATGAAGTCACATAAAGTCTGCATTTCTAGTAGAAGAGTCAATCGAAGTTTTCAAAATTCAAATGAGAAATCACAGCAAGTCAGTCAAGCAGACAGCCCTAGTCAAGAAATACATACACGCTCACACAAAAGACAAACCAAAATATTTTTATATAGCTTGGCATAAACACCAGAAGCACAAGATGGAAAATCTAAACGTTTGTTTTTAACCAAGGATAGTGACCTAACAGGCACACCAGAAATATGACAGAAGCAAGAGACAGTAAGATATTGCCTGAAATACACAGGGAAGTCACCAAACTGGACAGCAATACATCAACTCATCCCATCAAACAGGGATTGGATTTCCAGGCCTGAGAGGGTAAACTGTTGTTCAGCTGTATCATTACCCACGCAGTGAAGACGATGGCAGAAGCAATCTTGAGGAAGATCAAGGACTGTAAGGCCAGCAATGTGACTGTAATTAAAGATGGCAATTAGCAGGTTGGAGAAACGTCCCAGTGGAGATGCCAAGGTTTTGTGCTTTTAGTGCACGTTTGTTTCACACGGCCAGTCAGGGACACCCGGCTCTGTCTGTGCACCCAAGGAACATAGAAGATCCGATTCAAAACGCTATTTCCAAAGTCTGGATATGTGATGGCAATGGACTAAGTTTATTAACATTTATTTACATACACATGCATTTATAAGTTTATTAATAGAGACAGCAGTCCCTCACTGCCTGAAAAATAAAAACCAAATCAACATAAGGAAATCTCTTAAAATGAAACCAAAAGGACAAGCAAAACAAATTTAAAATGTGATGCAATGTGTGAACTCAACCTTGAGGTTGTATGCACTGAATTCCAGTACAGTGACTTTAAACACACAAGCCCAAATTAAGCATTTTTTGAGGGGTGCAGGAAGCCAGCATAGATTTATATACAATTTAAAAGTCACCCTTCAAGAAACCAGTAGTCTAGGTTCAGCAGTCAGATGGAACCTGTTGCTGAATGTAAACTTTGTAGACAGATCAGAGTTTAGAGGAGCTATCTGCAAAAATACATAAAAACTGAGGATCTTCGGAAAAGAATAAAATGAGCACGTGGTCAGAAGAAAACGCAAAGTGCTCAAAGGCGGCAAGGCCACAGAGAAAAAAAATCCCCAACAAAACCCTAAGTTAGTTTTGGTACCATGGAGGAACTCGGGCAGAACCTCCCCTGGCAACCTGTGGGAGGTTCCATCCCTCCGAGCAACTGTCGGAAGGGCTAGGGCTGGGGCCCTTCACTCGCACATTCTAAATGAAATTGAGTAGCTGCAGCTGGAAACTTTTTGGTTAAAACAGTCTCATTACCAAATGACTGGAGGCTAGCAGAAGCAACATCAACCTTTTGGGAGCTTTGAGGACAGAAGGATAACTTGGTTTTTAAGAAGAGATTCCAGAGGGATCCAGGGAACTACAGCCTGTTTACCTATTTCTGAACATGGAAAACTGCCAAAAATTGTACTAAGGCACATTAACAACTGGACAAACACACTGAGGAAAGTCAGCGTGGCTTTGGCACAGGAAAGTCATGTTTTGTAACCACTTTGAGAGGTATTCTATAGACTAAAAGAGTACGTGGGTACAGAGATCTAACTTACAGAGCGTGCCTGAAACTCTGACACGCATCTGACACATTCTTTTGCCAAGAACTATGAATGAGAAAAAGTCAACATATTAGTAAGCTGTTTAAAGACAGAACAAGCAGTCACTCTTTTCCAAGGACATGGATCGCCAACAGACTGCCACCCAGCACCCTGTGCTGGGGCTAGTGAAGCACAACCTGTTCAAAGGGCTCAGAGACAGCAACGTCTGAAGCCAACACGAAGTTCTGGTAACACAAAGTTACTCAGAGTAATAAAAGGACAGAGGAATCAAACAGAAAACTGCAGAACCATTTCACTGAGGAAATAGGTGTTAAAACCAGCAGACTGAACTCACCACAGGTAAATGAGAACAATTCACACGGGGGAAGATACAAGTCCTGAACACATACATAAGGGAATGGGCTCCAAATGACTACTAATTACTCAGGACTGAGTTGCTCTTAGATAGCTTCTGAAAACATAAGCTTAAAGTTTAAGAAAAGGCAAAACAAGCAGGCATGATTTTTGGAAACAATATGAAACAAAACACAAAACATCATTTTGGTCTAAGTAAATCCAGTGAATACTGTGAGCAGTTCCACTTGCACTTCCCTCCTCGAGAAACTGGGAAAGTAACGCAAAGGAAAACCAAAGGTGGCATAAGGTATGAAAGAGCTTTCCAGAAACAAGCAACTAGAACAAATACAGCTCTTCAGGTACAAACAACTCAGGCAAACAACGTAGGCAGGATGTGACAGAGGCCGACAAATTCAAGAGTGGCATGGAGAGAGCACAAGAAGGCTGTTGGGTCTCATCCAGTGTAAGATCCCACAGCCTCAGCCAGAACTATCAATACAGCAATCACAAACTGCTAAATGTGACAGAGTGCTCTAAGGGGACAGCACCGCACACTCGAACAGCTACCTGCCCTGTACATTCACCAGTTCCACTGTCTGAGACAGGATACCAGGCCAGACAGAAACTGTCTGACAAACACAGGTATTACTTCTCAGAGTAGCTGTACACAGTAAACTGTGACATGGATTCCTGTTTTTAAGTAGTTTTCTGTTCTGATTTACACGTTTGGAGAGAAAAAACAGCTTTTGGAAAGGCTACCAGCACTTCAGTCAGGTCCTACATCATATTTAAAAGCAACAGGAAAAGAGACAGCACGCATTGGGATGCTTTCAGAAAATTATTTAGCAGCATACTGAGATTCTTCTAAAGATATTAATCCAGGCTTTAATCATAAATATAAGCTAAAAATGCTATTGCTATTAACTTATTTAACAGTTCCCTTATTAAAAAAAAGCAACGGATAATAACAGTTAGGGTCAGAACTCACTAATAGGACATGATTTTTAGTCTCTTATGTTTGGTTTCTGGTCAAGATCTATCACACAGATTTTGCTTGTAAAAAACTAGTGGCAGGTATGGGCAGCAGCCAAGTTACTGACACATGACTGACTGCTTGACTAGCAAAAACGGGAGTACCAGCTGTCCTTCCTCACCTTCAGCGCTCTCTGAAGAAATTCAGCTATTCTCTCCTCTGTTCCTCCTATCACGGAGAAAAACAATTAGCAGTTATACTTTTGGTGCAAAGACACGTACGAAACACAACTTCTCACAGCAAATAACACCACCTCTCATCAGAGATGTCAGTAAGACAAAGCCTTCTGAAAGGACTACGTTTAGGGATGTCTTAGATTCCAAAGTAAGTAACACAACCAACTGTAAAACTCCTCGAAAATTCCGTTCCTGATATTGTTTCTTAATGCATACCTGTGAGAAGCCTGAACGTGAACTGTTTCCTGGCACAAAGACAAAACTTCTCAGCCACACAAATGAAGAAAACTTCAGACTTTAAAGACTGAAAGCTATCATCACTGAGATCTCATCTTTCTGTATTTCAGCTTGTGCCAAGACGGGAAGTGATTTCAAAAGCTGAGCCAACATCTGGATCATGATGCAATGAACACTGCAGCTAAGAAGAGAAAGTCCTAAACCACATTCACAGTTTTCTTCAGAGAAGATAAAAACATCAATTACCAAAAATTACTTGATCTCAACAGAAAAGCCTGAGGTCAGCCTCTAGGAAAGTTTTCAGTAAGAGAGGAACATTCCAGATCATTTACACTTGAATAATTACCTTGCTTCAAAAGCTGCTTTGAATAAAATAAATCACTGTTTTATTGACTATACATACATATTAAAGAGCATCAACATAACACAAGTTGAACTGAGCTGAAGAAGATACACAACAATCCTTTGCGCTTTGGAAGCGATAACTGTTTTCTCAGCATGTACTGAGTCAGTAAAAAGACTTGTGTGCAGCAAGGCCTGCAACCATGGTGTTAGCCAGTGACCAGAGTATGTGCAGCTGAAACTCAGAGTATTACAGAATTAGCACCTCCAGTGACCAGTCAACGGCCCTTCAATATACTCAAGTGCTACTGAAAAATTGCTGTACTACATTCAAAAATGGAATTGCACAGTTTTTGTTTTTATAAAAATATACTACATATAACTACACCTCCTAAAGGCAATTCAGGTATGCTGGAGATCCAGAAGCTTCTGCCTTTGTAGTTTCAGCCACAAACAAAAAACAAAGGAAATTCTTTGCCACTTTGTAGGGACTGACTGATAAGCATAAAAAATTCATACTGTTCAGTCTTGAACCTACATGAAAAACTTGATGCAATCATTACTGCCAACCTATAAACACACCTCTGCACTTTATTAACCTTTGTGTAGCACGATAATTCAGAATAAAATCTCCACTCCATTTTCAAATTGGAAAACATTATTTTATAAAAATACTGCTTTAAAAATGTATCTGGATGTTGTTTATAACTATCACCATACCAGAACCGGATCTTTTTTCAGATTGTTACATGTGCAAACTTCCTTCTACCAAATGGACTCCTCCAGGTAGCTGAACGTACTTGTCGGACTTTACTGCCAATGGATTATGCCTCAGAGTAAAGAATATCCAGTCAATTACATACACAAATCTTTGACTGATTTCCCCCTCCTTAATTAGCACATATTTATGTATTACCATCACATCTAAGTAGGTACTTATTCAAGGTAGCATTTAAGTCAAAAGCTGCAAGCCTCCATCCACAATTAGAGTACTCCCTGTAACATAGGGGGACTCCAGAAGAAATACAACAGCTTGTGCAACTTCACAAGGATCTCCAAATCTTCCAAGAGGAATTGCTGTCTTCAACTCTTCTTCTTTCAAATGAGCAGTCATCTCTGTGTGAATGAAGCCTAAGAGAAGAAAAACACAAACAGTTATGCAACCTTCAATTGAATTTCTCCAGCAGATTTTCCCTGGAATCCTCCAAAGCAACCAGCAACCATTCTTCAAAGTCTCAGAAGTCAGTCTGCATCATTTTATAGCCAAGAACAAGTTTTTACTGAACAAAATGTCTTCCAGTTTTCAAACACTGATGTAATAATCAAAATGCAGAGATCTGTGCAAGTCAATGAAAAAAAACACCAGGGCAACTCTAAAATTGTGCTCAAAAAACATAGTATCACTATCTGAAAGACAAAATACAACCATTTCACCAAAACATTCTCAGCAAAAACACGGGTATGAAATCTCTGACAAGAAACACCTACACCTTGCAAGTGCTTCTATTATATTCTAGAACTTGTTCCAACACTTGCAGAACTTCTATTATAACCCTTATTTGAAGAATATTTCTTTAAAATTCTGAAGGACAATTCTTTACAATTTCAGTTACGTGAGATTTAATTTTCCCACTGCTTCACTTTACATAAGCTGCAGCTTCATCAAGATCTGATCTCATGTCCACCTGCCACTAAGAAGGGAAGGTCTCAGTTTTACTTTCTGCTGTACAAATTGGCCCCTTCCTTTATGATGGTTCTGGACACTTTGGTGAGCCGTTCAACTCACTAACCAAGAAATGGTATTTTTCCTGCCTAGGTCATGAGCTGAATTGGTTCATGTGGAAGTCTGAAAGAGATGGCAGCACAAGGCAAGCAGCAGAGTACACAGCTCAGAGCACAGAACGTCAGAAAAGACAGAAGGGGTTTTTCCTTAGGGTTGGTGATTTGCCTGAAACAGATCGCCTTGTGAAACCGTCCTCACAAACTTTCCTTCCAGACCATCTCTGTTTACTAAAAGGCAAGACAGAGATGCTTTCAAGGCAGCTTCTCATGTTTCTCTAATAACAAATAGCTCCCCTCATGTTCTGCTAAAGAATGCTTATCTGTACATGGTTGTTTCTAATTCCTCCATCTGTGAGGATGGCAGGTTTTGAAGGAAGAACAAAGAAAAAAAGCCATTTGTTATGTAAGTGTGGATAAAGGAACAAGTAGATGCAAGCTCCCAAATTTCTCAGTGTTCCCTTGAAAAGACTGAAGTGTTTTCTAAAAGAATGTATTATAACTTAAAGTGAAAAAAAAGAAAAAAAAAAGAACCAAAGAACACTTACTTACAAAGGTTGAAGAAAAAAATAGTAATTTGTCTTTAGCTGCTTTCAGAACACAGTAAATATCTAGCAGTCTTGTTGACCACTTACTGCAGTCAAGGATTAAGGAACTTCCCAAAAACTAACCTGGAGCAACCACGTTGACTCGAATTTGTTTTCTTGCTACTTCTTTAGCAAGAGAGCGTGAAAATCCAACTATTCCCGCTTTGCTCGCACTGTATACACTTTGACCAGAGTTGCCTTTAATTCCTACAATACTCCCTAAAACAGAGAAACGTCAAAGAGAATATTAGATGACTTATTTGAAAGCTTGTACTAGCTTTATCATTTCATTTTTAAATTTGGAATAGAAAATGAGACTAAAAGAAAAGGAATTAAAAGTATATTACTCAATGCACTTTACAGCTTATTGCTGGGATAAAAACCACAGATAACTGTGGGAGTTGCTTATGAAAAGCACGTATCTATGTCGAGGAACACATTCCAGGAAAGTCAAATGGAAAGCTTTCTAAAAACATATCATTGCACTGAAAAAAAGAAACTACCATACCAATTTAATTCTTATAACCAGCAGCTGGTAGGTTTAGCTACTGCAAGACCTGATAAAGAACGGTGTATTTTTTCCTTTCGGTAAAATGTGAACTCTTAGGTATGTATTGTTGAAACAAGTTGTTAAGCAGTATTCATAAAGAAATGCTAAACAAAGAATACAAAGAAATATAAGAAAAAGAGTCAATTGCAAAAAATATTTCAACATTACACATGCCAAACCTTTCTTGAAAAGTAGTTTCCATATAATTCCACTGGATTAGACAAGCAGCTTACCTATATTAACAATAGCACCTCCTTGATGGTGAATCATACTTTTTACAGCAGCTTTGCATGTCAACATTGTTCCCAAAAGGTTGGTGTGAATCTGGGATATCATGTCTTCAGCCTTGGTTCTCAGCAACAAGCCGTCCCTGAGGAACAGACCAAAAAATACAAAAGAGCTCACTGCACAACCCCAACGACCACACTTACTCGTAACAAAATGTGACCAACGAGTGCAATATTAATGGGAACTTATGTACCTCTATACCTTCTAGCATTCAAAACTATGACACTGCCAGGATGACACACAGTAGGAAAAAAAGTGTGCTGCTGTTCTGATAACAAAGTTTCATTTGCATCAAATATTGTTTTGGATTATTTCATGGAGTAGAAGAAAGAAGAGTAGGGATGGAATCCATAAACTCACAATTCAGACTCTACAGTGGAAGCTATTATCATCTGCTAAAATTTTACTTCCATCAGAAATAAAACACTGGTGAACACTCAATACTGTCCTCATTAACAACACACTGACCAAACGTAAAGGCCTATTTCCATGCTTAGCACCTCACCAGAAGATGGTGCGGTCTAGAATTGCACACAACCCTGTAACTAATAACTTACCTGTTGATCCCTGCTGCATTAACCAAGTAGCTAATAGGGCCTAAATTCTTCTCCATCTCCTCAAAAGCACGTTGGACTTCTTGTTCTCTGGACACATCGCAGCTAAGTGCCAGATGGCCAGCTGCATTGAAATAAAGGCAGGTGGTAATAATAGTACAAGATGGTTCATCATCCATAAATCTTCTTAAGAATTTATAAACTCAACTGAAAAAACAGATGTTGAACTAGTTATAGCTTGAGGAACAGATCTCATCTCCAGAGAATTAAATCAGCACAATTTTCAAGAACTATACTGACTAGTTACATGACAACTTCTCAGATCACATTTTCGGTCTTTTGAAGTCAGAACTCCAGCATGACCTGACTGGTCTCCATTCTGGCTTGGTCAGGAGCCACGGATGACTCAGTTCGTAACAACTTCCTGCTGTGACCCTGAACAATTCCTTCAACCTTAACTATTCTTTCCACCTGCAAGATATGAGTTGCAACATACATACTTTTCCCAAAGAATACTGTGAAAACAAAGTTGTAATGATGTAACTCCCCCTCTGCCCCCAATTTCTTCATCTAATTAAACAATAAGGTTTATTTAATGACTTACTACTTTTACCGGTTACCTAAGCATTGGACAGTGAAGAAACCATCGCAGAGCAGCATACATACCGCCAAGGCTACGTGCAGTGGATTGGGCTACTTCCAGATTCCTAGCAATGATCGCCAGGCGGCAGCCTTTCCGTGCCAGTAATTCTGCAACAGCTTTTCCTATTCCTCGGGATCCTCCAAAAACAGCACAAACCTTGCCCATCCTAAAAAATAACCCACAAATTGCAAAGAAGTATGAATGGCCCAACAAGGACAACAACTGCTCTTGCCAGCATCATGACCCTTACTGGTTTGCAGTGTTTTACAATTCTGGACTTTAAAAGTAGTGAATTTTTAAATTTTATTCATGGAAAAATAAACAGCTGAACTAAATTAGACACTTCTACAAACTCCATTTAATTCTTAACAACTTCTGAACTAGTAACAAAAATATGCACGTAATCAAACATCTCAATACTGGTGTTAGGATAACTCTTACGTATTCGAGGAAGTATGTGATTTATTTATCTAAAGGCCGTAAGGTATCACCCAGCTGTTCATTCGAAGCCAACACAGGGGATGCAATGACGTTGTTCCTGCACTATTCCAGCACCAAAGCCACTCAGCCTCGAGGTCTCTCTCCACCGTACATACCTGTGCTGGACACCCAACCTGCAGACATCGCTGGAGCATGACTCGATAGCACCATGTTTACACTGGGTTAAGGCTAAGTTACGCTACATAATACTGTGTTTTACCAGTAGCCTTAGCATTGTTTTTTTTTTTTTTTCCTGCTTTTGAAGAAAAAACATGCTTTTTGAAATCTGAAATGACACTGAAATAGCTAGCTTAGATTCTAAGCCAGTCTGTAAGAAGGCACTCCTGTAGGATGACCTTTAATTCTGCAGCCTCTAGAAACCAGTCAGCTGCTTAGGGACTTCCTGAGCCAAAGGCAGGATCCAAGCAATAGCAACGAACCTCTTTTCCATACATTTGAATAAATCCTTTCGAACCCAATTATACTTTGTCTCCATAACATCCTGAGGCAACAAGTTTCATTATTTGTGGAAAAGTACTTCCTTTTGTGTTTGAATTGCTTTCTGATTAGAGAAGCATTTCTCCTCGTGTCTGTCCCTTTCTGTTACAACTTTAGAGACTGCACCTCTGTATTTTACCTTCTCCCCTACATCCTCTTCCAGGCCTACTTCGTTACTCTTACACATACTGAAGCCACTCCATATCCCACTGAAGACGATCCGAGCTCACTAATCCTGTCACCCTATCCTTTGCCTTATGTACAAATTCTACCACACACTTTTCAATGTGCTTTAACTAAAAGTGCACATAGGTGGACACCATCAACTCCTATAATTTTGTAATGATTTTGGTCACAGAAGAGCAGACAAGGACTGGCCTTCTGTGACCAAAACCTGCCAGAGGGAGCAGCCAGTCCTCTTCTAGAATAGCAAATGAACACAAGTGCCCAAAATATCAACGCACATGCACACCTCCCAGCTGGGAAATTGGCTTCCTGGGAGCAGGAAGAGGATAAATACTTGTACCTCAGGTGGGGACCCTTTCAAGAGAACATATACAGAAAGATGTGCTGTATGAAGACAATTCCTTAATGAGAAAAATGGGTACAGCCTCACCAGAAAGACTACCATTTTGGGTGTTCACATGAGGTAGCTGGTCTGCAACAGGTTAATCAAGTGGTTTCGGTAACTGCAGCTCCCAGCAGACTAAGGGCACAACCAACCCATACTTTGTTGACAGATTTTTTGTTAGACACAAAGTCTCAGTCTGCCTTCTCAGCCAAGAGGAATCTATTCTTTTACAGAACCAGCAAGTTCTTGCATACTTGTTGCAACAATGTTTTTTCTTCCTCCCGATTTTGTTCTTACCAGCACTGAACACAGCTGCTCCCTCATTTCCACACGACAGGTGCAATGACACAGAGGGAAGGACCTCCGGCAGCCATCTCGGCTAACCCTCTGCCTAAAGCCAAGCCAGTCTGGGTCTCATCACTCAGGGCCTTGCCCGGTTCGGTTCGGAGCATCTAAAGCAGCCATGTCCAACCCGCAGCCGGCACCACGCTGCCGTGCCATCATGGCAGCAGCCTGGCCCAGGCGTGCAGCCATCACTCAGCACCTGGCACCATCTGAGCTGCAGGCAGGGCACGGGGAGGCACAGGGCTGTGCTAACTTGTTATGCAAATAACGTGATGCATTTTGATACGTTGGCTAAACACAGCCCTGTGAAGAGTGAAGAATACACAGCCTTGCTTTCCACTTTGATAAAGGAATTTGAGAATAGGTTTTGAGATTGTGGAAAAATATCAGTGTTCTGGTATATCCGCGACTCCGTGTTCAGTCAACAGAAAGGCAATATCTGCAAAACTTCAAATGGAATATATGGAGTTGCAATCAGATATTCAACTCAAAGTAAAATTTGATCACGACTCTCTACTGGACTGCTACAAGCCCTATCCCACCAGAGAAACACATCCCTGGCTTCACAATCACACCTTATTCGTGTTACTGGCTTTTGGCAGTATTTACATTTCTGAGCAACTATTTCCAAGGATGAAGCACAGGAAGAGCAAAATTCCATCCAAAATCTCTGACAAACACCTTGAGCACTCACTGAGAATTGCAACCACTTCCATCCAACCAGACTGACGCACGGGTTTCACAAACAAGGTCAAATACCCCGCTAGCTTTATAGTTTTGTTGTTCTTTCTTATGTTTCAGTAAAAAAAAAATAAAAAAAAAAAAAAAAGTTTTGTTATTTATATACACTAACTGTACTACATATTTATACGTGGCCCAAGACCATTCCTCTTCACTCAGTGCAGCCCACGCAAGCCAGAAGGTTGGACACCCATGACCTGAAGGGTATCCGTAAATGTGAAAAAACTCACCGTAGGTTTGGAGTGCTGCCTTTCTTATTGCAAAGAGCCTCTGCAGCTCCTCAAAACCAGTTCTGGGGTTAACTACAGTAAGACACACTGCAAACAAACGCAGCCAGACCCACAGCTGTGCTCTTTTCCCAATGACTCTGAACACGCTTAGGCATGAAGACGCACAAACGCCATTTGTGCAAATACGGTTCCCGGTATTTTGTTCAGACAGCATCTCCAGCCGTGCCCTTCTGCCCTCCCTGACCTCTGTGAGAGGAGGCAGGGCTCAGCGGCTCTGGAGGGCTCGGGGTCCATGGGCACTGACCGGGTATGTACGGAGGTTGCACGTAAGCCTGTTTCCAACACAGCAATATGCAGGTCATTTTGCATTTTGACACAAGAACACCGTAGGGATTCTTTGGAGCTGCGACTTGGGAGGGACACCTGCAGCAGGAAGAACGATCCTGCATTCACTGCTCAAACAACGGCAAAGAAAGCCGAGCTTCTTTCGTGCAGCAGCGTCTTCCCGCGGCCTCCAGGCCCCCGGCACCCACAGCACGCGTCCCTCGCGCCCCAGGCCCTTCCGTTCGGCACCGGCCGCCTCACGCCTGCAGCCGGGGGGCTCTGACCTCCCAGGAGCCGCCACCGCGGACGCGCAGCCCCGCGGCCA
>WBMW01000421.1:18607-65830 GCA_013396635.1 Penelope pileata | reverse complement strand
ACCGCCCCGAGGCGGGGGGACGCAGCCACTGCCCGCCCGCCGGCCACGGAGGCGTCGCTCGGCTGCGCGCTCACCTCCCAGGGCGGGGCGGCGGGAAGGGGAAGGAGAGAAGGGAGAGCGCGGCGGGCTGCGCGGCGGCTCCTGACAAGCTCAAGATGGCAGCCCCGGCGCGAGCGCAGCCCGGCCAGGCGCCGCGGGGCACGCCGGGACGGCACGGGGGCCGCACGACGAACAACAGCGCCGCTCCTGGCCGGGGGCGGGCAGCGGGCGTCCCCCTCAGCGCGGGCAGTGGTCACCCCTTGGGGCAGAGGGGCAGTGGTTAGTGGGCTCTCAGTACCGCTTATATATGTTTATTCCCAGACATACACACACATATAACAAATGATATAGCTAACAAGTGCCCAGAGCTCATGGATAGGGGTGAGCCCTCCAGGCAGGGGCCACAGCAGAAGAAAAAGGAGATGCAGGGGAGAGATGTCCTCCCAGTACTCTGCAACTTGGCCAGCTTTGCCCACTTGTTCAGATATTTGGGTGACCAAAGTGCCATGCTTTTATTCTAAAGTAATCTTTATTCTTACGAATTTTTTGTCTTTCTTTTTTTTTTCAGACTATCCAAAACCTCTGCAATGTTTTCACTGTGTTCTGAGTGAATCTGATTGTGCCAAAATTAAGTGGTTTTGCACATTTAGATGCACTTTTCCAAAAAAAACAGAAAAAACAAAAAACCCACAAGCAAACTCCTCATGTGAAACTCATTGGCTGCACCTGGGTGAAGTCTTACCTCTCTCTCACACACACACCAAACAAATCCATCACAGGTGCTGGCAGTCACCTCACATTTCCATGCCCTCCTGGCTGAACAGGTTTCCCCACTACAGCCCCATTATTTCACACCTGAGCATGAGGCCGGTGCTGAAGTTCCTGCAGCCCCTGAGCTGCAGCAGCTGGGAGCAGCTTGGCCGTACCTCTGCTCGAGCTGCTCACATCCAGGGCTGTCATGCAGCATGTTACATATCAGACAAAAACAACCCTTCACCCACTCACTGCAGCAGGCATTCAGGAACCACTGCAGAGCGACCATGCCTCCAGCCACATCCCAGGTGCTGGCAGCTCCTACCAGGTAGCAGTGGGCTTCAGACCAGAGATGCCTGCTGGGTTCTCGGTGCCTCTGGAGATCTCTCGCCTCTTCCCTCGCTACACCGACTCCTCACTTGAGGAGTGCGTCACTCTGCTTCCCCGTGTATCAGCACAGTCTCAGCTTTCTTCTAATAAGGTCTAAGGCCATCACTTCAAGAATTGGTCCTGCAACAACCACTTTGGATATTATTCCAATTGCTGGTGAAACAAGAGCACTTTTGGTAAGAATTTATCAGCAAGCACAACTGGGTTTTAGTTCATAAGCATACAGAAAATTGCTGTCAGCACTAACAGCAAAGTGTTCTGAACAGCCAGCATTTCCATCACCTTATGACACCGAGTTATTCCTGCCTCGGTATATCCGTAATCACAGTCTCAAGCATTGCCCACACGTGGTATGGACAACTTGGCATTGTTGCCCACTTTGGTCCTGTGATGCAGCCTTCTGGAAATCCATTTCTGTCTACTCACATTTCCATTTAGTACACTGTATTTACTGTGTCTTCCAGTTTGTTTTGTTGGGGAAAGGGAAAATAGTGGGATACTGGGAGATGACAACAAGGAGAAGGGAGCATAAAGTCATAAAGAAGAGGGGAGATGATAAAGGTGGAAAAAATTTGAGTAATGATTTAGACTGAATTCATTAGGCTTAAAAAAACTCAACTAAAGGTCTAGACTGCAGGAATATTAAACAGTGGTTAACAGGCAACATGACTTGTTCTTTCACCTCCCTTCTCTCTATAAGCTCTAAGAACTTGAAGAAGCAAAAGCTTTATTTTATGCAGACAGTAATTAGCACACAGACCTGGGACACACAGAAGTGAAATACTTCCATGACGCCTCCTAACATCTACTTAGAAATCTGTAACATGTATGAATTGGAAGAGACCACAGGCTGTTTGAAGCAGGAAGCGGAAGGCATAATGCCATTAAGCCATGTATATAGCCTCACCTACTTTGCAGGATTGTTCAGTATAGAACTATGAAAATGTTTGTAAGATTAGCACAAACGAGCCACAGATGTACTGGGCACAGGAATACCCGCTTACCGTGGTGCACCTACTGACCGACAGAAAGCAGCAAGTCAGGGGACTAGGCAGTCATTTCCCCATAATTGCGAATAGATGTGATCCTAACCATAAGGACGTACACTGGCAGAACTTCAGTTGATGATTTGCCAGCAATGAGTGTTGAACACAGTCCATAGATAAAAGCAACTGTGATAGTGATAGTGACAATCACTCATATCTCATAGACTGCTCACCTCCTTCATCTTCACCAGTATTACAGGAAATGTCAAAGACAATATTCTTTACAGCTGTTACCCATTTTGCAGCTTGAAACACATACAGTAATACTTGGAGAGCTTTCAAGGAGCTCAATTCTCGACATTCAATTTTTTCTATCAGATTGTCCTAAATAAATCTAGTTTCACATCTCATCTCCTCACAGAAATACTTTGTTGTCATTTCAGCTTGCTCATGCATTTCACTGAGCCGCTGAAGACTTCATCTCCTTGGGAGATGCAGAAGCCCTTACTGTTGTGGTTCCTTCCAATGATTGAGCATTAGAGTAGTAAATCACCATAATGCCCAATCAGCTGGCTTAATGAGGTAGAAAGTAGGTTAAAGATGAGAAGAGGTATTTTTAAATTAAAAAATGGTTCCAGCGATCATCTATCTATCACAGTGAATATTTTCCTTCAAAAGCTATCAGAAGCAATTAGCATCCTCGAAAAGAATTATCTATTGCTCACTCTAGACCACGTCAGATCAAGCGATGGCTCTTTATATAAAATGCGTACCTTACTTCAACAGCTTCAATTTTTAATCATTTCTCATAGGCATGGATTTTCAAGAGCACAGCTCATTACAAGATTCTCCTAGAAGTCCAACAAGTTTTTCTAGCTCCCAGTAAGTGGTCTGCTAGCCACTATTGCCCAACCACACAGTTAATGCGTGGCTTACAGAAACCTTGGATGGAGCAAGCTACTGTCCTGAAATCCCAGAAAATAATTTTATGAATCACATACTTAGTTACTCATTTTATTAAAAAAAATTATTTACTACACAGGAAGAGAAAAGAGCAACTTAGACCAGACTAGAAGGTGTGTCTTTTTACCACACTGCGACTATTGCTGGCTACGAAAACGTGACACGGGTTGATACAGCTGCAGGGTGCTACAGGAATCCGAGTTATTTTTCCAGAATAGCAAAATTTCTCTTACATATTTTAAGTACTTTTTTGTTTTTATCCTCACCTGCCTAATCCTTCTCTATAAGGCTTTGCACTGTTTCTATACTAAACATACAGAGTACACTGTATTCTCCATATTACAGTGATAGGTTATCCCTAAACTTTCTGCCAGAGTTCACCTTCTCTTCATCCAGATTCTTCACATCACCTTCTCTATTTCTGAACACAGGAAATGTTGTTTCCCTCTGCCCATCCAATTTCTTTCAACAGACACAAAACTCAAATACCGCTGCTTGAATAGAATATGTTTTTCTTACTCTGGGAAACTATACATTTAGGGAACTATACATTTGCAAAAACAAAAGTTCTGAAGGGCACTGAAAATTACACAGAAAAAAATCATGAATAACATCTAGGAGAGAAGTACATTTGTTCATGTTCTTTTTTTTTTTTTTTTTAAATAAAACTTAAAAGGTTTACCTTTCTCAGAATTACTTAGCCAAAACAATGACTATTCTGAGAAGATTCAAGGTAGCACTTCTCTGACTGTCTCAGTTGAGCTGCTATTCCAGAGAAGATGCGTAAGCCAAGCCCAGATGTTTGTCAGAGACCCTGCTATGTCCCCAAACCAGGCAGCTGGCTTCTCCCAGCTCACTCTGCAACAAGAAGTACATTAGGCACGACTTCTTATCATGCATCTGCAGCTCCAACCAACCTTAACTGGAATGCTTTGCTATTGCTTTCTACCTTTTCTTTCTTTTTCTCTTTTCTTCCTTCTATGTCGTTATTTTATAAATATATTAAAACTTTCATGTTTTCCTCTTCCTACTAGACAAAAGGAAAAAGAATGCTCCTCTTTTTCTGTCTTACAGGAAAGGGAAGCAGCCATCTTTATCACCCACAACCGTATTTGTTTTTCCATAATATTGCCCACAGATTGAAGATTTTGAAGCAAAATTGCCCAAATCTGGACTTGACTACCACTGCATAATACAACGTGCATTTTCACTCAGATCACAATTATTTTAGGCATCCTATAAAAGTGGGTAACATTTCTGCAGTGTACCACGTTTACATAGCAGAACTCATGCCTGTTTACTGTATCAAATCATTGTTCAATTTGAGGATGCTTTTCATAAACAATTATTCTGCTCTAATAGCAACAAGCAACACATTTGCTTTGCAGACACCTCAGTGAAGCGCTCCTGTCAACATTAGTTGTCTGTCATGTGCTCTAAAATGTTTTCAAAAAAAATATGGTGTGCCATCTGGCTCCCAAACGCTCATTAAATCCATTGGAATATGGAAGTTTAAGGAAGCCTACATCACATAATAACCACCACTTACAAAAATATATTTACCAATTATAAAAGAAAAAAAGGATTTTTTTTAAAAAATAATTCAATCTGTTACAATGAAGAATATGACAGCCATTTTAGAGAACAAAGACAGATGACAGCTCCTATTCCCAGGAGTTTGTGGTCCAATTCTGTTTTCTGAGTGACATGAAGAAGGGCAGAAAAACTAGTAAAGGAATGGGAAGCTAAAGCAATAGACTGGTTAGGTGGCCAAGAGGAAGGGTGTTCTTACGAAGTGCAATTCAGAGGACATGCTACAAGTTTAAGACTTGCCAAGCCACTTACTGCTTTTCCCCTCTGAATGCCAGTTCTCCCACCTTTAATTCAGGCTAATGGTCGTCAACTCTCTTGCCACAGCCCTTGGGAAAGATCTCATAGTTTTTGTTCTTTTGTGGAAGCGCTTTTATGCTTTAGTGTAGAAAGAGAACTGCACCTGAAAAAAATGAATTACCCCAAAAAGGCTTTAAGCCCCATTTGAAAAGGCACTGTCTTTTATTAGGAATCAATAATTATTTTTTCCTGGGAAACAAAAATAAATTGATTAGGGAAGGTTAGGGGATTTTCCAAAAAATGACGATGTAATCGAAGTTTGATAACTTTGCACTTCCTATAATTGTTCCAGTAAGATTTATCCTAATTACTATTTACGCTGCTAGACTTCTGTTTTCTGGAAGAAAAATTTTCTTAACAAAAAAAATAAAGTTTTGGTAATGTCTATCTAGATTGAACTGCTGTTAAATATATGTTGATACATGATCTGCTAAATAGATGTTATGTAGGCAATTCTACTTATGACATATTGGTACACTGCCTGATAACAACGATGTGAGAAAAAAGAACAAGCTGTGATCCTGCAGAAAACAGCCCAAGGAGTACAGGGAAAGAGAACAACAGAAAACCAAATGGGCTGAGAAGGGAAAAACAGAAAAGCTTCATCCAGTACACAGCAGGACTCCATCTCCTGAAAAACATGTGCACGAGGTGGGTAGATTCTCTGTTTTGAGAGCTGGGTAATGTTGTGCCGACTGACCTTATCCAGCCTCTCTGCATTTTCCTCAACCCAATGCATAGCTATTTTTAGCAGCACAACTCTGCATAATGTTTTTATAACCCATTCTGGCTGTAATGCTACATCCAGTTGCGACATCCTTCATAGCTCCAACCAATCTAGGCTGCCTATTTTGTCAAGCAGCCGGGGAAAAAAAAATACACTGGGAAATAAATAAGGCACTGAACACCACTATTTATCTGTAAAAGGAATCCTTTTGGTGCAAAGCTTCTGTACCTGGACACTCAGAAACTGTAAGACAGACAAGTCAGCTAATGGATGTGGGGGGAGCTTACAAACAAATGCAATTGCTGCCATGCTCTTGTGCTTTGCCATCTGGAACTTCACAACACAGCAGGAGGTTCCAAAACAAGAGTCTTGTAAGTTAATAAATCTGTTATGCTGACAGGAGGGTCATTCTCTTTCTGATAAGACAGACTGCTCCCTGAGGGATGAGAAAACCAATGTGGAATTAGTGTGCACTGTCTGTGCTGGCAAATTTATGTGAATGAGTGATGAGCCATTGCCGGGTTGCTGTTCCTAACAAACATCTCCTGGCATATGCAGGGCAGCCATGCAGAGATTCATTTGATGATAAAATGGATATGCTGTGAAGAGCAGGACATAGTAGGTACTCCACCTGTGGTAACTCAAAAAGCAGCATAAATTTGAGAAATTGATACCACAAATTTATACCAGCTGAGAAATCACAACTGTCACTAATACTAACCTACTGTGTATTTTATCAGCCTAGCAAGTAAATCATCAGTTCACTTCTTCTGTCAGAAATAAAAAACATACAGGATAGTATTCTCCCTAACAGTATCTGCAATCCAAGTGTTTCCAAACTTGGAAGAATTACACTCGTGTGACTGAAAAAACACAAACCCCAGTTCTACCATCAGACCAAGGCTCTCCCACAGCACCATTATTCTGTGCACTTCCTATGTCTCTAAACATAATTGTTTCATAAGTAGGATTTTTCTAGCTTTATTTATAATGTATATATGCATCATGCAAAGTATAAACAAGCAGACAAAATACCTAAGCAAAACAAACATCACCTGCCTGGGTCACAGCTCTATTCTATAGCCCTGTTTTCCTATAATAAAATCCGTTTCTTCTGCTACAGCACGATTCAGTTCTTTCAGAAGAGCACTCACATTAGCACATAAACGTGGAAGTAAGGCAACCACAGCCATACAAATACTAATGGCATAGCACTCATCCATGCACCTTCCTTTCGAGAACAAGGTGGTGCAACGCTACAGGTTCTAATTTCTTTTCACAGCATCATTTGAAAGGCAGCTCTTTTTTGCAGACTTTAACACAGGCTATACATTTGCTGTAACTTTCAAACCTTTAGCACATTCTGTAAGCATAAATCTTTTAGTTAATAAGGTGTGCAGCCATTCAATTTCTAGGTACAGCACTTTTGTCAGATTATTTCCAACCCCCCCCCTGCAGCTGATACCTAGCATTGGTACCAGTACCAGTCCCAGAATTGGCGCTCCCCCTTGCTGACACACTTCCAGATCTTTCTTAGGTCTTCTTCCCTCTGTGCCCCCCCAGCTAGTTGGCTTGTAAGGCATTTATCTCAATCTTTCCTTTCCCCCAAAGCCAATGCTCTCATTTTTAAAGAGCAAAAAAAGGACAAAAAAGCACATACAGTAGTGTCACACCCTCCTGCCCTTTGGACATATTTAATGTGTCAAGCCATAAACTGTTCCTAAGACCCAGAAGATAAAAGCTGTTATGAAAGAAGCCAGATTTGGGTTACCCTGAAATCAAGGAGCTTTGCACATCTGTTTAGAAAAAGGCCTCCCTCTCCCACCTCCCACTCCTGTATGTTTGTTGCTCCAGTTATCAGCACAGGTAACACTCAACTTACTTTTCCTCCGCAGTGAGCAGTTCTCCCGGCTGACACAGGTGTTCTCTTCCTGCCACCAAAACCAAGCCTCTACACCTATCGTACCAGTGCCGGAGCCGATGTCTAGCTTACATCTAGCACTCCATTTCGTTTCCTCCCAAAATAAGCATTTGCTCTCTTAATTCCTAACTCCGCACCTACAAAACTTCTCATCACAGGCTTCAGCAGTTTTCCAGCACTGGTGGCAGGAGACTTCACATGACTAATGGTGGACATGCATGAACAGATTGTATTTATTGTCAGCATTGCCAGGATTTCTTGGAACAAGTCTCGATCCATGTGCTGAGCTGCCTGATTAGAGCAGCCAAAGGCCTTTGCTCTGAACTTGCTTTCTGTGGAGACGCACCACTGACAATGTCCGCGTAGCAGACTGTTTAAAGCACCCAGCTGGTGAAGTCTCTGGGATTATTTGCTTAAGCGTGGTTCAAGGCATAATTTAAGTCTCTGATTCAGCAAAACGCACAAGCACCTGAAGTTCCCACTGCAATCAGTGCAGCTTTAGTGCATACACCTGGGGATTATTCCAAACACAGCCGTGGTGACTAATGCATAACGTGGGAAGAAGGGAGAAAGTATTTTTTTGGGCCAATTCAGTGAACCATGACCATTAAATCTCAAACTGGAAAATAGAAAACATTCCTTGAGCTCTCCATAGTGCCATTCTTTCTCCTCATATCTATGTATTAAAGCACCCAATAAATTAATTTCAGTTTGAAATGTTAATTAAATTTATTTTTGCTGGTTTAGAAATGTGTAAATAACTTCTATTTGTACATACTGTTTTTTTTTGTTTTTTGTTTTTTCCCCTTCCCTAGAACCAGATGCTGCACGACACTTTATTTCTGGGATGGTCCAAACAGAGAAAAACTGATTCAGCAGAACACCTCATCACACATTGAACTTTTTAGATCCTGCTTAAATCCATTCCCATTCTGAAAAGCACTTAACACTTTTTGTTTGCTTTTTGGTTTATGACTTTAAGGAATGGAGGCCTCGGAGGTTAAGAGGTACGTGTGAGAAAGAGGTGGCTGGGCATAGCGTCAGGCTACATTATAATTAGCCACTAGGCATACTAGTTCCAGCTATAAAAAAGTAATTTAAAGTTATAAGCAAGACATTACATTCATGCCTTAGGGACCACTTTTATGTTTGGAATTACTATTTCAGCATTCAATATTTGCTCCCAAAACATTATATTGTGTTACTAAATATAGCACAAAATAGCCAGCTGTAAGCTATTGCAAATTTGTCAATAGTGTTTTTAGTTGTAAGAACACATACTTTCTATTTATGTTTCTTACAATGCCTGACACATCTGCAACTTTTAAAGAAAACATCAACCAGAAGTGGACTAGGATCCAGTATCTGCCTTTGAAAAAATGACTTCAATTTTAAACTGTTTCCTTAAAAATGTTGCTTTTGACAAGGTTTTAAAAGTGAAAACGTGCAGATACAAGCAGACATCTTCAGACTTGCACACAAACAACTAGGAAGAGTTCCAGCTTCAGCCAGCATTACCTGATGGTAAAGTTCAAAAAGCTCAGAAGTAGAGGTTTGCTAATTTTTCTCTAAACTAGTTCTTGCACTTGGCAGAAGATACATTTCGTACAGGTGGATTTAGCCATTACTCAGTAGAAATGGGGCTGTAGTGTAATTAAATCACAGCTGTGTGAGCGTGCTCTGTTGCTGTCAGCTCAGAGAGCACGATACTTCACAGCTAAAACCAAACCAGTTACACAGACCAGCAAAAGTAGGAAGAGAGCAGATGGAAATATCCCCACATCATCCCGTTCATCAGTAGCACGCTTGGGCTGAGCCTACACAACAAAGGTTTGCCAACATAAATAACCGTAGCGCGAGGACAGACGCAGCCTGCCGATTGATCTTTTTCCACCAGCACAACCTTTGAAGAGATGCAACTGCTCTGGGAGCAGGCAGCTTTCATGGCTTGGTTTAGCTGTCCGAGGATGCTGTGCAGCTCCACCTGTTCAGCCCAGTCTGTGCCTACACTTGGGGCCCTACTAAGAGGCCTCACATACATGAAAGTACTCAGGTTCTGTTGCGGTGCTCACCTCCCAGCCATCCCAACACTCAGGCATATCCAGTAAGGAACTACACTGCCCTATGGTGGGAGAGGAATACTAGCACCATGTACTGAGGGATAGCTTAGTGACAAAGAAAAAAAAAGAATTGTGGTTAAACCAGACAATGTTTCACTGATCTCTTTAATTACAGGGCTCATTCTCCTCCCACTCATTCCCCACTGGCACATTCATTGCTGACATGCCAATCCTTACTGGGAGAACTGCAGCAACTTTCCCATACTCAGGAACTGACCTTCAAGCCCAGCTGATCCTGAGCTGCAGGGAACAATTAAGAAATGCTATCTACAGAAATGTATATTTTAGTATTCACGCTTTCTTGGATGCAGGAGTTGGACTTGATGATCCCTGTGGGACCTTTCCATATATTCTATGATATGTACATTAATACTATACCAAATGAGAGAAACCAAATAAAAAGAGGACTCTTGTGTTTTGTGGGTATGGCCGTATCTCATTTGCATTCGACACCAGTGATTTCCTTATCAAGGAGTATTCTACGTCTGAACAGGTATAAATCAAAGGTATTTTCTAGCACTTTCTTGAGCAAATTTGTATAGCAGGCCTCCACACAGAAATATGGTTGTGGCATGCACAACTGGGCCAATAACAGTAGGTCCAGAACTCTTCTCTGGTTCACATGACAGAATTTAGACATCATGTCACTCTTGCCCTCCCCTCCTGTTTACTGGGGACATTCTCAACAGAAGTACTTCAACTTTCTAGGAGTTATGCCCAGCAGTCTTTAGCAAAACCCATCAATTTAGTGCTAAGCGCCTGTGGTGCAAGGACACTGAATGCACGGCCAGGGTGAGTATCCTCTTTTTAAAATTATTTTTAAAAAGAGTTTTAACACATTCATCTCTTTGCATGTGTTCTTATCCTTACTGAAAAGACTGATCTTCACGTAGCTCAGCACTACTTTAAAACGTTATTAAATTTTATTGCTGTAAAAATGCAATAATGTATATCAGATGTCAATTACTAAATGCAAAGAATTTCAGTGCTACACAGGACAATAGTTATTTGTATACTACTAACTTAGAAATTGGATAGAAGCATAGAGTAAACCTTTGATAACAGAGCAGAAAACCAGCAGATCTTCCTAATCTGCAAAAGTCCTAATCTTCAAAAGTCACACCGAGATTGCCTTCCAAACAGAGTGGAGAAAACTTCTTTGAACTGTAAACTTTTAAGAGCTAGCATTCTTCAGTTTACTGAGAAGTTCAACCAGCTGAAATAAGAAATTTGACCTAGGTCACATCCCTTTTGTGGAAAACAAAGTCAATGACCACTTTAAAGTCATTCAGCTGCTGACTCATCTTCTCTTCCAAGCATCCACAGATATACCATGAGAAAATACTGCAGCAGCTAACCACAAAAGATTCTGGGCTAGCAGCCGTTTGCAAACCAAATCCTACTCTGCAATTGTGAATCTGAAAATTTATAGGTTTGACTGAAAAGTGACCAAGTCTCCCATGCTTTACAGAGCAGCTAGACGGCATCATCTTTCATCTAGTGCCTTATCCACACTAGTGGGACAAACAGTTTTTGAGAAGAGGATAACACAGCCCTAGTAGCTCTGTATTTTCCAAGTATGAAAATCAACAAGCTTGATTTCTTTCGGATATGGTCATTTCTCTAGGGAAGATATTTTCTTTCACTATTTAACAGTAGGGGGCATATTCAGTGTATGCCAGCAAAGTTTAATGAAATCAATGAAGTAGCACTGATTTGCAGTAATTGAGAGTAAAACCATGTGTTCTAATGCCAAAGAATTTGGATGTTTTAAAGGCTTATATAGCCTTCCTTTCTGGGAAGTGTGTGGGGAGGGGGTAAGCAGGAGGAATCAAATTCCATTTTTGTGGAATGGGGTTGCATCTAAGACAGCAGGGACAGAAAACACCTGCACAGATATTTAAAAATCCTGACATTTTTCTTTCTGCCTTTGTAATACAGTATTTCTTTCTTGCTGTGCTTGCCAAATTTCTACTCTTTACTCTACTGTACATGCTGTTCCCACCACCCTGAAATTAAAATGTAGCTACAGTTTAGGCACATCTTCTGAATTGGTTCTAATCTAAATAACTACTAGATGAAAACATCTGAAGGCCCTTGGGTTCTGCATGCCACATAAACAGGACCATAATACAGACACTTGAGTTGGTTGCAGAGTGCAGCTGAGTACTGTTCATTTAAATGTGCAAAGAGGAATTTTTACAAGCTAGTTATAGCTGTGAGAAATCTGGGGCTAACGTTACTGTGCTTAAATTGTCTTTAAACCATTGAGTAGGAACAGCAGAGAAGTTAAGAAATGATTTTGCCACTTCTATTTTGAGCAAAATAATACAGCTGGAAGGAAAGGGAACAGTAGAAGGAAAGAATAAATAGTAATTTCTGATATCTACTAACATTACATTGAGCGTCACTGCCATAATTTGACAGGCAAGCATAAAATGCTCATTATGTTACATTTTGAATGGCTTTTGCACATGGCAGATTGGATACTGTGAACTCATTTTTGTTTTGTTCCCTGTATCAGGCTGATTCTGATCAAAGTGCTCTTCAACTGTTCCACGGAGCAGCTAAGTCTCTTACTCACAGAAATAAGTCGGTAAGAGACTTCTCTAGGAGAAGGGTTTAGATGTTCCAGCTGTTGATCATATTTGGAAACACGTGTAATCCATCAGAATTTATCTGCGAGTTCACTAATACCAGTGAGCATTTACGTTCAAAACAGGCTCAACATCACATACCTCACAAGGACAGGAATTGTCAGTTTGGCAAATGAGGAAACTGAGGTTCAGAATATGAGACCTCTGGTTTTCAAGAGCAGCTGCTAACTTCAAGTTTGTCCCCTAGAAAGTAAGAGGAATTTCAATAACTATGGAATAAGACTGCATCACATCCATACCGTTTCCCAAAGCAACCCTCAAATATCAGTATACTGCACAATTACATCATAAGCAGACGCTACCACTGTTTATTAATGGCAACCTATAACAACCCTTGTGGTTTTTGTTGTTGTTGTTTTTGTTTTGTTTTTAATTTAAGTCAGTACTTAGTGCAATATATATTCTTGAAGCACACCAATCTGATGCCTTTCAGGTAATTCAGGAATACAGATACCTAGTTTGGGATTTCAAATGTTTTGACATGAGAACAACCATGCAGTTTCAGGTCAACCAGAACAATAGTAGTTCTTGACATAGGCAAACACAAGCTTAAGAGACTAGGCAAAGATCAAGGGCTGCGTTCTCAGTGTTAAGACTTTCTTAGGTCATTTCACAGAGCTGGATTCTGATAACAGAGGTAAGATGACAATTAAGTCAGGTAAAATCCAGGTCCCGTATGCAGGTCTTCCAACTCCTTTTCTCTTTCCCACTCTTACCTGACATTTAATGTCCAGGTCCTCAACTTCCACCACCTCCACTCTCAGCTCTTATGTTTCTATATACCAGTATTTTGAGTATGCCAGCTGATGAACGATGAAGACATTCAAAACAATGGTGACACTGGTTTTGCTCAAGCCAAGCTTCAGATGTGCTGCAAGATTTACCATTAACTGTCTACCACAGGGCAGGAAGAGAGCACTTGACCATGACTGAAGAAGTACATGCATTTCAGATTTGTGGTAAGAATCTCAAAAAGATGGGTGCATTGGTACGTCCTAGAGAAACCAGGAATATCGCTCTTTATTGTGCAAATATATGAGAGGCTATACTGACAGACTATTAGTAATGCCAGACACAAAGATTTTTAAATAGACAAATGGATTCTTATGTTTCCTTAAACTGCACCTTTGAACGCATTTGCTTAAAGCTACTGGAAAGAGCAACCAGTTAAAACATTTTGCCAGCTCTAGGAAAAAAAGCTAGAATGCTCAGAAGCCATGTTTTTAAGCCTGTGCAAAGCTATCATAGTTGGCATCGCTTCTGTAAAGGCAGGGATAATGAAGTGAGGGTGAATAGGATTTCAGGCACCTTTGGCCTGAATCCAAATGCTGACCACATATTAGAATTACTCAATAATTACAACACCAAAACAAAACAATGACAACAAAAAAACTCTCCAATCCAAAGAAATAGTTTTACTTCTTACCATGATGTTTGTGCATTCTTTTCTCCTACAGACAAGCTGATGTCTGATTCCAATTCTGAAAAAAAACGAAGCTGTTATTTAATAATCTCTCTTCTGCATTTCTAGCAATGTTGTTGCCCTTCCCCCTCACGTTATATTTTCCCCCCCCCATCAGCTACACGTAGACAGGTGAACACATCCAAATCAAGAAGATTTCCTAGTTAGACTTTACTGTCTGCTGCACATAGCAAACTTCTTCAGAGCCAAGGAGTCTCTTACCACCCAACACTCCTGCCCTCAGAGAAAGTTACTGTAGCTGCTTCAGCCTCAGAGCTGGGCACTCTCCTCCAGCACACACACCACATCTATTGCACTAGACACTTCTTCCTCTAGGGAAAGCACTTTTTAACTCCTCTGTGCCTGACAGAGCAAGACCTAGAGCAAACTAGTCAGTCATGATCAGATTGAGATGAATGTCACCTACGTGTTCTGAAGTTGCTTGCAGAAATAAGGAGAGCAAAAAGATCAGCCAGATCCATCAGTTCTCTCTACAATTTTTGCATAATATTCACCATTCCAAACTGCCCACATTATGGAATCTGAAGACTTTTTCTATGAGCAGAAATACCCTCCTATGGATTCTGAAATTACGTTCTGGTAATTTTATTGTCAAATTCTTTACAAGAAATTGATGTTCAATGTTTGCATACACATTTTGATTTAGCTGTTTGCTAAGAAAATATTTATTAGGAAGTTTAACATAGTAAATCAAACACTTAACATTCACTGGACTTCAAACATAGATATAAAATACCTTACAAAATTTTTTTGTATGGAGTTACACAAAGCAAATGCACAGGGTTCGTCTGTTTCTACACTGAATTAGTCCCAAGCCAAAACCAAAAAAAATAACCCCTAAAAGATCACAAAAAAGGCTGGATAAGCTGCATTTTTGTCATTGTTGCACTGCTATGTAATAAGCCCTTTCTACAAACATTTAATGTTAAAAAAATTAAAACTGTATTCCATCTAACAGAACTACTGGATTAACAGCTGATTTTTAATTGACTTTACACCATGAAATTCTATTAATAGAGGTACCTTAGTCACTTAGTTTAAAATATGGAGAGCAGAGATAGAAAAAATTAACCTTTAGTAGTCTTTAATATAAAATGCACTAAATTTTTCAAAATAAGAATATTGTGACACACTAGTGCCAATTTATGCTGACAAAAGCTGATATCAGCTTCTTTCTAACTAAAAATTTGTTTCACAAAACCTTTATATATTACATGAATATTCAAGTAAACTATTTAAAAATATTTAAAAACACAAAAACTGAATTATACAGTGTTTCAGAGAGATGGTTAATTTGGGAATGCTGTCATGTCCGACTACATATATTCATAGATATATTTTTTTCTTATTTTTAAGACCATCAAGATACTACCTGATAATAGCAAGGAATCTTTGTCATTAAGATTTGATACTTTTCAATGTATAACTTCAAAAAATAAAGTAAGGATTTAACACATTGCTGTGTACTTGTTCATCACTTTCTATAGACTGTGTGACACTGAATCACACTACTGGCTTCCCTTTGTAAAGTGCTGAGTAACAGCCAAATTCCATCAGATTTAACTGGAGATGATGGTGCTCAGTGTCTTGCAAAAAAAAATCACAATTGAACTTCTAGAATCAAACAATATAATAAAGAAAAAAAGTTCAGCTGAGTAGTGTGTGTGTTCACCAGTGTCAAATCTCTAACAAAACCCTGAAAGATAAACAACACTTTCCTTGCAGGCTGCATTCTTTATATCCATCAGCTGCAAGGGCATAAAAATATTTTATTAATGGTTCAAACACTGGACACCTTCTCTGGTTGAAGGTGAGTTGCTCACTAGTTTTGGTCAAGTGGCTTTTGGGAAACTTTCAGAGCAAAATAACCCAGCAACAGGTAACTGGAATGGAAAATGCAAATCATGCACAGCTATCTTACTGCAAGAATTGAGCAACACATGCAAGACAAAGAAAAGGTCAGAACATACCAAAGTAGCGATGGTTAAGAAGTTAGTCAAGTTTTCACAGTGTTTCATACAGCCTTTAACACAAGTGTATCACTTACCACCACTACTGCTCAGACATTTTAAAACATCTCTTGGCCATGCAGATCAGTTTGAGAAGAAAACAGCAAATTACACTTCTTAGGCATTTTTAGACAGTAAGTACAACTTATAATTTTATTTTTATATTCAGTCTTATCAAACAGGTGTTTTCAAGATACTATTCTTCTAAGTGTTGGGCTTTGACATTCCTTCCAATTTTGTTGGATCCTGAGCACAAAATGCCCAAAGAACTGGCTAAATATGCAAAGCTAAGCTTTGTTCAAATAGCCCAGTTGTTACATAAACAGAAGGGATAAGGAATTTCTTATCAACACTCCTAAATTTCTTCCTTCCTAACCTTGAGATGATTCTAACCTTCAGATGGCTGAATTCTATTCAGTTGTTCACATACATCTTTGCCTCCTGGAAACATTACTCGGGTGATTTACGAAGGAGTAGAACTAGACTCAAGAACACCACTGACTTTTTTTTCTCCATCCAAAGAACAAAACACATTTTTTCCCCACTTGGCAAATTCTATTTGACGCCACATCACCACCACTCAACATTAACTCATAAAACAGAGACTTACTCCACTGTCAGACACAGCAGGGGAAAAATGTCCAGAGGATAAATGGGAGGCTCTTTATCAGATATAATTGCTTGCTCATAAGGAGAGAATCCAGCTTCCCCTTAGTTATTCTTTCATAAATTAATAATTTGTTAAAATCAGTCACAAGAATTTTAGCTATTACACAAAATTCAAGTTTAAAAAAACAAGAATAAATTAGTTACAGCCTTGTAAACAAATGTTCATTTATGTAACATACTTGGGGGAAAAAAGTTCTTCTATATAATAAATCAGACAGTACAAGGCACACATCACACTTAAGAATCAAAAGTGATAAAACCAGCAGATGCCTTCATCTTCTTTGTTCGCTGGTGTAATTGTGCTATAGACACTGTAAAAATATGTGTATTTTTGTGTATTACAGTCATTTGAAAATATTTAATGACTGTGCTTTTTCTGGTAAAATACTTGTGCTACTTTACAGTACAGTATGATTTGAAGCTCTTGAAATCAATCTTCTCAAATGTTCTCTACAAAGCTGCCCGGGAAAAGGCCAGTTTTTCCATTGCGTTGCAGAGTGCCTTTGAACCAGCCATCCTCACGTTTTTTGTGTACAAAAACAATGTCACCTTCCTTAAGTTCAAGTTCTGCTTCACTCTGAGGAGGATAGGATACCACAACTCTGTACCTGAGTGATTAGGGAAAAAAACAAAAAACAACACAAAAAACAACACCTTAGTTCAGGTTCTTTTTTTTTTTTTTTTTTTTTTTTTTTAACCAACACTTCAAAATATTCCCATGCATGTTGTAACTTATCAGAACAGAAACTGCCTAGAACTGTTTGTTGGGTATATTGAAACTTGAAAGTACATCTGGAACAGAAAATAGCAATAGTAACATTGTGAATTTAAGTTAAATGTATGCATCTCCTATCACAATTTTTTTTAACTAAGACCCCTGTAAAAATATACAAAAAGGGCAAGTAACAGGAAAAAACTGTAAACACATTTTTGAATATAAATTTGAAGACTCTTCCAGCCAGTATGACTCAACAATAATCAAAGCATTCACAACAGAAACTGGGCACAATGTTATGACTATGTTTAACGTGATGTTATCCCAGGGAATGCTCTTAAGGAAGTGCATGGAACAAAAATGAGTGAGTAACAAAACCTATTAATTTGCATTTGTTTTTAATTATTTTTGTTTATCTTAGGAGCTTCTCAAGAGGGAACGCATGCTATCTTAATTAGACAGTTGCACAATTTGTGTACTGTTTTATTAACAATAAGCATTTTAAGAAGTGTTCAGCCCAACAATTCTTTCGCATCTGGCTGATAAAAAAAATATTTTATACTAGATTTATCCAAAAGAAAGACCACTAAAAACGAGTTTCAAAAAAGAATACTGTAATACTTACCTTGCATTCTTTCAAGTTCTGCCCTGTGAACATTTGTTCCACTTGAAATACCCCTGGTTTCAGTTTGTAATGCTGTCCGTCAGTTATCTCTGCATTCTCCTGAATGTCTCTTCCCTAGCTTCTGCTGCTAGCTCTGAGTGTTTAAACCAAAAGCCTTCCAAATTTCCATCTTCTCTTAGCCCTCTCTACACCATCACCAGCTTGCACAGAAATACAAAGCTTTCTATACAGTTTTTAACTCCAACAATCCTGCAGTAGTTAAGTACTTCTTGTTAACTTTACAAGATGAAAATCAAAATATTTGGAATCTAATGACTAACATAAAGCACAATGCTCCTGGTGTTGAAGTACTCTTTTACTATCTGCTGCAATGTTTAATGATAAGCAAGAAACCCATGAGACTTTGCACCTTCAAATTACATTTTCTCTTCTTATTACAGCAAGCCATCAAATTTTATGTCATGTTTTACGAATTCTATTTGCCCAAACAGAGGCGATCCCATCCAGACTCATAAATTCACACAGCTATCCATTCAGATCACCTTCTATCAGCTACAGAACAAAACCTGCTGTTCTGTTACCTATTTCATCACCTACAGCAGACTGCCAGAATTACCAACTTCATGCAGAGTAGAAATCTCCTGCTTTAGCTTGGAAGTTCATTACTAGGTCCCTAGGGAAACAACAACCCCATTTACTAAGCATGAGTTATGTTTTGGAAAAACTTGTCCATTCCCACGTCTGAATCTCCAAAACACTTCCTTGTTTATCTCTCTATCGAGTGTTTTCAAAGTCTGAAGGTCAACTTTACAGGTCGTCTTGTTTACCTGATCTATAAATACCTTCCACATGCACAGTATATTTATTAGTGACTTATAAACTATGACTTTATTTCAGTCACAACAATCCCCAATTCTTCCCATATATGAAGTTGCAAAATCTGTTCTGTTTGCTTTGACTGTTCAAAGTAATTTTTTAATTAATTTTCAAAATGTTATTCTAATTCTTTTAAATCAGTTAATGATCAAATATTAATATTATAAAAATAAACTTAAATTGGCTTCCCTGAAGCAACCACTATATTTGCCATCAGTTCTCTCCTGATGTTCCTAATGTGTCTGGCTGAATCCCATAACGCTTTTGCACTTTCTAATATGCTTTTCTGGGGGGGATTATGGTGGTCTATCCTCACATTTCTCCATTCTACTTTTCATTTGTAATATTGGCATTTGTGGCACTTTGCAGTAACACAAAAAGGATTATATCTTTCATGTGTTTCTCTTTCTTCATTGCTTCTTTTTCACGAGACACAAAATACTGATTTTCTTCCTAGAAACTCATAAAACCCTTTTTAGGGTTATTTTAAAGACTGTTTTATTTATGCTCTTCATACCTTGTTCTATGAAGCATTTGTCTGATCACCAAGGGGATAAAAATATTTTCTCACATGCAGAAAACTAGCTGAGGAAAACAGATACGGTAAGCTGGAATTGCTGTTATTACGTTAAGTTAAATTTATAGCCAACTTTTCAGGTTTTCTTTTCCCTTTCAATTTTTGTACTTTTCAGCACACCCATGTACTGCTGTTGTGCATCTCTCACACCTGCTCAGTAGGAGCCTTGATGCCTACAGCTAATCAACCCCCGTCCAGGGCAGGCTGATTCTCAACTGCACTTAATGCTGCCAGACCCGATGGAACCTGGGGCCCTCTACAGCCACCAGCCCGCTCACTGGAAGCAGATATCACACGAGTCGTTTTGTGGTGGGTAAAATGACTTGGACCCACTTTACTGACAGAACAAAACTACTGCTGTCTTTCCCTATAACGGGATGAAGGATATGTATTATAGTTCAGAATATGCAGTGATGTGCGTTTAGGTTCAATTTCAGGTCTTTAACACCCTTGAGGAGTGCTGGAAAGTTTATTATTACAGTGCTGTAAACTTACTGTAAAAGCTAAGGCTATTTAATAGATAAAAAACTCTTGAAAAACTTCAGTATCAGTGTAAGACACCTTGCATCTTAGCTGGGGAATCAAAAGAAATAACTGAACACCACTGCAAAGTCTTGGGAGATCTAACACACACTGAGGAGACAAGAATTCTCTGGAAGCAAGGCTTCGCTGAAATTTCTGTTTAAGTTCCCTGCATCTCCTATACAACGAAGATATGAAGGAGAGCAGACACCAGTGAGCAGCCAGCCTCACTCGCAGGAGAAGAGTAAGTATAGTAATGGGAAGTAAACTGCTGGTTTGCTACAGAGAAGATCTGCAATAGTAAGATGGAAAGGAATGCCATCATCTTCCTTTCCTTTAGAGAAATGGCTACAGGTATCAAAGCATTTATCTGCAGATCCATACCACAAAGAGCCTGTGTACTCTCAAAGATGTTAATCCAAATATATTAATCTACAAGTGTAAATCCACTTCAGAATTTCAATAAGAAATACAAATGTCCTGCAAGAAAACTGCACAGAAACAGTAATAACCTTTCAAATAATGTTAAAGGTATGACCAAAGTCAAATAGAAGACAAAGTAGAAACTTAGGTACTGTCTGACTGTTAACACACGGATATAACTTAAGATCAATGGGACTCAAAGTACAATGGTATGCCCCCACATCGTGAGTTAACAGTGTTGGAACAAACTCTACACTAGTCAGCATGATTCAGTTTAGAGCTGTTAAATTGCAACCCTACTATTGCCACACAATCCTGTAGCTACTGTGAAAGAAATCCTATGACATTCTTCATATTGCTTGTCTACTTCAGAGGGTAATAAAAAGAGACAGTAGTTAGAAAACTGCCACTTCCTCCACAGTCCCTGCAACCTACCGAGGACCTTGAAATTTGAAAATAATGGGCAGACAAAAGGAAAAGTGACAGAACTTTAAAGCAACTGCCTGGCAGCTTCAGAGAGCAGACAACTGTGCATTTTTTAGGCTTGCTTGCCAGAATGCAGAGGTTGCCCTAATGATTCCTATGTGGAGTGCATAGTAACAGAGCATTCACATAGCAAAAGAATCTCTGCAACAGTTTAAGAAATCATATATTAAGCTGACACACAGATAAGTAACTTATTCAACACAGATTTGGGTTGGCAGTTATGTACTGCTAATAATCAATCCTAAAGGACTAACCTGATATTTCTATACACAACATTATATTGTGTTCATGTTTTGCAAGAGACCTATTTTCTCTACCTCAGTTCTCATACCAGAGCTAGATCACTGCATTTGAGCATCTATTTATGTCAAAACTTTAAAGTAACAAAGCAAACAAACAAAGACAAACATTAGAGTTGGTTGATAAGTATATAAAGCATAGTTAAAAGAACAAATTTCATTTTCTACAAAATCTCAGCATTTTGAAGAACTGCTAGCAGTTCTAATATACAGAAAGAATATCACAGAGTGCAATTTTTCCCTGGTTTGCCTGAGTTTCATGCCTGAGGATAATTTACCTTTCACAGACAAGAGGCCTGGACTCATTCAGGACTGGACCCAGGGATGAGCACGGCTGCCGAGGTGGTGGTGCTATCGGAATAGCAGAATCCAGAGAACTTGTTTTCCGATGCACCGTCTCCTGCACCAGCCCAGAGACCTCACAGTCAGGGGGACAGGTTCCAGCTTTGCTGTGACCACCTGCTGACGGAAGCTCTGGCCCAACTGCACCTTGCAGGGCTAACTCTGTGGCTGCTTGCTCGACCTCCAGAGTTGGTGATGGTGGAGGTGACGACCGGGGCTTGCGTTTAGTGGATGCTCCAGAAAGCAGCTTCAGCAAACCCTTTTTTTCTTTCTGTAAATGAAAAGCAGCACCTCGTTTTAGAACAAAGGTATTCATTCCACAGAGTTGAGCACTTCCTTCTCACAGATGTCACCTTGACCAGAGGAGACTTAGTAAATTATGAGGAAAACCTTGATATTGTACAAATTGAGATAATTATGATAATTATGAAAGAGAAAAGTAATTACTAAAATTCTGAAGAGAAAGGCTATAATTCATTTAGACCATAAACCAGCTAAGTCCTTTCGCTTAGTTAAGGTAGATTAAGGCTTACCTTAAAAGCCAATGGCAGTGGCCCAAAAAGTCTTCTAGAAAAAGGGGCGAAGAGTTAGATTCCCACCAAGGGGAATGTAAGAAGTAAAATAGTTAACATGGAAGTTTCTAGGAAGGAATACAGGCTCATTTCAGACCAAGCAGGTAGAAAAGTCTGCCCTGGAGGCTGCTGTTTAGATAAGCGTCTTTTATTTATCCTCCTTCAGTAAGGAAAGACCTTCATGATTTAGCAGAAATTTGCCACAAGGGGAATGTATTGTGTTTTGCTGCTCTGCTAGAGGGGAGAATTGTAAACATTCTTTTTGCTTGTCCAGACAGGAATCCCTGAAGACTAAGACTTACCCTGAAGAGAATTATTTAAGTTGCTTTTGTGTTTCTTGTCTTTTTTTAAGGGGTGTGGCAGTGATCTTCTTACCAACCCTTTGACTAAGTGAATTCAGTGCTTATGAGAGGTGCCAGATTGTAAGCCCTGAAGACAAAAATAAGCTATTTAACCACAGAAAGAGAAAAGCTCAGCAATGTAAGACTTTTATTATAGCTTGAGATGCAGTGGAATTGGTGAAGTGTGAATGAAAAATCCTGTCTTTCTTCCAAGTCTCCAATAACAAAGCTATTTCAGCAAAGAACTGCTGTCTATGAAATGGGAAAGAAAAAATAAGAAACTCAAAGGAATTAACATAGTCCAAATACGTTAGCACCTTTCACCATTAAATCTATTTTCTAAAAGACCTGTCTAAAGGTGCCTTGGTCTGATTTCAGTGGTTACAGCTGAAGTCATTTAAAAATGAAGTTCTAGGTTCCTCCATTCAACAATAATTGAACAAAAATAATTAAGAAGTGGGTGAGATTACTGTTATAGCCTATGATTAAAACTTCCATAAACTTCATGAAGAAGTGCATGTGGGTAAAGAACAGCAAGGTAATGCCTAAAACATTTTAGATCTAAAGGAAGTTGTCAAAAACAGAATAAAAAGATTCCAGACACACCACGACAAAACAAAAGCAGTTAGAAATTGGAGGAATGTTTCTGCCAACAATGTAACATAATGACAGGGTTTGCTGGACACTGAAAATGGACACAGAGGAAAGTACTTCAAACAGAAGGAAGAAAAATGGAATCACTAGACTGACCTCCATTTAGAGAGGACAGCTATGGGCCTCATATTTCAGCTTACTTTTTTTACTTTGTGCAAACACTGCTCGTAAGATGTTTTTCATAACTTGTGTGTCTGCTTAACAAGGAAGACAAATTTTTTATTGCTATCATAAGTTAAATTTATGTTTCGAAATTATTTTTTCCTTATACCACCAAAAGGAATACTGATTTACAATAAATAGGAGTTTTATTTCATTAGACTGAACTTCTTATGGCCTTGTAAGCTCACAGTTTTTTTTTTTTCCTTTTTTTTTCCCCATTAACACGTTAATATATAAGTTTAGAGATACATATGGATAACTTTTTTTTAACGATGCAACTTTCTAAAGTATCCAGCAACCTGGCTGCAGGTCCAGAAAGCAAATTATTTAAAGCAGCTCTTCTAAACTTTCGCAACTCACCTTTTCTCCCCCCCCTCCACTAACAGCCTGGATCAGCTACCCTATTTTAACCATTCTCCAATGTCTGCTCTGTATTTTATATATTCTGACATGAAACTCTCAAATGGCCATGAATGTGCTTGCCCATAGCTGTAGTCACAAAATGGCTGCCTGAGCTTCAGGCTAAGCCTTGTTAACCTTCCAGTGCTCCTATCCTATTCAGCAAATGTAAGAAAAAAATACAGATCTCTTGAAAGTGCACATGAGGAAAATTGGAGAATTCAAGGGAGTGATTCGATTCTCTACCCACCTTGACATCTTTGTCTGCTTTACTGACAGCAGCACTTCCACCAGCTGCTAAAGCACTCTCTGGAGATGCAGGAGCTACAGGGTGAGTGTTCACAGCTCTCCCACTAATATCTCCCTCCAAAGATGAAGCAGCAACATTGGGAGAATTCAAAGAAGCTGCTGCACATGCCAGTGGGATGGCTGAGCGGTTCACATTCACAGCTGTGACGTAAGCGGCAGTATTTGGAAGCTGGGGCTGGAGCTGCTGGGAGGCAGAGTGGTGGGGAATGATCACAGCTGCAGGAATAAGGCATGTTTGACTTTGTGCTTGTATGGGTGTGACTGCTGCCGTAGGTCGGTCTTGATTGTGTGCAGCAACTAGAACAAAAGAATAAATAATATGTGAGTGAGTTAATCTTTCTTTGCACAGGGCATACAAAAAATGAGGTACTATCACTGGGTTGTAAATAATTGGTTATAAGAAGTTTTCTTCATACCTGTATCACTTGCATTTATATCACCATAATAATATCTTTCACAGCACCAAATTTATCTCAGTGTAATAAAGTAGCAGCATGTGCCTAGTAACCCACTTGCACCAATATGCAACAGGAAGATTAACAGCTCTGCAACTATTGTGGACATGTCCAAGCCGCTAAGCAAAATGCTTCACATACAGAGATGCAAAGATTACATTTTAGCTCACAAAAGCTAGCGAAATACTGCCTGGAACTTGTTTATTCCTTATTATACGCCGTGTAGTTGTCAGTGCATATAAAACAAAGCAGAAAGAAACACTCCTTATAGAAGCTGCTAAAAATATAATTGGATTGTTTTCCCTTAACTACTCACAAAATCCACAACAGATTTAATGGGTCTTTCAAACAATAAGTTCAGTGGCAATTACTGCTATAAAGTGGTTTCTCCGAAAACATAAGCCATTGTCTCTTGGGATGTTTAAATATAGAAATGGATTTACTCATACCCCTGTGAAATAAAAGCAACATTTACACTGGAAGTTGGAGAAGAGCATAGGGATGAATATACTAATCTGGGCTGCAGCCCAGCTACAAAGTACAGACCTCTACATGAACTAATTTATCCTTTCCAAGAAGCAACATTGCTGTTATAGCAATACTGTCAACAATGTATGTTTTAGGTCATTTAAACAGGTTGGGTATCTCTTTGCCACACTGGGTGGTATGAAGTGCAGACGTTCACCTGAACACTACAAGGCCCAAGGCAGCATTCCATTGTTGCACAGCCTCTTTCCTTCAAGTACACTGAAACTTAGTATCTAGGAAGGGGTCACCCCTCTAGGGGGGTGCATGTACTTCTCAAATATATCGATTCACTTTGATTCTTCAGATACTAATTATTGTTTCAGGCTTGTTATAAAAGTGGTATCCTGAAATCAAGCCTCTAGTGCTCGTTCTCTTTATTCTGCTCTCTGTGAATTCCCCTGGTAGATTGCACCAACAGTGTGTTAGAGAAGAGCAACACAGTTCAGAAATTTGATATTACAATACTACAGTATTTTAATCAATCACTATCTCTGAGGTAAGAAACATAAGCTCTCTCTCAAAAAGTAAGCAGCACTAAATGCTACATTTTTTGATACATAATCTCTCCCACTGCATCAGATCTCCTCTAACTCTAACTTTCTAAGCATCATGAACATTTCAGAAAGGAAGATCAGGAGAGTGCAGGCTAGCCTAAAACAAACAGCAGCAAGCTTTTTGGTAAAATAATAACAATAAGTAGTTCAGAACAACAACAAAAAAACAATTATTAACACTGCCTTTTGTTCATGAGATGAAGCCAATTTTCTTGCAAGTAGCTGCTCTTCTGCAAGCTATGTCTGTGCTTGCATGCTAACAATGGAGTGCAAGTATGGGATAGATAGCTTTCTGGCTTTGTTTTCTAAATTGTGATGGAATTTGCAGGTACATAGAGGGACTTGAGGTCCCTCTATTTTCATAGAGTTCATCATCCTTTAATAAAATGGGCAAAATATGCATTTCCTTGCCAGTTCCTTTCAAATAAGGAACACACATCCCATGAAGACAAGCAGTGTCTCACTAAGATCATTTGAAGAAGGATCCTCAAAAGTCCTCAGCTAAACTGAAACTGAAAAACAGCCCTGCAGAATGCAGCGTTAGCCTGTGAAGCCTCATTGAGAGATCAGCCAGCAAAAGCTCAGATGATCACGTTTCAGATGCTGACTACAAGTCCTCTGTACCATTTGAACATAAAGCAGCCATTATTGCTTCAGTTCTAGTTAAACAGGCCCTTACAAGGAACAGATCTATATTTGTGACTGAACAGTACACCTTTACACTGCAATCCAATATTAAGTTCCCTGTGAAGAGAGTGCTGCCCCTCTGAATTTTCCGTTTAGGACCTGAGAAGTTGGTGGGCAGTACGTTGTCATGTCTTCCACCTGAACAGAACTGTAAGAGCTTATTTATCTTGACAGAAGCGCAGAGATGCAGAGACAGAAAAGCCTCTGGAGCCCACAGAGTCTTTCTCCTTTGTGCTGTCACATGCAAGCTTCTAGACAGCTCAAAAGAAGGATTTAAAGTAGGAACCACCTGTGCCTGAGAGGCAAGAAAGTACAGATGTTTTGCTTAGTTTCTCTTACCGGCTGCCAATAGCACCTGGTGTTGCTCTTTTTTATTTTTATTTTTTAACATAAAAGAAAAGAATGAAGTTGTTAGAAAGGACTATTGCATCTGTTCCAGCCTAAGATCAGACTGAAGAAAGATAGTTTATTTCCTTAATTGGCCCTATCTAAAGACATATGCACGTATCCTACTTCCAAAAGCAAACCTAGTGCTGACATCTGAGCGCATGTAAGGTGTTTCAGGAGAAGCATGACACTGCACGTGGGATGGACTCCATGAATTCATGGACATTGAGACCATAAGAGACAATTATCCTTAAGCTGATAGCAGATTATACCGTTTGCATCTCTTTTTTTCTCTTCTGCTCTGCCCATCAGGATGATCTAGTTAATGAAGAAACCTTTCCATACACAGCTCTTTCATCCAAGTGACTTTAGAGTCCAAATACAAGGCTGGAAGCTGCCTTTTTTTTTTTTTTTTTTGAGAAGCAACTGAAACAGATAAGGATCCAGTGGCACGATATTTTCCTAACCTGGCAAATCTACAGAGGAGAGCACAGATGTGGTAAACAAAAACTCCTGAAAACAGAACTATTGATTTTTTTGGATCAGGGTTTAAATAACAAGAAGGCATATTTCACTGTGATGTGGCCTGCCCTAGACATGAAAGACAGAGCTATACACATCAGAAATGCTGACTTTTATGACATAGATGGTGTGTATCTTGAAGCCAGCACAGCCTTAAGGACTTCAGAGTCAAAGATGGAAGAAGTTACAGTAAAGCGTAGAGAACAAACTAGAAAGTCTAAGGACCAACCCTGAACCCTGAAAAAGAAGAATGCATGAGTGCTAAAGGTCTTCAAAGATGTTCAGAGATAATTGAAGAGTAAATGCTAAATTAGAGCCATCTGTAGTTATGCAGTTATCAGTATGCACAAAAAAATAAGCTATGACTCATGTTCTTATCATTTTTATTACTATATGAACTGCATACAAGTGGGGAAGCTCAAAGAATGTACCCATTCCAGATACTGTTGGAATAAAAAAATTCTACCTAAAGCACACATTTATGTTTTCAACAGCAGGAGTATGTACGTGTACACAATTGCTTGGAGGGAAATAATAAAAGATTAAACAATTCAGAGAGATACTGGCGTTTCAGAAAGTATTCAGCTCTATAAAACTATTTATTAAAAGATACTTAAAAAAAACATGTTTACACAGATCCTGATTCAAACCACCTGCTCAGGCAGACCCTACAGTTTGTCTAACATGAAGAAACAACTGCATATACAAGGGCCTTTTTTTCTTTTNTGCATATACAAGGGCCTTTTTTTTTTTTTCTTTTTTTTTTTTTTTTAATTTTTGTTTTCTTTTACCTGTTCTAACTGCGTTGCGAGCCTGGTTGACTGTCATTTGTCCTGTCACATGCATAAGGACCTTGGTTTGTGGACTGGTTTGGATATGTGCTGCAGAAACCACAGCTGTGGGTACTGTGCTGGAGTTCACTGCCACACCATTCCCCTGGAGCTTCTGAGATGTCCCACTAGCTGTGGAAGGGCTGACCATAGTTACCACTCGTCCCGTTTGCCCAGCAGTAGACATGGGAACTTTTGTTTGCGATGCACTTGTCACTGTCCTGCCAAAATTTAAAAAGAAAACACTAAAACACTGAAAAATGAGCTAGGTACTAACACACATCCGCAGCTCTCCCAGTACCTAGCTTTAGGATGAAATACACAAGCAATCAATTTGGGCATGAAACTAGAAAAGTTGTTTAGAGACTCATTTAAAAATATACCTTGTAGCTGGAGCCACATAATTGCCAGGAAAAACACCAATCTTGCTTGTATGCATGGAAGTTCCCTTGAACCAGCCATCTTGGCAGCGTTCAAATACTAAGAACATTTCTCCCTTCCGCAGTTCCAGTTCATCCTCTTTTCGAGGAGTGTAAGGGTATATAGCAACGTATCTGAAAGACAGGGAAGTATATACAAGTGTTAAAACTAAGACAATTAAAGACATCACTTGTGTTCCTGAACTAGAGAGAGATCTGAGTCAGAGACGAGAAGACATGGATGAAAAGGCTACGTGGTAGTTGATTCATCACATTGTTACAGTATTAAAACAGCAGTTACTGCAGTATCAAGGGAAGCAACGATCATTAAGAATACTCTCCTAACTGCACTTTAATGTCACCTACAATACTTCCAGTAAGACTGTCCTTTCTTAATTAAATTTGTGTCCTTAATTAAATAGGTGTTGATTGACTACAGATCTTAACCCACTTCTCTCTCACTGCACTTGCTTCTAATACACCTTACACTATGCAACATGTCAACTTTTCCTGGAACTTGAAGTCTATGGGTAACTTAGCTAGCAGTTTTAAAAGTTTTCTTTCCTTTTTTTTCCCCTGCAAAGCAACATTCATGCATAATACAACACAATTGAAATCACAGTGAGAGCTGAGAAACATTTTACTTTTTTTTCCCTTTTTTTAAAAAAGGTATTTGTAGAAAACTGTCTCAATTTACAAAAGGAAAAAGCAAAAATAAAATTGAAGTTTCTGTATTTGCGTGGAGGAATATTCCTAGGGAAGTTTTCAAGTAAGACTGCACAGTATCACATTAAAAAGTGTTTTAATGACCAGTGTTCTATTTTCTGCCACAGTTTGAACATAAAAAACCTGTTTATACCATTTATATAAAAATGTCCCTATAACTGTGTACCCAGACCTATGGGACATGACAATCTAAAAGAAAATATTTTTCACAAGAGGTAGCCAATCCGTGTAGATGAGTAGAATACCTCGTTTTGAAAAAGGATCCACAATTACTGCTAGTCTTTCCCACTCCTTGTTATCCCAAGGGCAAAAAGGTGGCTTTACAAAACATTTTCTAGTCAAAATTGTCTATTAAGCACAGTAAGGACAGTACTAACTGTATGCTTATTTTCTTTGTATTATATTTGTGTTCTTTGCTGTCCACCCAAGAATCTTTGCATTACCTGCAAAAATGCTTTAAAGGCACTAGAGATACTCAGTAAAGCAAGCTGAAAATATGCTTTAAAGGCAATGTGACACATTGGCAACAAAAGGCTTCACTGGCACGTGATTTAGGAGTGATCTACAAAGCCATATACTGAACCTCTACGGGAAAGCAAATGAAGTGCTTTAATTGGTGTTCATTAACTTCCCTTTAAGTTAAATCATTCCAAATTTCATTAGTATCCTCATATAAAGCAACCCTTTGAAGGTGGAGGATGGGAATAAATGAGATGGGAACTTGATTAACTGCACTAAGCACAATGATCAATAAGAAGCAGTGTTAAAATGTCTGACACCAAAGAAACAGCCGAAATCCAGATGCACCTGCTACACAAGATGGGCACTCTTTGGGGGTGGGAGGAAACCTGGTGGGAAGACAAAAGCAAAGAACAAAAGCAGTCCTTGCATTATTCAAATGTGTCCCATTAGATGGTTCAACCACTCCTTAAATGTTTGTTCTTTTTTTTTTTTCCTTTTTATTCTCTAAACTGCACACACAGAAGCTTCCAAGAAGAAAGATGTTGTCAGGAACATGTTAATATACAAAATATTTTCACGAAGAAGGATGATGCACATTTGCTTGTACAAGTGTGAAGACATAATGCTAACTAGCAGCTTTCTGCTTTCATTTCAAATTGACACCTAGTAATTAACTGAACTGTAGAATCCTCAGTCAAATTTCAATCGCTACTTACACAAGCAGACTGACAATGACATGCTAATGTAACAAAATACATGAGATACAGCATTTCTATGTTTTGGCATAAGTTATTCCATATGAGAATAGCCTTTTCATTCCATGCATAACAGAAAACATTGAATAAATTCACTCCACTGTTTGTCACTTGTAAGTTACAGTCTTCATCACTAACTCCAGGATTCATTCATCTTCTGCATCATAAATGTTTTGTATTTTTGAAGTGAGTTTTTTCTACAGGCAGCAACAGCTGATGATATTTACTTCCAACACAAACAACCCTCAGTACTAAGGCCATTTGGGGATATCACCTCTGTGTATGCCTTGTTGCTTTTGTTTTGAGCTGTATGCACGGCTTTCTGGGAATTCTAGCAGAACATAGACAGCTGTCATGAAGTAATTACAAAATGAAGTCATTGATCTCATTGCATTGTTCTGATCGGCAAGATGTTTCAATTTTACTTACACACTTGGGCGAGTTTGTGGTCTTAAATGTGCCATTTGGTCAGCTGATCCTGATGTAGGCCTTTGTATTACACCTGCAGACTGAGGTCCAGAAGACGCTGATGCAATGATTGCAGCAGACAAGAGAGGTGGTGGCGGAAGTGGGGGATTCATATTCTAAAGTTAAAAAAAAAAAAAAAGGCAGCAAATGATCAACACTGTTTGATGAGTTGAATCAGCTGCAAAAAAAAAGTATGATGTGCTAAGAAAGCAAACAAAAACCCAGCAAAGTTCAGTATTCTATTACCTACTGGTGAAATATAACTGGAGATTAAGGATTGTCTGTATTTTGCTTTTTTCCAGTTTAAATCTTGAAGTCTTGGCAGCTAATTAAGCAAATGAGAAGCAATTTCTCAGCAGAAGAAAAACGGAAGGTATTGTTTCTAATTATAACATCTTTAGGATAAGACTCAACAAAAATTCAGAAGCCTTCCAGGAGGTTGATTTTGCATCCTACTGCTGACTGTACTTCAAAACAAGGTTGTTTTTGTAACCTGAAGCTGAAACATAATATACCATTCAGCAGCAGTGCACCCAAAAGCACCCCTTCTGGGGGAAAATTTCTTTTGATGTATGGGTAACAAAAAGCAAGCACAATATGAGACCATAGCCACTGAGCTATTGTTACCACTTTTGCCCATTCTTCTAAAGAGTTAGCTTTTGAAATTCAGTATTATCAAGATTGGTAATCTTTAACAAACACCCCAGTAAAAAGGCACAGTTCATTTACAGGCAGATCCTAACGGGGGTCCTGCCTACAGGATTCTATGCCTGTTGAGACTCAATGGAGCAATTGTTACCTTCTGCTCTACAGAGCCTCGACAATTCTTTAGGACCTGGTGTACCGACACTCCTGGGAAAAGTATCTCGCACAAGAAGAACTTTTCTTTTTCCCTTCCAAAAATAATTATTTGTATTACAGCAAACAAATTAATTAATTAATTAATTAAAAAGAAAACATTTCAAAACGTAAAACAGAATTCATTTCATACATGATCTTTGACTTAAAACAATCCTTTAATTCTGAAGCAAAACTCTAAATCATGCCATTTCAGACCTAAAAAAATCCACATGAATTTTTAATAAAAATAACAAAACATACTGAGATGTCGCCTGGCTCATCCAGTACATCACCATATGAATGCACCGAAAGTCATTTTAATTCCCTTCAAACAGCCTACTTCTAAAAGCTTGTTGTTTCCCTAAACAAAAATCTACAGACAATGTAGTTCTACACTGTGGGATGGGTACCTCACTGCATACTGTGAGTGTTAATAAAAAGACGATTCTCTGAACCAGTCTTACATTGTTGAGACACGGTAAAATATTACGTTATTAAATGGTACAAAATCTAGAGAAAATTGATCATATCATAGCAAGCACAGCTTCAAACTTCTTATGCTTAACTAGATATGAATAGAAAGGTAAATTGCAAAATATTTTATTTATTTTTCTAATCATGCATTAATTTTTTCTTTTTTTTTTTTTTAAACGAAACATACCAACTTTATCCAACACAAAGCAGGCATAACCTGCTGGTGAAAAATAACGGTGAGCTTTACTACTAACAATGTAATTATTTACAAGAACTGTAGATCCATTTGCTTCACATTCTAGACCTCCCCCCAACTCAACATTTTCAAAATATCTTCACCTTCCATACTGAAATACTAGCATTTCTCTTTCAACTGCAACACAGAAGTTATTTTCCTCTCCCAATCGGCTTCAACAAATGTCTTAGATGAATCCAAGTTGAACATGAGCAACTAACTTTTAGGCAGCTGGTCTATTGAATAGAAATTCAAATCCTTTTTTAGGAATCCAGATTCCCTTATACATGGTGGAACCTGTAAATCCACGTTAGAGCTGATTAGCTGAAAATCTTTAAACCTGTCCATGCACAATACCACGGTGTCGATATTACATACTTCCTGCTATAAACGCTGGGCATTGTATTTTATTGATCTGATAGCACAATATACATAGAATTTTTAGCTGCAATAAAGGCACCTTCCCAGCTCTATTTTGTTTTGCTCTGTTCAGATTCTGCTGCCCTTCCTGCATCTATTACTATGGTAATGAAACCTGCAGTGAGCCACAGCCCAATTAAACTCCTAAGGACATAGCAAATACTTAGAAATCGAAACAAACTACCTGATAGGATTCAGAAGACAATTGCTCCTCACCTTGCACTGCTACAACTTCATAAAATAGCCCCAAATGCTCTAGGCAAGTTTTCAAAATGTTTTCTCGCACGTAACCATTTCTGTAGCTACTGAGAAACGCATCTTCTACCTCCAGAGCACAAGGTAGTTTTAATGGTTTCCATATTCAACATTTTGTGAAAGAATATATGCAAACCCCATGTGATTTAAAAGAATATACTTATCAAAATAATTTAAGGTATTTTTATTTCAGACAGTTGAGTGGAAAAAAAAAAATGAAGCTTTCTGCAACAATTCTTCACACAGCAAATGTACTTTCAGCATAAAACGGCATCTTACGCGTAACTCTGAAACGTGATGATCGTTTCTTAAATGAAAGATGACGCATTACACAATTTGATAATTTATGTAAAAAATTCAAACAGTACTTTTATAGGGTGCTCTAGAAATTCATACATATCACTAAGTTTAAATACAATTAGGCTTCATTCCCATATCAGTCAGCTGAAGACCAGTAATCAGCTCACCCAAAGAATAAGAAAAGGCACAGCAGTGCAAAAATACATTAACGTAACTGTCTTAATTCCCACAAGGTGTAGGAAAAAATATACAACAAAATATACAATATACAAAATTCCCTGAGGGCTAACAAATTAAGGCTCATGTTTAACTAAATTCCTAAACTATATGTTATCAAGAGCAGGCCTCTCATACAAAACCTCATCATATCTTTCAGCGACTTCCTCTTACCTACAGAAGTTAATTTGCATATTTGTTAAATATGGTTAAAACTCAGACAGTTCTATTTAAACCTCCTCCTGATTTACACTATTGAATCAGCTGGAACAACATGAAAGAGAGTTGTAAGTCATCAGTATACTATAATTCTCACAGCTTGTGCCTCATCACTAAAATCAGACTACCTTATACGCTTTAACATAGAAGGACAATTTTTGTGTGGGTGGGTGAGAGAACAAATAGGACCAGAAAAAGAGGGATTTTTTTTTTTTTTAAAATTTTTGAAGCCTTCAGCATGTAAACTAATGCAAATTATCCAAATACAGACCACCTATTTTGCACATACTGTGATAGTATTTCAAAGTCAACATACTTAACCTGAAGAAGGAGGAATATGGATATCTGGGTCAATTACAATCCAAAACACACTCAACATCTCAAGAGAATATAAAGGCAGAATGAAAGGATGGTAAGCTATCTGTTGTTGTTACAGGCTGCTTTTCTTCTGCTGCTTATGAACGTAATTAACTTTGCTGTGTTATATTTCATCTATTCTTTTTTCCTGTATCATTGCACAAGTCACATACTTCAACATTTTTTTCAGTAAAACCTATGGCAACTACATCTCCTCCATTAGATAACGGCCGTATAAATTACATCCAAGAATTTCCTCCCAAGTAAATGAGGCTTACTTAATTGTACGTGCATATTTTCACCCAACAACTATTGAACTTGACATCTGCTATTTATATTTTATAAAGAACTTCAAATACACTAAATATCTACAAGGTTCAAAACCACCAAGAAGATCAATTAATGCCCCCATTAAGGACAAAGCTGTGGTTTGAAGTCACAGTAAATACTCTCAGTGATAATATCAGTCTCAGCTGTGAGAAGTTCATCTCAGTTCATAGCTTCAATTTCAAAGAAACAAACCTCAAAACAAGAATTCACGCTGATGGCAAAAGAATTAAAGAACTGCTGCTGTAAAATAAAACTGAAATTATCACGGGCTTTCTGAATGCAAATAAAAATTTGCCTGTATGATACAAGCAGAAGATAGCGTACATGGCCATTGGACACAAGCACTCCATTTTTATTTGAGTCAATTTTGGCTTTTCATTTGTAATATACAACCCCTACAACTTTTGGTACCAAATATAATCTACAAAAGACTATGGACTACATCAAACGAATGCGGTTGGCATCTTATGAACTACTCTATTATTTCCCAAAAAAACCAACATAATAAACTACAATGTGATCCTATACATATATGCAGATATAAGAGTAACAGACTTCCTAGGGCTAGGAAGTCATCCCAGCTGTCTTGGTAAGAGTGACCTCCTATCCAAACAAGACAGGTAATACTATCTCCTCATAAAAAACCACATCTGTCTTCCAGAAGGTAAGAGCAGACATTAACTTTTCTTCACTTAGAGATTCAGGACACAAATACAGAAATGATGCATAAATACAGTATTATCACAGAAAGGCTTGGGTTAGAAGGGACCTCAAAAATCATCTAGTTCCAATTCTCCTACCACAGACAGAGTTGCTACCTACTAGGTCAGGCTGCCCAGGGCCATGTACAATCTGTCCTTGAACATCTCCAGGGATGGGGCACCCACAGCCTCTCTGGGCAGCCTGTGCCAGTGCCTCACCACCCTCTGAGTATATAATTTCCACCTAGCATCTAACCTAAATCTTCCCTCTTTTAGTTTAAAACTTCCCTCGTCAACAGGAAGTCTAGACTAGACCTGATCCACAGCCTGTGGTGGACCCTGACCACCAGATGTCCTTTATTGGTCTGGTACCTACTTTTAACCTACAGGCTCTCAACTTGATCACGGCTGTTTCTCAGAGGCAGCTCTTCACAATCTATCCACCTCTTAACATAAAGGGCAACTCCCTTGCCCCTCCTGCCCAGTCTATCCCTTCTGAAAAGCTTGTAGCCCTCAATCACACTATTCCAGTTGTGTGATTCATCTCACCACATTTCTGCGATAGCAGTTAGGTCATAGTTTTCTAATTGCACCACGGCTTCCATCTCATCCTGCTTATTTCCCGTGCTGCGTTCATTGGTGTAGAGGCACTCCAGCTGGGCTACCAGCCACATTGCCTTCTTGGAGGAGCCCTCCAAGGACAAATCTGAGATTTTCCCCTGCTGCTTCCTGAAGAGACAGCATTCCCTGGCTCTTCTCCATCACACAGAAATTCATTCCTTTTCCCTATCTTGTCTAGTTTAATTACTATAAAGGAATATATCCTTCTGTTCTTCACTGGTTGTGAACTATGCTCATACTCTCTAATTTCTTCCTTCTTCCTTTATCTGAGTTTGGCGTACAGCCAAAGAGGTTGTATTAAATGGCTTGCTCTCAAAGAACAATCAGCTACTTTCAATAGCATCATAGGACACTAGGGTCTTCTTCAACAGGAAGAAGATCCAATTAAATCATATTCATGCTGAAGAGAAACACTTCTTGTTCCATCCCAGCTCTCATCATTTGAATAGTATTCAGAATTAAAGAGAAAAGTTAAAGAGAGAAGCTTTGAAAAATGTAAGAGCTTACATTTAAGCAAAAAATACAAAAGCAAAAAGACTCAAGCCAGCCACTGAAAGATTATATCATACAACATAATTGTTCTGCAGCTTAAAATTAATGCTTAAAATGTCAGGGATGGTTATTTCCAGAGTGGAAAAAAGTCTAGAGAGAAAAGAATATCACTATCTCTCTTGACTTGCCAGAGATGTTTTGCATAGTTCTAAAATTAAAATACATTTCTGAAGCAAGTGGAAAAGTGGACTCTAAAGACACACTTTGCAGTCTGTGACTACAAATTGCATCATCTAATATCATCTCTAGTAAAAGAATGTAAGAACGACCTGACCATTGCCTGAGCTGCCAGCTTGTAATTTAGTCATGCTGAAAACAAGTCAAGAAGAAAGAGAACACTATGTACAGAAGGTTATTAACTTCTAGAGAGGGTGGCAGAAAATTATTCAGATTCTCAGTGGGAATTGTATGCCTAATTGGAAACATAATCAGGAACCTGTGTATCACAAGGAGAAAGCATCACCCCAGGATACAGGACAATCATGTGGCAAAGTTTCACTCCACGTTGCACTTAGCGCTGTAATTTAATTCCTATGGGTAGTGATGGTGAGATTGCTTTTGAATAAGCTTATGCAACTAAAGCACCCAAGGTGGTTTAATGACTTTGCACCAACACCAAAATAAAGTGTTCTCCCATGTTGGCATCAAATTAAGAACTATTGATTCTTAATAACGAGCAAAAGTGTTTGTTACTAAGAGCAAAAAACACCCACCTCCTAATAGAAACTTCAGAATTCTGCTTTGAATCCTGCCTAACCCATCCTCTCCAAAACTGAGTGTCTTGGACACAAATCGATACTTGATGCTCGCAGCAAATACATTAACTAGACTTATATTCTGCCTAACAACAAGGATGATATCAACACTGAATTTGTTTGGCCAGTGCTTGGAGGTATTTTCTGAAGATCAAAGAAGCCTAAAAGATTACATGGACTAGTATATAAGCAGCTAATTGTTTCCTGCGTTAGATGTTCACCTGTTCTCCTCATTTTCAAAAAAAGGATTCGGGGGATCCTGGCAGACACCAAGTTCAACACACGCTGCCAGGAGCATACCCTTGCAGCAGAAAAGGTTAACTATATCCTGGGCTGCATTAGGAGAACCACTGCTAGCAGGCTGCAAGAGGTGACCACCTTGTGCCTCTGCTCAGCACTGGCAAGGCTACAACTGGAACATCAGGTCCTTTTCTGGGCTCCCCAGCACAAGAGGAACACAGGTATACTGGAGAGAGTCCAGCAAAGGGCCACAAAGATAATTAAGGGACTGGAGTATGTCTCTTATGAGGAAGGGCTGAGAAAGCTGGGATCTTTCAACCTAAAGAGAAGGCTTAGGAGACCTTATTAGTGCATATACGTACTTGAGGGGAACATGCAACAAAGATGGAGCCAGGTTCTTTTCAGTGATGCCAAGTGACAGAACCAGAGGCAGTAGGCACAAGCTGAAACACAGGAGGTTCCATCTGAACATCAGGAAACAGTTTTTCCTCTGTGAGTGACAAAGTACTACCACAGGTTGTCCAGAGAGGTTGAGAAGCCTTTGGTGATCTTCAGAAGCTGTCTGGACACAGTCCTGGACAACCTGCTGGAGCAGGGGCTTGGACCAGATTACCTCCAGAGGTTCCTCCCAACCTCAACCATTCTATGACACTAAAATACACATCTAAATATAAAGAGGTTATTGACTGGTTCTGGATTAACTTCTTTTTTTTAAACAGTAGGATTGCACAGATGGTCCACAGATTGAAGGAATGATAAACAATAAAAGGACAAAGCGTTGCTACAGAGCAACCTGGATTACTCAGGTAAGGCAGGACACAAGTACGCTGCCTGTGTAACTGTCAATAAAGTTATCCATGTGAAGAACAAAGATGGTGAAATACATTTACTTTGATGAGAGCAACTATTACATCACTAGTGGCAACAGAAATTTGTGGGATTATCGTGGATATGTAGCTGAACAAAAACTTGGTACTACATTTAGCCTATGCATGCAAACTCTCAAGATATAAACCATCAGACCACTGGGATAAAAGTGAAAAGGTCGCTATCAATATTCTCAGCACTTAAAACAATTGTGCAATACCGTACCCAGTTCTGGAATGCGCTTAGCATGCCAGAAGGAAGTTCTGGAAAGAATTCAAAATCTAACTGCATCATGAGTTGAAAGAATGAAAAACGTAACTTAAGAGTCCCAAAGAAAGAGATCAAAACAAAAACTCTCAGCTGTGACCAACCTCCACCTAAGCCTTTAATTAAACTATAAAAAGTTGATAGCAGAAGGCCAACAATTCAGCCTTTGATTTTGCAGATAAATACGTAAAAGGATTCAAGTGCCCAAAGTTGAAAAGCAGCCCAGAGAAATTTAGCAGCGAGGCTAAGCATCATTATTTACTTGTTTTAAAGACTGCAAGGATAATTATATCCCTAAACACGATCAACCTTCAACCCTTTTTTTTTTTTTTTTTTAAATACTTGCGAGTTATTATTCAACTGTGCTTCCCCTCGAGGATTGGGTGCACAATTTTTGGACTTGAAACAATAATTAAATTTTAAATTTAGAGAATTCAGAAGTGTAGTACGATACAGGACATTCCAGAATTTGCCCACTAAAAGCACAGCAAAATAAAGAATATGCATTGTTTTTGGAATAAATCCTGCCCTTTTTGAAGACCATGTCATTTTATTTGTCCAGGGAAGTAGTATTGCAATGTCTTCCTTCCTGTAAAAGATGGTCACTTGCAACAGGTTTTTTTTCCACTTCATCTCCAAGAACCTAACCTAGACGTACAACATACATCCTGCATCTGACACAGGCACATACAACTAACATCAGCTTGTTTACTGGAAGAAAGCACAGTTTTGAAACTTATTTCAGAGAATCTAATAATGAGTTAAAAACGACCAAAATATCTGGCAGCTGAGGTCTGAAGTTCCTGTGTTTTTTCCATTGCTGGATGTTTTGTTTGTTTTTTAATGTCTTGTTTGTTTCTCCTGACCGTCCCTCAACACAATCTTTCCTCCTCTTTCCTACTCACGAACTACTGTTCTCAAAATAAATGTGCTTCTTGTGTTTACTATACAAGAATGATTGAGGAAAGCTGGAGAAATTGATAGGGATTCACAAGGTGCAAGAATTATTTTATCAATAATGTTTCTGCTGTTGTTCAATTTATACTATCTTCTGTCACACAGATGGTCATCATGAGCCCATTATTTCAAATCAGTGTATCAGAACTCTGGGAAGAACAGTGACTGTACAGACCAAAGAGGAATGAGAAGGCTGAGTTTTCTTAAATGGTACTTACACCAAGAGCAGCTTGGTAGGTAACTTCTGATGGGAAGGTAAATGAAGGCCCTGTTGTGACTGGGCTGCTAGGGGGTGGAGTCACAATTAGCCCTGTAGTACCGATATGAACCTGTCAAAAAAAAAACAAACAACAGAATCAGAACTGATTGGAACTGGGAACTGCTTTTGACACAGCTGTAAGCTTTACCATCAAAAATTACCATAATTCTACTGTCCAAAACTTTAGAACAGAAGTAACTTTTGGTTAGATATTCATGCAAACAGTACCGGATCATACTGCTCACTTTAAAAAAATCTGATGCTTCAGGAACTTTGGAGATGCAACGCACTACTTATTGAACATTACTATCCACTCCCAAAATTGAATCTTTCTGTGAAACAGACCATTGCTCACCAACTGCTGTAGCTTGTAACTAAAGGCTTTGAAGAAACATGAGATTAACAAATAAATAAAGCCAGATAAATACTTCTACTTATCTCAATCAGATTAATATGGTACATTTCTGCAATGCAAGTAATTTTCATGTTGAATTTACCTTTTACTTGCATATGCTTTATTAAAATCCAGTATCATATTCCATTTAGAAGAAAATGGAGAAATTAAGTCACTGTGGTTTCTAAAATTTAACAACCACCTGTGCTCCTTAAGAAATTAAGAGCAGCAAAAAGAACTAACTCACAAGACCAAAAATATCTGCAACCATTTAAGGACCATTGTAAATATTTTTCCTTAGAACGTTATGCTGGAAGATGAGCTTGGTGAAAGCATTAATATTAATTGCATATAACAAATAATTTGGAGTAAGCAATGTGACAAGAAGCCTTTGTAGTTATTTTAAAAAGAAAACATGATGTATACTTAATTTCATGTAAATTACCTGAGAAGGGGCACTACAAGAAAGTCCTGTCAGCTCACTTATGCGGGCTGCTGCGGTTGGGTTGCTGGAGCTGATGAGGACAGGAGGACTGATTTCCATTGAGTGGCGATTCTGAGAAGACTGTGAGGACTTGTTGGACATAGTGAGGGAGGTAAAAGAGTGCCGTTTTTTGGTGTTTTTCTTAGTATCGGTGTGCTTTTGGACTGAATTGTTGTGGGCTGCCCCAGAGGTACCTTCTCCAGAGTCTACAGCAGAACCTGAGGGCTTATCCAATTCTATCAGCTGCTTGGCCGCTGTATTAAACTACAAGAAAATATTCACACATTAAAAATTAGTATTTTTTTCTTTAAAGATCACCTGTAGATAAACAAAACTTATTTTCCTCTTATTCATATTATAGTCAAATTTAAATCATGCAACTTAAAACTGTGCCATGGTGATCTATTCCACAAACTAATCATTACAGAGTGATGAGTCCTTCACTACCAACTCAGCATGGTTAGAGGCAGTCTGGCACAGACTATCCAAGAGAGGGTAAAATTTCAGTGAAGAAAAGACGTTATGTTCTGATTCAAACCTGGATTAATTCAGCAATATCGGTGGCCTGTGTTATCTAGAAGTCAGACTAAATCACAACAGTCCCCTTTGACCTTATAATATAAAAATCTGTATTACATAAAAACTTCATTTCATTTTAAGTCTTTTTTGTTTATGACATCAGCCCAAACCCTTGTCTGCAGGCTCCTGAAGACATTCCTCGTAGTATCCCCTTCTATTCATGCACTTACATTTAACACTAGCAGCACTGAGAAACAGGCTTCCTAAACACAGGTCTAATTATATAGTAGGAGAGATTGAAGATCCGGCTATACCCATATATTGCCTGACTACAAGTAGCTGTACAAGCATAGCACAGGATAAAGAGAAAAGAAATACACATTAACAACTCTGTCAAAATACCTTCTCGTCCTCAAACAAACTGCAGCTTCTGAAGTCCCTAATGTTGAGATAGCATATTCGTGCCTAAAAGGCTAAAGCTCAAAAAAAAAAGATTTATCTAATGTTGTTGTTCTTCCCCCCTACAATGAACAGTTCCCATTTGCTAATTTGTTATAACAATATGACATAAAATGCAAATAAATTCTTCCTCTCTGATGATGAAGTATGGAATCCCACACATTTCCTTCTTACATTAGTCAGAAAGGAAAAAAAGAATCTACACTTTTCACAAAACCTTTATTTCCAGGAAATCTCATTGATATTTTAGAGCTACTGTAAATAATAGTGTCAGAACTCTGATTTACTAATGAGCAGATGTAACACCAGTGCCAGTTTTCTGGACAAATTAATTAGCGTTAATACATGCCACTAACTATGAACGCTGTTACTTGGATAATTGCAGCCCATTATGCAGAAGGAAAAAACCTTGTCTCAAGAATAACACGATGAAGGAATGAAATGAGCCAATGTGGAAGCACTACTTCTATTCTTCAGCACATTTCTTCAACGTATTTTAACTATTGTCCTACAAGTCTTAAGACACCTACTGTGCATATAAGGAGTTTTGAAGGATTTTGTCCCATCAAAACTGTACTACACAAGTTAAACATTCTTAATCACATTAGTATCAACACTGACTAAAAGTGTCTCACAGAAAAGTCAAGTGCTTATTCCCTGAACATTTTCTTATCTCTGATGACAAGCAGGTACTATAAAGGGTTAAAAAAAAAATAAAAGAACACACACACACAAATACATTAAATAAACAAAAGATTTTCAAATAGTATTTAAAAGACAAGATCTGGAAAGAAATTTCACACTTATACAGAAGAAACAAGAAGGATCAAAATGGGAATTACCAAACAACAAGGAGCTGACACAAAAACCTGCATAAAAAGCAGGAAAATTTCAGATATGAAAGGCCTGAATGAGGAAAAAGAACAGTACAGAGGAAGAGGGACATAAAGAAGAATTTGAAAAAAAGGATATGAAGATGACAACATAGAAATGATTCCCGAGTGTTTCTATTATTGGTCCTTTAAAATGCAGCTGAAAAGACAAGGAAGAATGGTAGGGGACAATGTCAGGGCAATGAACATTCCTAAGAAAAATGTGAACCCTAGATTCTCCTTCCACTGGATGTGAATCATACAGACAAAATACTTCTGTACCATTTGCGTAGTACATAAGGCATAACCATACAGCTTTCTACAACTAATTTGCAAAGCCATCACTTAGATTTATTTTATTTTGAAAAATTATTTAGAGTGTACATACTTTCAACAGAGTAGTGAAAACAGTCATTTTAACTCAGAACACCAACAGAAGGTTGAAGGATATGAAACAAGAAGCAAGGAAGCAATACAGCACTAAATAAGACTGTTCTGCTACTCACCCTTCAACATGGGAGAACAGGTAGGATTTTCAAAGACTAATCATTTCATGTATTTTGTACTTGTAGTCATTTTCTCTTTTTTCCCAACTCAAAACAGAGTTCTTCCCATTCTGCCTGAGAATTTGTGCATTCCACACTGTCTTACAACGTTGGCCACAACTACTCCTGTTCCTATCCAATCTACTCTCTCATTTAACAAACAGCTCGTGCACAAATTATGCAGATCAGAAAAAGAAAAGCAGCACATACTTCTAAAATGTGAATTACTTAATTGGAAAAGCTAAGGAATCACCCATGTGTGAAAAAACAAAACCAAAACAAGAAAGCCACACTGCTAAAAGCATCCCGAGGTACCAGTTACAGCTAATTATGCTTGTTTACCTCCTGAAACTAATAATGCCTGCAGAACCTGGTTGTTCTATACAGCAAACAACATATCAGAGAAAAGTTAGGGCCTGCTCATGGGCTTGATTCAAACATAAGCAACGTACTGAGCTTTCTTACGGACAGAAACAAGTAGAGGACAGAAGCACACAGCGGATGCATGGCTGTGAACTGACAACTGGCCTGTTCCAACAACCTGAGGACAACAGCATCACGCAGTACCTCTGCAGAGTGCTCTTCACTGAGAAATGAAGAGCTTGCATTTATTTCCCAAAGAAACGGCTAGCCACTGCCCCAGGTCACGACGGGAACGAATCCTACCCCTGCTATGAAGTGTTTGAATGCGGTATTCCCTTCTCCCACAAGTGTCCCTACATCTATTTCCACGTTTGCTTTGTCAGAGGTTTTCCTGAACAGACAAATTTGAATTGAAGCTTCTTTAACTTCAACATTCACATAATTTCATTTTTTAATAAATAAAATCTTTGCTGTATCAGGTGGCCTGAAACCCAACTCCCCTCCCCACCAAAGCAAAGGGAACAGCACAGCTTCCACACAGGGACAGCACAGCCAGCTGGCTTCAAAGCAGCTCAGTGGTCCTGCAGGGGTCTGGGCTTCTGCCTGCTTGCAGCTGTCTGGAGGAATTATCAGGCAGACAACCACAGCAGACCCACTGCCAGGCCTCTTCTGGCTGTGTTTTACTGCACTTATTTAACAAACGAATTCCGGCATTTTTTACTCACATGCACATAGATGGAATTCAAATATCATCACTTTCTGAAATTCAGTAAAAACACAACCCTCTCCCTCAAGTTATCTTTATTCATCTTCATCCAAACTTTCCATCAAAGGGCTGTTTTTCCACATCACCAACATTATTATCGGTCAAATACCGATTCCTTGGCTGCATTTCACTTTCACCCATATATTTTGAAACAAAGGAGTAAAGTGTAACTAGAGGCAAACACTGTCCTTACTTGACATTATTATTCTTGCTAAGCATCATCCCGGAGGAGAGGTAATAGCTTAGGAACTTAATTCAGCTTTGCAATTAAGGTTTCAAAATGCATTCTGTCCAAACCAGTGGAAGAATCGTTTCACAAAACTTGAACAGATGACAGTCAGGAGCACAGCTGCATTTACATTAATTTCTGAAATGAACTCGGTCGTTTTGCATTGCAGTTTTTGTTGGAAAATTGATCAAAACTATGGCACTCTGAAGTTGCTATTGGAATGACAACATCCAGGTTACTACATTCAAATATAATGGGAATTAGACTATGATATTCTAGCCAAAACTAACTACGGCTGGTTTCAAGCATAATATGCAACATTCGCTTCCTACGTAAATTTTGTTTTAAAGTCTGGGCAGGCAACACAGTCAAAAGGCAGAGGAAAGTTTTCATAAAAGGCTTAATCTTATTCTTCAGAGTTAGTATTGCTACGGAAGTATTTCAGTTAGATCACATTATCTATCAGTGATGGACAGGAAGTTGAGTCTTGTATGACATTTAAAAAAATGCCAAAAATTCCAGTCTGAAATGTATAGGCACAATTAAAGATGTTTTGAACCACTCTTGTTTAATACTGGAAAAGATGCTAATAAAAAAAAAAAAAAAACCAGGATTGACACAGTGGTTACATAAAATCTTCTCATTCTCGAATATGTTGCATTAGCTGATGGATGCAGCAACACAAAATGACAACGAAATTCAAATTCTACAACAATGAGCATTCAAGACACAGAAAAAACACTATATTTATGGAATACTGTTTATAAATAAAGCTAGAGGAGATGGATTAATAAGAAGAATGTTTCCCAGTTGTTTGCATTAACTTGGGAAAACAAGAGCTGTCATTATTTTCTACTGACATTTTGATTGAGAAGTGATTTATTTTACAGTCTTACAAACATCCGGAATGGAAAAGTGAATTTTTCTAGTTGTTGTTTAAGAGCTCTGAATGACTTGTAATAATTTAAGTAGTTCTTAGATTTTGAGTCTGTTTACTGAATGTTAATAAAAAAACAAGTACCAAATTTGATGTTCTTCTAAGAAATTTATATACTGCTCAGAATTGTACTCTACTTAGAACAACTCTAATACTATCTGTTTAGTTCTGATTATTCTTAATTTTTTGTAACAGAGATGAATGTGTTATGAACTTAATTGTACAGTTTCTAGACTCAGCATTTACTTGCATCACTGTGCAAGAACCTGGCTGACCTGCTTTTAATGCAAATATGTTGAAATTCCATCAGTCAGAAGTCTAGTAATTTAGATAATATTAATTAGGTCTTACTCTAATAAAGCTAGAGGGCTTTTCTGTGTGTTTTATTTTAGCACTTCTCCTTCTTAGAAAACAGAAGTTCTTTTTTTTGCAATGCTTTGCATAATTTATTTTTCACGTGGAGAGAGAAGTAATTATTTCACAGTGCCATGTGTCTACCGATAAAGACAATGTTATGTGAGTCAGTTAACAAATTACACTCTTAATGCAATCGCTATTAAAATACCTCTCAAAATGTTGTCAGTCTTAGCTTTTATTGTTACCACAAATTCAACAAGTGATATAAAAAAATAGAGCAGACTGGCAATCACTGAATCACAGAATATTCCAGGTAATAAGTTGTCCTCAAATACAGTCAGAGTTTTTCATAGACTTCAACATGTCTAAAGTTCTACTCTGTGACCTCACAGTACAATGATTTTTTTAAGTATCAGACATATATCTTAAAGGATGAACAAAACAGACTATAGACTATACTCATCTTAATGTCTTCAGTCATTAACATCTCCAGGATATGCAGCTACTGTCTGATATTCAATAGAACAGAAATTAAAAAAAAAAGCGTACTGACATATACAAGGCAGAGACACATCTGTCATTATGACAAAGACAGGTAATGATTACAGGATTGGGAAATATATTTTAAAATGTCGTAACAAAATATCTAAAAAAAAAAAAGGAATGAATTTAGTCTTCGGTGTCTTTAATAATAACATTCCTTTTTTAATTTACTTGTTCACATCAACTGTTTGCATATTTTCAAGAACAATGGTTATATAATCTCAGAAAAAAATTTCAAAATTCAAATATCTCACTGCTCTTCACTACAGTAAATGTTTCAGTTCAGTACATACTGAAAGAAAACAACATCTATCTGACCTGAAGTATCCCTTTGGACTCCATTTGAACACGAGGAAAAACTTCATAGCATGGGTGGCTAAGCAGTGGAACAGGCTGTCCAGAGAGGTTGTGGAATTGCCTTAGCTAGAGATTTTCAAAAGCCATCTGAACATGGGCCTGGGTAATGCGCTCTTGGGGACCCTGCTTAAGGAGAGTGTAGGACCAGAGGTCCCACAAGGTCCAAAGGTACCAAAGGTCCCTTCCAACTTCCACTGTCCTGTAATTTGCCATTTATTGTTCCAGATTTCCCATTATTTCACTGGGCATTTGAGAGTATGTATACAAGTGCCTGTGTCTGTTCTAAGGGTTAGTTATGACACTTTTTTTCAACCGATGGAATTTGTCTGAAAATTTCAACAGTGAAATATAATTTAGGACTATCATTTTTACATAAATTGTTTTCAAGAGTAAATCTCCACTCTGCAGACTTTTATAGAAATGGAAACTGAATAGTTAGCTAGTTAGCCCAAGCGGCAGCCCTAGGGAATGTTTTTTTTTCCAACTTGCCTAAATTAAGTAATTTAGTTCAAAGAAGTACCAGAAAAAGTACTGGCTGATCTGAAGGGGCAGTTAACTGTAAGGAGCTCAGAATGAATCGCCAGAGGCAAAAGCTTCTTAAATCAGCTTTCGAAAACTTCTTAAACGGAAGACAAAATTGGACCGAGTAAATTGAAATCTTTATGTTTTTCTTGTGTTTTATTCTCGTAACTATTATTTTTATTTTTAAGTGATACGAAATTTTATATCCCACATACACAGATCCTTAAATGAACCTATAAAAATGACTACATATATCTTTCATTTTTTAAGAAAGTTTTCTATGTTGCCTGCAAACTTTTTTTTTTTTTT
>WBMW01000421.1:0-15825 GCA_013396635.1 Penelope pileata | reverse complement strand
TCTACTGGAAAGCATTCGGACCACTCAAGTGAGCTGACAGAAAAATTCTGCAAGAAAATACAGCATTAGAATAACAAATTTGCTGTAAGGCCTTTGAGGCATGTTTTCTGCCTGTCTGGCTTGCTTATTAATGATGAGGATGAAGACATAAGGGAGGTGTTTTCCAGCCTGAAGAACAAATCTCACTTTATTAAAGATGAGAGATTTCATCCTGGAACAATCCCTTTTATTTATTTATTTTTCAAACATGGCTAAAAAGAATTAGTGGAAAAAAAATCAGTTGAAGGTGTCTGTCCTTGGCTTTTCTTCCAATTTCTCAATAATATCTGAAGACTAAGACATTAGTGCTGCTCTTGAACGCATGTGAGAAGGGTTACAAAACAATACTGTGTCATCCCTCCCTAAAGAGTGAGCCATAAAACTCTGTAACTCTGGCACTAGGGCTACTTCTGTCACCGAAATCGGGGAATAAACTTTCTAGCACCAATGTGGTAATTAGAAAGTAGGCATCATTTATTTCAATGAGTGTCACCACACCACTAGATACTCACCCTACCCCACAGAACACACAATACATATATAAATATTATATATATATATATACATACAAAAAAATATGCTAAAACACTACATTTCCCAGAATTCTATACATATGCAAGACTATTCCAGGAACTAATGAATACATGCTAATGTCCTCCCGTGCATGCGTTGAAGTTGTGTGGGGCAGCTCTGGGGGTCTCCTGGTGGTCATTGGGGAACCTTCACTATGATCATCTTCATCATCGTGTCGTTGTCATGCGTACAGTCTGCTGCCTCCCTCAGGTCACCACAAGCCAGTCTTTGTTCCTTTGTGCGTAACACTGGCAAGGCCAGCACTTCTTCGCACAACTTCAACAACTTCATTGCCTTCAGCAGCTTTCTGTTGCTATAACAGATATGGCCACACTAGAAAGGTACATTTTCTACTAAATACACACACTGACTGTATCACTTCCTTCAAAACTCTCTTCTCTCTCCAATTATAATTGTTTAAAAAGTGAGCTCAGCCCTTTAATGATGTAAGCAGCAGCAACTTGCACTACCAAGACAGTTTTTCTTTTCCAAAGACAGCATTTATAGTAAACTACAGCATGGTATTTTACATCTTTAATGCAAACCCATAAAAGACAAATTGTAATGAAATTCAGTGTTGGCAACATTACTCACCGTGGTCTACACCACGGTACATCTCTCCTCTACCAGAACAGATTGTAAATTGCAGTTGCATGTGCAATATCTCAAGACATATGCAATGCAACGAAATTCAAAGAAGGAATTACCACTCAGTCTGTCATTAGTCAGAAGGCAGAGTACTTGATAATTTAATTCATATTTACTCCTTGAAATTTTATCTTTCAATAGGATCAAATTTCTTTGGACTCTTGCAAGTTTTGTGCATGACTTTACAACCACAGTAATAATTTCACAAATAAATAAATAATATCTTAAAGATAAATTTAATAGGTTTCTTTCTATACCAAAAAGTCAAAGGATAACCATGTATAAATACACACAGATGTACGGATGAGGATGATTTACATATGAATACAGGCAAGCCACGGAACATTCTTTTGCAGCTAGGATGGGCACTAAATCCATTACATTATCACTATTCATACAGTTGTCCATGAAATCTGGTGATCTTCAAACTGATGCCAACAGTATTTTTCTTCACAACCACACTTAAATGCTTTGGTGCACATTATAAACAGAAATGGCATACTCTGTATGAGCCCAGATACGGAAAAAGACGAAGACATCAACTAGAGAATTTGTGGGCTCTAGCTGGCTGAAGGGGAGATCCAGGGCCACAAAAGAAGCGTGCCTCTATGTAACACAGGAAGCACTGTCTGCTCAAACATTTCCTTCCCAATTAAAACAAACAAGCAAGCAAAGCAAACAGACAAACCTACTGCACTTCACTGATTAGGATCCCAAGAACTACTTGGCAGAAGGAGGGCACACAAGACAGCCTCTCTCTCTTGAAATGAGGAGAATAACCAGAGCTGTCCCAGGGCACTGTCCGATGGTCCCAGAAGAAAGCCACCCATGTCCCTGTACTGGAGAAGAACTTCAAGATCGGCTCTGTGTAGTCAGAAAGAATCCCTTTTCGGAGACACAAACAAAACCAAAACAGGAGTGCCAGTGGAACAGATTATGTCTAAGTGAACTCAATATTTCACTTATACAGTTTATCACAAAGTCCCACATGAACAAAGCTTCAATCAAACACACAAAGTGTGCAGAAGCAGCTACTTCTCCACCAAACCTAAAAGAACTAGTTACTGATGTATAGACTGGCTTTCTCCAAAGCTTCCTCCCCACATTAAATAAAAATGGTCCCAAAAAGAACAAAGTTCAATGAAATACGAACTTGGTCTCCGCCAGGCTGCCAGCAATTAAGGATAAACAGTTAAACAACTTGAAAAGAAAGACAGCGAATGCCTTCTGCCACAGGCAAAGGATGAAGCGGGGACGACGGGGTGTGCTTGGTACACCCCACTCGGGACACAGCCCGCTGTGCTGCTGGCAGCCACTGCTCGGCCTCCCCTCTGCCCACTCACCAGGAGAGCCGGCCACTGCCACAATGCTGAGCCAGAGCTTACAGCTCACTCCCTGCCTCTCGCTTGGCTACACATGAAAGGAAGGCTTTGGAAGAAAAACTTTGCAGGCTATCCTGAGGTTTACAGCTGCCATTTACCCTGGAGCTCTTTGAGAATGCAACCAAAGAACAGACAAAAAGCAGTTTAGGAAATTAAAAGTTAAAACCCAGAAAGACACCATGCAAAAATAGGTTTCTTAGAATTATTTCCTTGGTCTTCCTTATGCAACCAAAAAAAGAAAAATCATATTTTTAATGCTACTGCTTACATACAAACAGTTTAAATTCAGTTTTAGCTGAAACATAGATACACACACATTTCACTTGCGAGATTCCTTTACAGAAAATATATGGTGACATCAAACCAAACAGCTCAACAAGAACATCAAGAAGCGCATATGCATTTATTTCTATGAGGCTAGGATTTCTCAGACTTCCTCATATTTCTTCCCACCCAGATATTTTGTCTCCGAAACTCACAGGACTCCCTTGCGATTCCCTTTGGATTTATACTTTCTCTTTAGTCACCTTATTTCTAACTTTACTTTTACTTTTTTAGAAGACAGTGTGCAACTGTATGCATTTTTCATGAGCTTAAGCCAAGAGAAACTTATGCCTGCACAGAAACACGAGATCCAATTTCCTTTTAAAAAGAGAAGTTTCTGTGGCAGAAGCCCAAACGCAAATATGCTTACACTGGCATAAAACAGAGCTCATTGTGTAACTTCCTTCACTTGGAGAACCAGCATAAGCTGAAGGAGCAGAAGAACAACCCCCTGCTCCTGCCCTGCAAGGAAATGCGTTCTGCAGGCGCGGGGGCAGCCGCCCCACCAGCCCCAGCTGCGGTGCTGCTGGCCGGCCCCTTCCAAGCGTGCGATTCCACTCCTCCCACTGCCGGGCTGCGACGCGGCCCGCACACTCCTGTGAGCCAGCTGTACCTACCCACAACATCGAGACAGCTTTCAGCTATTTTGGATTCCCAGACACTGAGTGTCTTCAAGGGAACAGGCTGTCTTCTTACAGAGCACTGGACAGACAAAAATGCTTTCTGGAACTGTCTAGGTATAAAACCAAAGCACTACCTGCCTCCAAAGAAGCTAGCCTGCTCAGACAGCAGCAGTTTTTATGCCCAGCTTTCCTAAACCACCCCGGCCTTTCCTTTGAGAAAGTCCAAAACTGGGGGTCACTATCATTTAGATCCATGTTACAGGAGGATCTTTAATTATCATCAGCTATTTGCAATTTTATTACAGGTAAAGGCAGAAGAATGACTTTTCTTCCCTATTCACTTGTTTTTCCATGGAATTCTTAAACCAAACTAAGCCACATTAATAACCAGCACAAAAAGAGAGATCAGTGATTTGCGAAAATCTCCAGTTACACCGCAATAGTAAGCACAATAATTTTAGTGCTATAGAGGTGCTTTTATCAGTATAACATTTTTTTGCCTTAAGAACCAGCACTGTAAGACATACTTAGTTGCCAGCAGAAATCACCTTTGCACAAGAAAGGTGTTAATGTGCTGTAGAACTATACCAGCCAGCTTGTTTGCAAGGCAGATTTGGGACGAGCAAGTTCTTTGCATGTACATTCTCCAGCAGGTGCAGGTATACCCAAGATTTCATCTGACTCCTACTGGAAAAAAAGAAAACCTTTCCAATGACAGTTTTGCTCCTTTTCATCTTCCAGTTCATTGTCCTTCATCTTGCCTCAGATCTTTCAATTGCATTTTTTTTTTTTAATACGCATTTTTCCTTTCTTTCTTTGGTTGGCCTTTACCAAGCTGCTCAGTCCTATCTGCAAATCATCCCATTTCACATCTACAGCTTTTTCATGTCTCCTTCATCCTGCTGGCTCCAACACCTATTTTCAAGACTTGATTTAAACTCACCTGATCTACCTAGTTTGCAGGGCTATTTTCTGTTTCAGCCTCCTCTGTTTTTTCTGTACTTGCACTTAAATTTGCATATATTGTGGGACAGAGCTTTACAAGAACACTTCACAAAAACTTGCTTAAACTGCTCACATTAGTGCTCTTTACATTAAGCTACAGATACAGTGTACCTGTATACAGAATACCTGTCTACTGTAAACCTGTCTACTCAGACTTACAGAAAACATTTTAAATTAAATCTCACAGTTTCTTTTTGAGTTCAAGAACACAAAATGTTTCCATAATCTAAGAAGAATCTTAAAAGCTGGCTCCTTTTTTTTTTTTCCTCGTTTAAGGAATTATACAAACGAGGTCAGATTTGTTCAAAGAACAAAGTTCAAAGTTAATCTGCATCCAACACTAAATTAATAGTGGAATCAATTTAACATATTTCTACCACCAGAACTTTCTTGGAAGACTGCAGAGGTCATGAGTGCAAGCGAAAGGATTTCTAGTTAGAGAGCTTCCGAGGTACCTGCAGTATGCATGAAAAAAAATGTCAGATGCTCTATGTCAGGAGGTTCTGTCAGGTTGCCAGCATGCTGTAGTAACCACCACCTTTGTGCAACTTAACAGTGACCCATGTAACTCTGAAGCAAGCTTACTTTAGGAAAAAAAAATAGGATGCAGGATAAAAGCACAATCACATCAACTTACTTGTTATACTTTTGGAAAAGCTGAACAACTACAATCAGGAAAAAAAATTAGATTCTTCAAGAAACTGGACAATATTTTTACAATTATTTAATCCAACAATCAGGTTAAAGTCTATACAGCAGACCTTCAGAGCTTGTCTACTACCAGCTAACTACTACAGAACACGGCAACTTCTTTCTGTTCTAATGCTTATACGTGATAATTAACATCTATCCTAGTTCTAGATGTAATAGTGCATGACAATACTACTCAAATAAAAGGATTTTAACTTCCAGGTTTCAGTCACTCAACAGCTTGGAGTTGCATGCACTCCCAGAGCCCTTTGGCTACCCAACTCTTGCAGGGTCTGGATCGGTTCACTTGGCTCTTGGCAACTTGGGGCAGTCCTCCACACTACAGGCTTGGAGAAACCCTGCATTTTGTAGAAGGGCTGCATCTCTCCTCACTTGAACCATTTTTGTATGTTCTTTTGAGGTAAACTACCAGCGGGCCAACTCCAAGTAATAGGGCCGGTTTATGAAAGACATTTTTGCTTCCCCTGCCTTAACTGCTTTCAGCATACATAGAAGAAAATATTTTGGCATTTTTTCTTGTCTGATGTCAAGAAATAAATACAAGATTGTTTACTCCGAGAAACTGTTTCCCCCCAAAAGGTGTTTTGAAATTAAAAGCTGGAATACAGAGGAATGAAAGGAATTTTAAAATGTTGCCTTAGGGCCAAAACAATCAGACTAATAATACGGAAGGTTAGAAAGGGACATTTTCAAAGCTTTCCAAAGGCACTTAGCCTGGTCTCTTTCTGTGCAATATCTGTGTTTTTGAAAACTTATTTTACAATGAAAAAATGAGTGTCTTCAGAATGCCAGCTTCTTTCCTATCACAAATGCTTTTCCAAGGTTTGCTATGTTAAGAAAATTTAAAACACTCTCCACTAAGTTGACAAAATAACCAAACAAATAAGCAAAGAACAGCAGAAAGTCGAGGGAAGAATCGCGTCTCGCACAGCGGATGTCCCTGAATATAATAGAGTATGCACTCTACAGGCTAAAGATTGCTTTTTTCCACAGAGAAGAGAAAAAAGAGAAATGTGAGGAAACCAGCCTGCACGCAAATCAAACTTGGGAAAATTGAGAAGGCAGCTTTTAAGATGTAAAAGAGAACTTGGGTATGTATTCTTACTGGTTCTGTAAAGAAAAGCCAAAGCATATCAGGCAATTTCATTCCCAGTCTTTAAAAACCTTTTGATTCATTGTTTACTGCAAAACCAATTTGCTTTGAAGAAATAGATCCTTGCAAGAAAACAAAACCTTAAAGGGTACACCAAGATGTTTATAGAAATTGTCACTTTCAAAAGCAAAAACTTGCTTTAAAGATCTTCTCTTATAGCTGCTAAACAAACCTTGCTGGTTTGTCTAAAACGCTACCAGTCCCACGGGTTTTCTCCTGGCATGTAATGACTGCCTGCTGTTTGATGTCTCCATGAAGCTGTTAACTTTTCTTGACCTGGTGCCATTTAGGAGTACTGCAGTGTGGAACTCCTCATCTGTCGAAGCACCTTAAGTTGCTGTGCAGCATAATCGCATTTCATTTCACTTAAACTCTTCCACCAACATATTTTTCAATGCCTTCTGTTCTCATGTAATATCATCTACGGCTTCTACTACCAGAAAACTGCATTTCTCAAGAATAAAGAAGAAAGACACAGATGTCTTGGCAAACATATATAGAGGAGCAGTACAGTTACAGGACCGGGTAGCAGCACTTACTATTGCTATTCTACGTTGCCACTGAACAGTTGTACATCCCCGAAGAAGGCTCTGTGTGGGGTAGGATTTTAAAATGTATTTAGTGCTCCCCAGCCGTATCCAATTTGTCAACATCGAAACCCCTGTGGACTTGTTAAGTTACAACAGTATGTCAACACGAAGTGCTTTCGAAAGTTTTGCTGTTTCCACCTTCTCTGTACACATCTATCAAAGCACAAGAAGCGTACCTCACAGGTACTAACTTCAGCTTTATGAAGAACACTTTGGAAAACTGAAACACTTCTTTAAAAACTATCAAGAACATCTACTACGTGTAGATGCAGTACTTACAGATCCATTATTGTACTTTCATTCTTCCAGCCAGACTGAGAGAAGTCATTTAATCATGAGGCACAGACTTTATTTTGGAGGAAGAAAAGCGAATTAGAAAAATATAGATGAGAATAGAAGCAAACTAATCAAAAAATTATCAAACTGGATAATGTACGGGACGCTAAAGAGCCTGTCAAAGAGCTGGAAAAAAAACTTAGAAATAATGCATCTTAAGTAGCTTTCAAATGTATCTTGGAAGCTCAGAATCAAGAACTATTCTGTTCAAAATACCAAATTTCTAGACAATATTTCCTTTTTCATCAAGAAGCCTCATTTCACTTTGTAGCGTTGTTTACAAATATTCACTCCACACCCAGAATCTATTATGGGACAAACAGCAACCTTCCTATGCCAATACAGATTCTTCAATATCACCCGATCCTGTTTGCTTGTATGAAAAGCTTTCATTGTTTCCAGAAGATCACAGAAGATGAAAAAACCCTCTGAAGACTATGAAAATACAGACAGACCCTATCTGAGCGTTACATTCTTTCCCTAAATTCATTCCCAACTGGCTGTTGTGTAGCCTTCCCTTTTCACTCTTTGTTTCAGTTTCCACATAAACTGGAAATTCCATGTCTTTGGACCTTTTGCTGCTGCCCAAGTTCACGCTTACTCTTTTAACACAGGTATCTGGAACTTACTCTCCCTGTCAAAAGCCATATATGCAATCGTATACAGCCAAATAACTAGTTCTGAAGCGAGATGTGCCATTCACAGCTCCAAGTCTAGATTAATAAATCAAAAAAGTTTACATAAACTCAAAATAATCTTCTTGCCCACTGGCTTACTGGAACTAGAACTGCAGACCTTCACGTACCTTTCCAGAAACAAAGCATCAATAACTGCAGTTGTCATCATTTGTTTGTCCTCCTAACTAAACAGCTATCTAACAGTGGCAATTTTTACCAGTCACCAGAAAAAAAAAAAAAAATCAACATACTATTAATCCAACTAATAATTCTCAAAACAACATATTGCTGTAACCTACATAGCCAGTATGGCAGACACATTCTACGTGACAGCTGGTGAGAAGCTCTGCAGCATATGTGGTCGTTGAAGAAGAAGATACAGGGACAGATCAGCATCCATCTCAGAGAATGGAACTATCTCACAGCGCTAAGAAATATCCCCCTTCTTTTGCATAATACACTCTTTTATTTTTTAATTAACATATTAGAAAGAAGTGAAAAGCAGTCTCCAGAACCCCATAGAGTACTGCTAACACCTGGAAAAGATCCCATTTTGAAAGTGTTATTACCAGGTTGTGCTGTTCTAGAGCAATAGTAATAAAGGTAAGAAAATAACAGAAACATCTATATCCTCCAGCACTCTTAACATGGCTAATCAGGATACCTTATCTTTCATTTTTGCATTAAACGTAAGCCATCAACACTGGAAAAGCACATCTGTTTTTTCCTGAGCACATTTAAAATTCTCTCACAAATCGAAGCTTTATACCACTTTACAAAACACATTTTTTGCTACTTTAAAAAAGTTAATCTTCTTAATGCAGAAGAGATTGCAACATTTGATTTACTGACAGAGCACCGAAACACAGGAGGCCTCCTCCCTGCTTCAGGGCATTGGTATTTCAGCCTAAGCATCAAAAACCCCAGAGGGTTTGTCAACAAAGTAAAAATTTAAGAGTAACACTCTGTATTGTTCTAAAGGGTTTTAAACTTTGAATATGAAGGTAAACAAACCTTGCTCTCTGCCATACAAAAACCAGTATGTTTACTTATTGCACCAAGAAGAGGGAATTCCACACATAAAGAGATGCATGCACCAAAAAAGAGAAATTAGATTGCCAAGAGCAAAATCTTACTGAGCTTTGAAGGTGAGGAGTCTGAACACGACACAGAAAGAGCAAAGCCAGCAAATGACTCTGAACAAGGGAGTGACTTGGTAAGATCATTGTTGATGAGATCAGCACGAAGAAACATACCTTTAATCTCTGAAATACTTTGCAACCAAAAATTGGGCAATGGGAAGAAATAGTTGCAAATGAGGAGGTTGCTGCATCTTTTTGATGAAACCCTATGAAGGTTGTCACGCGTACCTTTTTATCAGAGCATGTTTTGCTCTCCATTACGTTCAAGTGTTAATGCCAAAACAGTGCAAGGTCTAAAATTGAAATGATTCTGTCAATGATCTTGAAAAAATAAAGCAACGACACGTGGCCCTCTTACCCAAATTGGATTTTTAAAAATCTAAGATAACATCTGACATTCTACTACCTGATGAGAAAATGTTTCAAAGGTTTATTTCCTGTCACCTTCAATACTCGTAAGTGTTCAGCTCCTTGTCCAGTGAACATGACATCATTATCACACATAGTTGCCTGGTGTCACACAGAAACTTTTTGCCAGGAGAGACTTCCACTAAGCTTGATTTAGAAGCAACACCATGTCTCCTGAGACTCCATCACCTCCTTGAAGTTCTTTTGGAACCAATTTAATTTTTTTCAATACTCTGACTTCAAACAGCCCCATGCCTACTGCGAGAAAGCAAAGGAGCTAATTTTAGTTGTCCCTGTCATACATACAAATGTATGTATGCAGTGCGCATAGAGTAAATGACAAACTCAATTTGCTATTTATTTTATGTACTGCTTAAATTTTTCTTGCCTTAAAATTTCCTGAAATAAAATTTCTCTTTCAAAACATTTTACAGTACTCTCCTTGAAGCAGCTGGTTGGCCTTTTGAAAAGGCAGCTAATCCTAGCCAAAATAGACATTTTTTGCAAAGTAAACGTTTCTTCCTATAACAAAAGAGCTGAGTGAGCCTGAAAAATGCTACATTAACAGTTATCTCTTGTGCAGTGACAAGCTGGAGCTGGCACCTCACAGCCATTTCAGCCAGATTGTAAAGAGATGAACGTAGCTGAGTGCAGTCCCACTAGAAGAGACTTGAGTCCATTATGCATACTGAAACATAGGGCACTACACTTCAGTTACATAGTGCTGAAATGAACAGCTTTAGCATGGGACCATTAGCATAGACAGCAGAACCACTCCACACATCTGGAGTTTGTCAAGTCTGAACTGGTGTACAGATATTTCTCAGACATACCTTGCATCACCACAGTCCCCTTTGCTGTCCGTGCACTTTTGGAGAGACCCTCCTTGCTGCCTTCCACAACCTCCATCGCTGCAGGTTTGGAGCTTTGCCTTCCTCGATTCCACACCTATAGACTCAGCACCGCCAAATTCCTCCAGTGCCATCTGTCCCCACTTCCACCTGCCCACACCCTCCATTTTGAAATGGTGCTCAGTGAGGAGCTCCCCTCGGCCTTTCGTCAAGCCCGCCCAACTCCTCGCCTCAGGCTGGGCTGGGCCTTGCGCTCTCCTGGGCTCTGATGCCATCCTGCTTCCCTATGAGGAAACCCATTTCCAGCAGCACATGACCACCTCTGCAAAGTACAGCATAAAATCCACCTGTTCATTAGTCCACTATTACACTAAGAGCCACCACGGATTTTAGGAGGGAGCTCATACCTAAATAGGGTGTTAAACTCACTTACTCCAGGCTAAATTTTCTCCCAGCTTGCTAAGCTCTAGTATGTCCTTCATTGCACAGATGTGCTTTATTTTTCACTCAAATCAGTTCACACAGAACAAAATCTCTCATTATTGTAATTCCATGGTGTAGGGGAACTTTTAGGGCAGGGCTTGAACTGCTGATGGAGCACCTGGTGAAAGGGTGTGGTTGGCCCAGGGAGCACAGGTGGGCCTGGGGCAGGGTTGCCACAGGCCTAGATAAGGGCCAGCCAGGTAAAGCTCAGACAGATCTGAGGCTTGGAAAGAAGCAGCAGAAGGGTGAGAGAGCAGCACAAGGAAGAAGCTGAAGGGAGTAGGAAGCAATGTGGAATAGAGCCTGCAGCTCCAGATGAGACAAATGGCGCAGTCAGAGGAAGAACTGGCGTCGTCATGAGAGTTTGGGACTTCTTACATGTGGTCAAAGGCAGGGAGAGAGCTCCAATGGGTTGGTTTTTTTGTTGTTTTTTTTTTTTCCTTTTACCCTCAAATACTTGAAAATGTTAGTTAGCTTTTTCCATTTCCCTTTGACATAAACACAATCATTCTTTTATCCAGCTCAACAAAAATTTCTTCCCCTAACAAAGGCAGATTACCTATGATACATACGTTATACAATTAGCTGTCTCAGATATAGTTTTTGTTTGTGATAGTGCCATAAATGAAAATATCTCTCTATATAATGATTTTAGTCAAGTAACTATATGTATGATAAAGTTTAATAAGTAGTCCATTATCTTTTTCACTTTGGAGAAGTCTTGAAGTGTTTGAACTGCACTACTTGTTGATGAAAATAAAATGGAAAACGTGCTCCAATCAAATTCCATGAGTACTCATTAACTGTCATCATAGTGGAGTTAGCTAGAAGTATTTCCTCTGAAAACCGACAGACTATGGCCACCATGTCCTCAGCATCCACTGTTCTTCCCCTATGGCTCCATTCCCACTGCAGATGACTTGCTAATGTACATACCTCACTCCAAAAGTAACGCCTCCTATTTATTTCCAAGCAAACCACAACAGCTACAAAAAGCAAAATAATTCAGTGTGATAGAGCAAATTTTCAGCAACAAAACCCTTTTTTGCAACATAGTCACAACCAGTAGCTGTGCATTTTTGCCAGCAATAAACAAAAGCCTGCATGCCACTCTCCTAACAATCTGGCATGGCCATCCGGAATGTGGCATCATGTCTTCATGTCACTGTCACCACTGCTGAACTGCTCACTGCTTCACTGTGCTCACACCCACTGTTGGGTCTATACAAACATTCAACAAGCATTGACAAATATCAACGAGTGCAATTTTTTCTGCACAGAGAAATTCAGTGCCACACCTTTGCCTCGTACACACTTCCACATCAGCTGCTATTGCGTCAGAGTGCCCCTCTGCTGCCATCTGTCACATGGCAACAACATGGAATGGGATATTGGTGGGAAGGTTCAACCTCTGTTGCCATCTCACCAACATCTGCCTCTGGCATTGTGCACCAACAGCATAAAATAGGAGGCACTGCCTTCAGAGCAGCCCTTGTTGATAAAGCCAAAGTTTCCACAACCGAAAGGTTTCGGTCCTCTGACTGTCAAATGTGATAGATGCCACAATCTCCATGTTCTAACTCCAGCCAGGTTAATCACACTAGAAGCTCATTCCATGAGTTAATTCCATGACACCTAGGCAGATTTCTTCCAAAACCTGCCTTCTTAGGATAGTAAAACTGCTCAGATAAAATTACTAGTAACAAGAATGGACTAGATACCAGAAACTTTTGTAGGAAACAGAAAGCTCTTCCAGTGGGATGAGACAATGCACTTCTTGAGCAATTTTAACTTTAAAACTTAAAGGAATCTGTAAACTCATACTGCATAAGCACCTCCTGCCTCTGAGGCTTCACAGTAAGCGAAATTAATAGCCATCTACTTACATTAATTGGGAATGCACAGAATAATTATGTTTCACAAATAAATTCCAAAGAGCAACTTACAAGACGTACAACTCTCTCATTTAGATAAAAAGTATTTTAATTATGTGGTTCAATCATAATTCATCATAATGGAAAGCACTGCTTTGGAGCCAAGAGTTAAGAATCAGATAGGATAATGAAAGGCTGATGGTTCTTTAGTTCTCTCTCAACTACTCATGCCACTAAACTGGTTAAGATAAATTTGGAAAACAGATGTCATTAGTGCTGCCTTTGAGGTCTCTGATTCAGACTAGGCATGGCCTGATGAAAGATGACTACTGGAGCAGGTTGCTCAAATCATCAATCTCCACAACCTGCTTCTGATTTCTTGTCCCTGTTTCATCGTGTCAGTAGGACAGCTTGCAGTCTGGGGTCCATCACTACCACAGCTGACTTTTCTCAGATCCTCTATCAGATTCTGCCTCATCTAGACAGAATCACACAGATCAATCACTCTTAAAAAAAACCCACAAGCATACAGTAAAAACTCTAAGAATCATAACTGCATTATTAAAAACTTGTTAATTGTTCCACTCAGCACATTTGCGTGAATTGGTGTTGACACAAATGCTGTATTGAACAAAAAGTCTCGAATATATATTCTTGTAGGTGCAAAACTCACACATGGTGTAACAACAGCGATGGGAAGCCAACAAACGTGCAGTTGTCACAAGCATTTGACTTTCTTGCAAGATAAATGCTCTTCAAACTCCCAGCTGACTCCAAGTGAAGCAACAAAACTCCCGCATTCACTCCTCCTAGGAAGGCTGAGTTTTAGCATTTGATCTGGCCCCTGGCCCAGTTTTGGGAAGTACAGTATAGAAATGCTGATGCCCACCACAAAGCAGTCCATCCAGAATTTGCTGCCTTCAACAGAGCGAGCCATTAGGAGCTTTCCACTGGGTTACCATGTTACAGAATTTCAGACAGTTCTTCACATATTTGTATAATTCTTGGTAGCTCTAGCCCATTCTTTATCATCACTCTTCTGATTACATAAAGCTGTAGCCTGTATTAATCACTATTCTTTCTTTCTCACATCTGTTATACAAGACTAACTTTGCTCAATTTTTTAATTTTTTTTTTCAGCTGTGGGGAACTAGCTCTTTTGAATTATCAAATATACACATTAGAATTGCTTATACTCTATGTAATTTACTACCTTTGTAAGCAATCACTCTTTAACTTCATTATGAGAGTCAAAAATGACTGAGGCCCCAGACTGGGAAGTTATATTTCAATCTTATTTTATATATTTCACTACATTCTGTAAAGGAGAATAATATCTATATTATTAAAAACTAAAATGATGTTAATACGAGCTGCATAAGGTCTTCAGAGTAAGGCTGTTATCTTGAAGCACTTCAGTTTAATTTCCTTTATAAAAGGAAGTAAATAATTTTTAATTCTTTACTTTCTTTTTTTGAAACTTCATTTAAAGAGCTGACAGCTAATTACATATAATCTCTTTGTTCTCTTCTTTCTTCACTATTAGACTATTTAAGGTCTTCGCACATTTCCCCACAGATTAACTTCTCTCAGATACAACGTTATACTGATCATATTTCATAATATCTATCAGTTGTGAATCCTGGAGGAGACAGAAGCCAGACTTCAGAGCATCCATTCCCAAATGTATTAACAACCATTACAATCCAACAAACTGTTGTTTACAGCTACCTCCAGGCAAATCGCACATTCTCTACATTGGTAACAAACCCTGAGAAAGTACTTTGAGAGTCAGGATTTGATAGATCAGAATGGTTACATTAACATTCCTGCTGTCACTGCTGTACTGCACCAAAGCAAGCTCTCCTCGCCAAAACAGAAGGATCAAGTCACACCAGCACGAGCTCTGCATCATTTACACAGAAGCGGCACATGAATAATTCCTATTACAAACAGATTACAGAAGCACATGAAAATTGGGACATTGTTACAGTTTCTGTGATTTTCAGTCTTCCGATTTTAATATTTATTTTGAAACTGTAGGCTTTACAGTGTGTGTTTAAGTAACTGATGTATTCACAAAAAAAGATTAAATTCTTCTGGCTCCGAAAAAAAGGCCAGAAAGGTAGCCTGTTGTTTCCAAATCTAATAGCTACCTCCAAATGTAATTTTCTTTTTTTCCTTTAACCACAAGTTTGGAGCCCCATCCCCACACCGTTCTGAACCTCTGAGTTGCTGGTAACAGACACAGGAGTCTTTAATGTCTCTTAGGTGAGACTGGGAGCACACAATGGAAACCACATACTAGCAAGTGCATTCAAAGCATGCCTTCTCCCTTCTGCAGGAAAACTCCAATCTTACCTATTAATAGGCCTAACCGAGTTTTCTCCGGATCCCTTCACAGTCTTTGTAGAATTAAGTAAGGAAAGGCCAAAGGAATAGCCTTCTGTGGTCATGGTTGTAACAATTTTCTACAATTGTATGACTTTCCACATAAAATTACTTCTTTCAGTTCCCTAGATGCAACTCTCAAATTTCACAGACTGAGAAGGAAATTTAAATGCAAATAGACGCCATGGATTTCCTGTTTAAACACAACTTGAGATTGCAGTCTTTTTTCCCCATGTATCATATAAAATATGGAAAAAGTGAAGATTTTTTTTGAACAGTGTGTTGATTATCTACTGAATTCTTGACAGTAAAAACATTACAGATAGTCTGTATAGAGTAAAATTAAAACAATTTTCTAAAGCATGTCTTTGTCTTATATTTACAAGTTTTTGGAAACCCCAAGAAAAGACTCTCCTGGATGTATCAAGGCATTTTCCTTGTAACATGTCTCCATTTTGCTTAGGCAGTGGCTTGATCATCCTGCAGTACAAACAAAATTCTAGCCTTCAGAAAAAGTGAATATGGCACCATGCTTCTTCTTGGTATGCTGCTCTGTTGTACACACACAATTCTGCAATTCGCATTTATCATTCGTGCATCGGACAAAATAACAAG